>CM076580.1:1347098289-1347698289 GCA_034641835.2 Pinus albicaulis
ACCACATTTCAGGGGATGGGATTAGAGTTGATGAAGCAAAAGTTGAAGTCATTTCTAACCTATCCATTCCAAGTTGTCAAAGAGATGTTAGAAGTTTTCTAGGATTTACAGGGTATTATCGGAGATTTATAGAAAACTTCACCAAAATAGCATCTCCTCTCTTCAAATTACTTACCAAATATTGTGAATTTAAGTGGACTTCTGATTGCCAGTTAGCTTTTGAAACCCTGAAAACCAAAATTTCTGAAGCACCTATATTAAGGGGACCTAACTGGAAGTTACCTTTTCATATCTCGACAGATGCTTCCGATACAGCTCTAGGAGCAGTATTGGGACAAAAAGATTTAATTCCCTATGCCATCTATTATATCAATAAAAATTTGACTCCTGCAGAGTTAAACTATACTGTAACTGAAAAAGAGTTTTTAGCTATTGTTCATGCCATAAAAAAATTTAGACACTATATAACAGGCTATGAAACTTTTATTCACACTGATCATTCTGCAATTAGATACCTAATGAACAAATCAATCACTAATGGCAGAGTTATAAGATGGTTATTACTCTTACAAGAATTCAACATTACCATTCTAGATAGGCCTGGAAAACAAAACACAGTAGCTGATTTCCTATCTAGACTCCAAAATATCAAAGATGACACTCCGGTTGAAGATCAATTTCCTGATGAATATCTTTTTGCAATATCTACTCAAACTCCATGGTTTGCTGATATTGCTAATTATTTAGTTTCAGGAAAATTTCCTTCAATTATGAATGCAAGGGATAAAAGAAAAATCATTAATTATAGTGCAAGATATTCATGGGTCGCTAATGAGTTGTACAAGACAGGTCCAGATTTGATCATTAGAAGGTGTGTTCGTGAAGATGAGATCCCTGAGATTCTCAAGGCATGTCATGACGAACCTTGTGGCGGACACTTTGCAGATAAGAGGACAGCCTATAAGATCCTTAATCTAGGATATTATTGGCCATCCTTGTTTAAAGATGCTAAAGAGTATGTCAAAAGGTGTGACAGTTGCCAAAGGGTAGGGAAACCTTCTCCTTCATGTGAGATGCCATTACAACCTCAGGTACACATTGAACCTTTTGAAAAATGGGCTTTGGATTTTGTAGGACCTATTAGTCCTCCATCAAGACAAAAGAAATATATATTAGTTTGCACCGATTATGTTACTAAGTGGGTAGAAGCTAAACCATTACTTGTTGCTAATGAATCATCTGTAGTTACTTTTCTTTTTGAGGATATTTTTACTCGTTTTGGTGTCCCAAGGGAAATTGTTACAGATCAAGGAGCTCAATTTATATCAAGGCTAGTGGAGCAAATGATGGAGAAGTACAAAATCAGACATAGAACATCTACTCCTTATCATCCACAAGCAAATGGTCAAGTGGAATCCACTAATAAGGTCATTGAAGGAATCCTAACAAAGACTGTTCATTTACATATAAGAGATTGGGTAGATAGGCTTCCTGAAGCCTTGTGGGCCTATAGAACTACATGGAGAAACACAACAGGCCATACTCCTTATGAGCTTGTTTGTGGAAAGCAAGTTTTGTTTCCCATAGAGTTCCAAATTCAAACCTTCAAGATGGCAGTTCAGCTAGGACTTGATCTAACGGAGGCACAAAAGCATAGACTGGAGCAAATTAATGAATTGGATGAGATCAGACAAGATGCAGTTCATAAAACAAGTCTAGTCCAACAACAAAGGGCTAGATGGCATGACAAGTACATCAAAGAGAAGAAATTCAAAGAGGGTGACTGGGCTCTCTTGTTTGATTCAAAATTCAAGGATTTTCAAGGTAAATTTCAGACACATTGGCTTGGGCCATATGAAATTGTTGAAATTTTTTATAATGGGGCAGTCAAAATCAGAACTATAGATGAAGAAAAGGTCACTTTTCTTGTGAATGGTCATAGATTGAAGCTATACCACAAACCACTCTCAAGAGAAGAATTTGTCAAGAAGTTCCAAGAAAGCAATGATGTGAAGTTAATGAAGAAGAATCTCTCTTCTTCATCAACTTGATTAAATTTTCTGAAGCATTTCTTTTCTTTTATTTTTATTAAAAATAAATAAATAAAGGTATAAACATGAAAACCAATCATTGATTGGCATGTTTATATAGAAAAGATAGGGTGAAAATCAGAGTCTCTCTGACACTCTAACTTTTCCCATTTTTGTTTTTACAAGCAGCTGTTACAAAATCATAAGTTCAGATCCATAGTGCTTATGATCCATCTCATTTCATTTCACTTCACTCACCTATCCATTCATACTCCATTTCATTCATTCACTCATGTTCCACTTCATTCCATGTTTCATTCATCTCATTCCATCCTCCATCCATCTCATTTTCATGACAAAATTTAAAGTTTGATGTCTTACTGTAAATAAATAAAACATGTCATAGATTGCAGGGCAGTTCTTATGTTCTTTCACTCCATTTCATAAACTGAATCCATTCCATTTCATCATCCACTTCATACATATCATAATCCATCATCCATCTTCATTCATACCATATAACATCTCACCCATATTCCAAAAACACTTCATTCCATGATCAAAATGCTCTACAGGAACATTCTGCAGCTCAACAGACATTCTGCAGCTGATCAGCCTTTCTGCAGCCAGACAGTCTTTCCGCAGCTACAAATCCTGAAGGCATCAATCAGCAGACATAATAATTGCAAAAAAATGATCCAATGTATCCATGAATAAAAAATAAAATCAATAAGGACCATGAAGACTCTTCCAAAGGTGAACAAAGAAGACAAAGACTACAAAAATCAAATGAAAGGCAGAGGTAACAAGTTTAAATTATAATGGCATTTCATAAAAGTTTAGCATAGTTTTAGTTATGGATTGTTTGAAAAGGTTGTTTTAATTATTTTTATTGATCAAGACCAATAAACCCTCCACAGACTTTGGATTAAAATCTCTCATTTCAAATTTCATATCCGATATCATTTAAGTGGTTAAAATGGCCGAGGTGTTTGAATTCACCACGTCTCTTAACCAAATCATTCAATGGTGATTCTCTTTGCCGTTGTAAAAATCTTCGCCGTCTCTTCAATCATTAATTCGTTCCCTCCACCTCACTCCACTACTTCATTCCGTGACCACTGCCATCACTTCATTCTGTAGCCGGCATTTCATTCCGTAGACAGAGATATTCTTATCACCGAGAGCAGAGCAAAAGGATATCAGTTTGAATACCAAAGCATTATCATTGTAAACGCAGAGCAGAGCAAAAAGGGTAAACTCAGAGGTATAGCAGCGTGAGAATTTGAAGCCATTTGATTCCGTGGGCAGACAAAATATCACTGTGGGCAGAGATTGAGCATTATCATTATAAACACAGAGGTATAGCAGAGAAGAATTTGAATTCATTTGTCACCGGGAGATAGAGGTATAGCATTGAAGAATTTGAAGCTATTTGCCACCGAGAGACAGAGGTATAGTAGTGTGAGAAATTTGAAGCCATTTGTCACTATCAAACAGAGGCATATCAGTCCAAAGTTCAATTGTCAACAGAGGCATATCAGTCTGAAGTTTTGAAATTGTTTTCATTGTCAACCAAAGGCATATTAGTCCGAAATTTGAAGCTATTGCCATTGTCAATCAGAGGGATATCATTCTGAAGTTTGAGGACATTTGTCATCGTCAACCAGAGGTATGTCATTCCAAAATTTGAAGCCATTGTTATCTAGAACTTGAAGCCATTTCAATTCGAAGGTGAAAGTTATTGTTTCTGTGGGTAGAAGAGTGTTAATTTGAACATTGAAGAAGCAATTATGGGTTTCATTGTAAGAACAGAACCAATGGGTTCAAAATACTTAGAAGGCTACCCTCAATGTAAAGAAATGTTGCAACAAATAGGATGGCTTCAATTTTTGGAGAAATTTAATGGCTTCCACAAGGAAGTCACTAAAACATTTGCAAGATCATTTCAAGGAACTGAAGTTGAAGTGGGAGATGTCAAATTTACTGTCACTGAATTTTTCATTGCAGAGGCTACAGGGTTTCTCAGAACTGGAGAGAGATGGTTCAAAGACAGAGAATTCCACAATGAATCCTGGAAGCAAATTTTAAAATCACCAGGTATGGATGTCATTGTATTTAAGAAAGGAATTCCCAGTTCTGCATTGAAAAATAAATGGAGAAACATACTACTTCTTCTGCAAAAATTTATTACATGTGAGGGTAGATATGGGACATTTTATGTCTACCACATCAGACTGATAATGCATTTTCTAGGGGAAGACTTAAACCTACCATATTTCTTACTTCAAAGTTTGAAGAAGATGGCTTCCTGTGTTCAAAGAAGGGTTCAATTTTTAGAGACAAATTTATATCATCATGGTTTGGTCAAAATTTTGATTGAACACCATCTAGCTAAAACAAATGATACATGGGACAATTTCTTGATAAGAAATCATTTTGAAGAGCCAAAAGAACCATCACCTGAACCACAGCCGACAAAGAGAAGCAGGAAATGGAGGACTGCAAAAGTTGAAACTGATAAAACAGTCCAAGAAAGTAGTGAGGAAATCATTTCAGAGAAGTTGACTTAAATCAAGAGACAACTTAAGGAAGAAAAGGTAGTCAGGAAATCTACCATGAAGAAAGGAGAGGGATCTTCTCAGCCTAGAAGAAGCCACAGACTAAAGGGGAAACTAAAGAAAACACTAATCAAACAAACAGGGGTAATTAATATAGAAGATGAAGAAACATCCATTGAAGAAGAGGTTGAAGAGGATTTTAATGAAGGAACCCCTGAAATTGACCCTGCTCAACAAGAAATATATGACTATGTGGAAACTTTGGAAAGGAGAGCTTCAGAAAGCAGAGAGAGAACCCCTAGTCCTCCACTATCTGAAATAGATGTATTAAGAAGGGATAGGTATGAGTTGGAAATACTCAATAGACACATCAAAAATGAGAATGAAATTCTGAAAGATCAAGTTAAGCTCAAAACTGATATGAACTCAACCTTATCCCTACATATAGACAAAGTGGAAAGGACCAATGAAAAGTTGAAGCAAAGGAACAAGAAACTAATCAGGGCACTCACCAACCTAAGGTTCAAACTTGTTATCAGAAAACCCAGAAGATCTTTAGCTTCCAGACAAAGGGGAAGGAGAGGATTAGATGTCCTTGCAGAAGCCTCTGAGTTCATAGGATAATTTGCATGAGGACATGCAAAGAGACATCAATGGGGGTATGTTGAGCCTCGAAATTGTGCTTTCTTTCATTCCATTTTACCTCATTTTCCTTTTTCCATTGCTATCCTAGACCCAATTGATCAATGAATATAGTTAAAATTACTTTTAGAATGATTTACATGACTGACTTGCTAAGTTTTGTGATTTTTGCCATTGTAAAGCATTTTGACCGGAACTAGCTGCAAAATGCAGACATTCCGTAGCTAACCGGCGATTCTGCAGCTGTCTTCACGTTTGAGTATGTTCCAGGTGGCCTCTCAAGAAAAACCGCATATGGGCATAATCCACGTCATGTCTACATGGTTCGTTGCTCATCATGGAGGAAGAAACGAATTCTGGGTATGGTTTTGGAACGTGGGAACACATTTAGGAAGGAAGACTTCTATTGGGATTGTCTCAGTCCAGATGTCTTTTCCCTTTTCACGCAGCCACTTCAAGAGTCCTAATGTGATTCCGATAAGGAAAGACAATGTTCCTGAATTGTTGCAAATCTTGTTATTTACATTTGTTATATAAACACTTGAGAAACCGAGAGCTAGGTTAGATTTTATGCTAGATTTTATTCCAGATTTTGCTTAGATTCTGTGCTACATTTCTAAAGACGCAGAGTGCTATGTTCAAGTTATTTCATCTTTAATGAAGCAGACAGTGTTGTTTTGAAAGCGTTGATTTAATTTGGAGTTGAATTCCGTCAGGTGGTAGAGGGCCCCTGCCTCTTGCACGGATTTATTTGCGTAAATTAGATAAGTATTCTAGCTGCCTTTACGATTTTTGAAGTTGAATTAGTAGTTGTTTTAATTAGCTACTGTAGTTATACTCATTCTAACTCTTCCACAAGAAGAAGCTCTTCCAAAATATTATAATGATGAATGGGGAATGGCTATAGTATTGTAGGATTAGAAGTTGAATTCGTAGTTGTTTTTAATTAGCTACTCTAGTTATACTCATTCTAAATCTTCCACAAGAAGAAGCTCTTCCAAAATATTATAATGATGAATGGGAAATGGCTATAGTATTGTAGGATTTAGTTGTAATTTTTGTTGTTCACTATCACAGTTACACTTGTTCTAATCACTCTTCCACAAGAAGAAACTCTTCCAAGAAATCCTTAAGGAGTCCAAGGCATAACCGTGATAATGAATGTTTTAGCTGTGTGTTTGTACTGAGTATCATCGCTGTTCTTTCTCTTAAACGCTTGCCCAAAATATCATAATGTCGAGTAGGAGATGGCTATGATATCTTAGTTTTTCATTGCTTTAAGTCTATTTGCTTACATTTGCACTCAATTACACAGTCAGAATTGTTCTAAAATCTCTTCCAAAAGAAGGAACTCTTCCAAAATATCAATAATGATGGACAAACAGACTGTATAATTCCATAGAATAATGCATGGTAGCTTAGTTAGAATGCTCCGGAGTTTAATTGCACTTAACTCATGTTCAGTTACTTTGCTTTGAGTTTGATGATGACTTGTAGTTCAACATTGTTTTAGATTAGTGGCATCTTAAGTTCATTCTTAGATTAACTCATTGCATTGCACTCCATATTCAAATTGTCATTCACTGCACATTAGATTATGTTAGTTGTTAAGATTAACAAAACAACCTTCATTATTTACAAACATCTTCTTGTTCTAAAATCCATAATTGATTCATCACCATAAGAACAGAAGACAACATCATTTTAAGGCCTGAAGTACCTCTGCAATTTCCTTATCATTTCATAAACAGAGCCCTCTCTCAAAAGACTACTTTGAAAAGAAATCAATAACTCTTGAGTAAGGTTTTGTGACATTCAATTGAATTGCAGAATAGAGTTAGAAAACTAGTCCTAGAATAGAATATCTTATGATGATATCTGTTAGACTCCTATACCAATAGGTGTCATATTTCACGATTGTCTTGATTGAACTATGGAATATGTTCAAACCTTCTTTCTTAAGCAAAGGTGTTCCATATTCTTGAAAAACCAAAAAATAAAAAAATTTAAAAATGTAAAGAGGGTATACCCTAAAAGAAAAATCAAAGGGTAAGAAAAATAAAATGGTCAAAAAAGTGAAAGAAATGAACCCCAAACAAAAAATAGACCAAGGAAAGTGTGCAAATCCAAATGCCACTGCTATTTCATTTTTGTAATAAAGCAATTGTGTGCAGCTTGTCAAACTTTTGCCACAATTCATGAATAGTCAAACTGTTTAAACTTGACTTATTCATATTTCAATTTCATGTTATAGAATAGAGAATAAATATCTGACCAAACAGTTTAATCTTGGCAGATAAGTAGCTAGGTAGAGTTATTAAAAGGTGCTCAACAGTTTAATCTGAGCCCTTGGATGTAATAAGGGTAGAAATAGATAGATTTATCATGTAAAAAGAAAAGGTTGAAAAGGGTTTGCAAGTCTAAATGCACCCTAATAAAGAAGAGAAAATGGTAGTAGTAGATAGGGTAGGTAGATGGTGTTGCAAATTTTATCTGATGAATGATGCTGCTACATGTTTTTGATCCTTTACTTTCATCACAAATACTGAAGCAGGAAACACAATGGAAAAATCACAGCAAGCAAAGTAAAAAATCATTAACCTCCCTCATCACTTTCCCCTTAAAAGTTTTACTAATTTCCCCAAAAGTACCAAGGTATTTGGAGATCAAAGGGGCTCAAGGCATTTCCTTGACTTTTGGAGGGACCGGACCCTCGGCCTAATGATCAAAAAGACCTAAGTACTGAGATAATTCATCATTATAATCATTTATTTTTAACCTTTTCCTAAGTAAAATCTCATTTTGCTTAGGAAAATCATGCAAAATTCCATAAAAATCCCTCACAAATAACTTACTATTCTAAGTTTAAGTGTTGAAGATGAGATATTGCAATTTACTTCAGAAATTGTCACTTTCTTAGATGTGTGAAATATTTTGAGTTCCCTTGTCCCTTTCTCATATTAATGTTTAACTCTATTTTACTAAATCCCTAGTGAAACGCCCTATCCTAAGTATATAACTCTTTTTATATAAATATCTGAAAACCCCTCTATTATAAAGTTTAGCCGAAGTATTTATTTTCCCCGTGCATTCAAATAAAAACCCACTATACAAGCCCTTTGGTTGAATATATCGTTATACTATAGTCCCGCCCTATGGTAAATTAATTACATCGGTTAATTTATCATATAATAAAATAAAAACATATATACGAAAAACTTTAAACATATGATTTATATGTTTAACACAAAAATATAATTAAAACCCGAAGTTTTATTTTCAAAACCAAAAACTTGGAAAGATCCTATGCCACCGTGGCCCATCCACCTGGCATTCTACCCGACATTTCAACCATCCAACGAAACCCCGCCGCAACCCCTTTTTTCATTATAAATATGGGGTTAATTAGTTATCAGAACTAATTAATAACCTTCCATCCACCAATCATATGCCACCCGGGATGATTAATTAAACGATGATTATGTCGGGCCCGCGTGATAACCACCCCACCATCTCCCCGTCATTTCAACCGTCGGATCGCCCCTCCAAATATCAATGCTCCTCGGCAATTCCGCTACCCATCCTTTGTCAGAGCTTTAACGCGCGGGGGCTTGGTGGTATTTGACTAGTCTCTCGTCCACGTGTCGATACTTTAATGGAATCGCTGCCCGCTCGTTCAATACTACCTTTGTCCATAAGCGGTGCGGGGACTAACCACTTACCGCCCGGCCCCCCTGCCCCACGTCAGCCCGTAATAAAGTGACGTCACTCCTCGAAAAACTAAAACCCCTCTTTTGACTTTGGAAATAAAACAAAATTTCGTGTTTTTTTGTCATTTTCACCATTTGAACGCGACTGTGCTTTCTGCTACGAATTTCAAATTTCCATTGAAATCCACTGTTCCATTCGATTTCGCTCCATAAATCCGCCATACCTGTGTTCAAGCGTCCTCCTGCTACCACCTGATACCTGCTAAAAGCCAGCTTTCTTCCAAGAACAGTTATTTATCCTATAACGCTTCGAACTTCAAGAGAAAGTCTGTTTTCCTTGTTTTCCACTGAATTAGTGATTAAAACTTATCACTGAGATCATCCCCTGAGGTTTTAAAACTGTGAATTGTTCCCCTGAAACTGAAATTGTGTTAATTTCCCTCATTAAAATTGAAATTGCACCTGGCCTGTGAGGAAAAACCAGAAACCTCCGTTTTGAATCCACAAGAACCAAAATGGAAGCCCCTGCAGCCCTGAATGTGACTCCACTGAATGCCCCCCACAGAGAGTTGGAATATCTTCCCTTAGTGGAAAAAGATTTTCAGATTAAAGACTTGCATTTTGATGAAAGCCCCCTTCTGAGTTATTGTCGTTGCAGAGACGATTACTCAAAGGGGCAAGATGTCATTGGGTTGTGGGAATCCAATCTCCCAAGATATCTCATCCCTTCAGTCATTTCTTTCCCAGAAATTATCCACTATTGCCATTCAAACTATGATCCCACTCAAAGAGCTGTAATATCCCCTGACCAGAGTGTTCTGCTCCCCATTACTCCCCAGGCTATCAATGCAATGTTACATTTTGAAACAGACCAAGAACTAGCACCTTTATCTATGGAAGAATTGATTGAAAAATCTAATAAATTGACCCCAGAGAAATTGAAGTCCATTTGCCAGAATTTCATATTTCCTGAACACCAACCTCAGGGCCCTCCTCCCTATGGTTTTTATTATTTCAACAAGTTGGGAAGGCTCATCCTAAACATGATATCTTTTGTTTTGGGTTTCAACACCAGTGAATATGTTGATGAGATAACCTTGGTTTTGCTGTCCATTTTTACTCCTGGGCAACCTCTTGAGATTAAATATGACTTTGCCTCTTTCATAGCCAAAAAGATCCATGACCAGTTCATGAGGTTAGATGATGAGAAAGTTTTTAAATATTCCTCAGTTATTTATCATCTCATTATCTACTATCAATCAGAGAAGTTCCCTTTTCCCGTTAAAAAGCTTGATGCCAAGGGAAACCCAAGGTCAGTTATATTTTGGTCTCCCATAATTCATTCTTCTTCTGAGTCTCCCTATTCCTATGCTGAGTTTATCGACCTTTTTGTATATCCTGCAACTACCTTGTTAACAGGAATCCCTCCTCCAAGACTCAGTAATGAAATCAAGAAGACCTTGCAACTCTCAAGGACTTATAAAGTTGAAGATTGGTATCTATATCAAAACCATTCAGTCATCAGAATCTATGGATGTGAATTACATCCATTCAAGTTGCCAAGATATGTGCCCATGATTCTTTTTGCCTTGGAGTATTTCAGGCAAATGAATAATTCAGATATGATTCATTTTTATAGTGTGAAAAAGAAGGCCCAATTAAGGATCAAAAGTCAATTAGGTCCTTTCATCTGCAACTCTAGGGAGGCCGAGCGAGAAGCAGAAAATATACTACAAAGCCATTGCAAGTTCCAAAAAACTTTCCGTTGGGTTCCTTATGACCCATTTGGTTTCATCTGTGAAAAAAGAATAAAGAACAAATCTTCCCCTTATATCCACCACAAGATTCCTGATATAGAGCAATATGCTAACCAAGATGAATGGGTAGAAGAAACATTAGTTGAAGAAGAAAGTGAAGAAGAAAAAATGAACATAATTATGAATGATGTTAAGAAGAAGTATGACCTAGAATCTTATGGTCAAGTGCAGGTATCTCACATTGGCACTTCTTCAGCAGCAAACCTACAGCAGAGATTACAAGAAGGCAGTTCATCAGTTGCAGCAGAGACAAAAGGCAAAGGAAAGGAACCTGAAATTCAGGTCATTGAAACTTTAGTCATGGCAGAGAAACCTCAAACTTCCAGAGCACTTGATCAAACACAAGTTTCTCCCACTCAGGTAAAGCATCCACAAGTTCCAGAGTTACAAACTCCATCCAATGTGGAAATAGGAAAGAAAAGGCAGGTTCCAGATACTACTCCTCCAAAAGAAACCTCAAAGCTCCATCAAGCTAAAAAGCAGAAACCAGATCCACTTCCAGATGTGGAAATCATAGATGAGGTACTTGATGATGGAAGGGAAGACAGTCAACAAACTGGCACGGTTAGTGAAACAAACACAGGCTAGAAAGGAAAAGCTTTACAAAAGCAATTGAGTACTGAAGTATCGTCCTTTAGGCCACCAAAAACAGATACAGGGGATATCAAAAGAACCTTCATTAATATAAAGGCAAAGAATGATCCATTAAGAATGAAGGCATATGATCAATATTTGAAGATGGCTCCACATCGCTGGAGAATTTTAATCTGAGCTTTTGAAGCATTTCACGAAACACAATGGATGATGAACATTCAAGTCAAAGGTGCATAACCCATGTCGAGGAAAATTTGATTATATTAGAACACACGTGCAGGATGCTGGCGAGGTTCATCCTTTGGACAGGATAGGCATAAACAAGGCGGGAAATGGTCAGGCCCATGCGCACCAATAGAAATACTTTTGGCAGCCCTAACGCTACAAGATTCTTTAAATAACACAGAGTGCCCAATTGCAAATTGAAGGCCTCTTCTCGAGCCAAAGATAACAGGAATAAAGTCTGCGGAGATAATTGGTAGCTTGGGTCACGACCCCGAAAGATAGTAAAAGCATTGAGCAGAGTACAAGAAGAAAAGATGATGGCTTAGCTGCGTGTGAAAGTAGCTAAGCGCCGACCTCAAGCACCCTCGAGACCGAAAGTTTTGAAGGGAAATTCACAAGAAGAGGTAATGGAGTTGCTCTTAAAAGTAACTGAGCAACTAAGTGAAACAGAGAAGGAATTGGAACAAGCTTTACAGGAAAAGGAAGCTATCATTCAGGCATCCACACAGAAGCTACTACAACCACAGGTACTACAACAACAAAGCAACAAACAGAGCCAGAGCAGGTAAACACTTCTGGTTTAAGTTCTGATGAGTTAATAAAACAAATGGAAAGTTTACAATTAAGAGTCACAGAACTTCAAACCACAAAGTTACAATTAAAAAATTTGGAGCAGAAGTATGATACATCTAAGAAGACAGTTGCTGATAATACCAGGGAGATTAAAATATTGGACGGATTAGTTAAGGCTTTAGAAAAAGATCTTTCATTAGAAAAGCCTTTGAAGGAAATAAATGAAATTCTTTGGGGTAACATAATTGAGTTAATAAAAAGCATTTGGCCCTCTATTCAAGCAATTTTTGAATAAAATGACCTGATTAAAGTAGCTCAGGAAGAAATAAACAGAACAAGAGATGAACTAAGTGGTAGACCTGAGCAGGCCAATCAACTTATTCAATTTTTGAACACCCGAACAAAAAAACAGCTTGCAGTACTAGGGATTGAAGATAGGACCGGCACTATTTTGATGATAAAAAGAGTTTTCATCAAAAGAAATTTTATGTAGAATTTAGAAAGGAAGTGTTCAGATATTTTGGCTGATATTAATGCTTTCAGAGAAAAATTTCAAGTTTTGTTAGACAGTGGGTTACCCAGTCCGATGCTCTCACAGGACCAAATAATGGAACTGGAAACCTATGTCAAGAAAATAGATATCTATGCTCAAAATACAACTGCTAGTTCTATCAGTTTGACAGAAACAACGTTGCCAATAGGGAGAAAGATCTATGACAGGTTGAAGAATTTATTTCATCTTGAACATGAAATAAAGTATTTATTTCCTAATGAGCCCACTTTTTACAAACTCACAGAGGCCGATGAGACATTGAGGAAACTTAAAAGGACTATGATACCAGAAGATCAATGGTGGAATGACTGGTAAAATTATGAAAATTATCTTGATGTAAATTTTATCTTTTTACTATTATGTGAAAGATAAAAATAGGCTTAGAATGAAAAGTATGGGTTGAACGGGGTTAAAGAGTATGCGTAAAAAAAGAACAAAGAGTATCGAAATGACGAAAATTACTCCGAGGACGACCACGAAACCCCTGTTCATCACTTACCTGCCCTTGTTCCGGCCAAATGAGGAAACAGCACATCAACAGTTACTTATTATTCTATCCACGAGACCATTTGTCTCATGTTTATTTGTAAATCACTCCTTAGTCACCCTAGATTATTGGCTAGGTTAGTGTGAGACAGTTTTAATTATTTTTTTTATAAATAAACCCTTAAAGAGAGTATTGAGGGTGGATTCTATTACTTTGCTGTAACATTGATATTTTCGGAATAAAAGCATTTTGGAGAAATTTGTTCGTGGCTTACTGGATGACGATTTGAAGCTCAGGACTTTTTGCAGGATTCATGTGTTGGACTGCAGTTCAATAAGTCTTTCTACCCTCTGTCTTAAGTTTTATATCAGTTTATAATATCATTATGTCCATTTCTGAATAATTTACATAAAGGATTGAATCAGAATTTACTTAATTGTACTCTAATTTCAGATGTGATTGTTCTTAATGTTTTCCTCTAAATTGGTTATAAGCACGAATTCTTAAATGCTCTTGCTTTGCTAATTTAAACATTCTTGATTACTATAATAAAGAATTCTTCATTGCTCTTTGTTTGTAGTCATTTCATTTCTTTCTTTTGAACATGGTGAAAGATTCTTAACTGCCTTTCATCCCTTCAAAATCATCCCATCCACTTTAAATTTTAAGGATTGTTCTCTGTCTAGCTACCTTGCCCTGTAAAGCCATCTTGTGTGTAGAATAGAAATCCAATAAAGCCATCCTTTGACTCCATAGCCCAATGGACTGAAAACTTTCAACCTTGCCCTTAGTTTGTGGATTCCACCATTTTTCAAAACAAACTCTTGGATCTATACCTAGCTTAAAACCTTCTAAGAACAAAGATAAATCATAAAGAGAGAGCCCTCTCTGGATGCAGATTGGCTAGATTCTGCATCTGAAGGTTGGTTTGTGGTTACCTCGGGTATACTTTCTTTTTCCACAACTTCAAAGTTGTTTGCAAGTTTAGGAACTGAGTTGGCATTCAACACAACTTATCATTTGCAGACAGATGGACAGATAGAGAGGGTCAACATAATACTAGAGGATATGTTGAGGATGTATGTGATGCATCAATAACAGAAGTGGGAAGAGTATCTTCCACTAGTTGAGTTCGCTTACAACAATGGGTACTATGAGTCATTGAAAATGAGTCAATTTGAGGCTATGTATGGGCAGAATTGCAACACTCGTATCGGTTGGAGTGATCCAGTTAACAAGGTACTGATTGGACCATAAATGTTGGCAGAAATGAAACAAGAAATGTAGGTGATCAAGAAGAACTTGAAGGCAACAAAATATAATAAGAATAGTTATGTGGATAGGAACAGGTTGTTCGAGTTTCAGGTTGGGGAATAGGTTTACATGCGTATCAAGCCCAAGAAGAGCTCCTTTCGGATTGGATCATGTGCCGAGCTGGCACCATGGTTTTGTTGGCCCTTCAGGATCATTGAGAGGATCAGATCAGTGGCCTATCGTCTTGCACTTCCTTCCATAGTGAAAGTCGATGATTTTTTTCATATATCATTACTTAAGAAGTATGTTAAAGATGTTCATAATGTGATTGACTAGTTTGTATTGTAGGTGGAACTAGATGGATAATTCCAGCTAAAGCCTCAATGTATATTTGAAAAAAAGGTGCTCATGCTTTAGAATTGCGTAATAGAGCAAGTTAATGTGCAATGGAAGCATCTTGGGCCCGATGAAGCTACATGGGGGATGGCAGATCGGATGCAGCCCATGTATCCTTCCTTGTTTGTCAGTTGAGGAAAAGCAGTTTTGGTGTGATCATTGGTTTTTGTTTGGCATAAGTTTTGGTGATATTTTGATATATGTTTTGATGTGGTGTTTGGGTATGTACATATGTATATGGCTATAAATACCACTATGAGCTATTTTATAAAGCTCCATTAAGAAGTATGGTTTCATGTCAGTATATTTGTCATGTTGTTATGATGTCATATTGGTTTTCTTCTAAGAAGGGTAATCATTGTAAATAATGTATCGAGGTATGAAATAAATCTCCATGAGTAGTATGTTGTCTTCTAACGGTTTTGGTGAGGTATATGTGTGATTGAACAACGAGGATGGTTTCCCCAAGGGGGAGGGTTCTATAACAACCCCGGTGAAAATTCCATGTAATAAAAGTTAAAAATAATAACCACGGTTGATGTGACACTTATTCCAAGCTGAATGTTGGGCAAGGAATCCTAGTGGGTGTTCATTTGGTTTAATATGGCCAAGGAAATTGGAAAAGGAAAATGGTTTGGAAAGGGAAAATGGCATATTTGGAAAATTTATTGATGAAAAATAATGGAAATTAGGAGAAAAGGGAGATGAAAGGTCACAGGTTGCATGTGAGGAGGATAATGAAGAAATATAGGCCTCTTCTATGAAAAGGCTTATGAGGATCAGTTGGTACCTTTTGTTAGTTCATATTTCGAGCTGTCTCTCTCACACTCTTGGACACTTGAGTTTTCTTGGAACACTTGGGAATTGGAGAAGAAAAGGAAAAGAAAGTAAGGAAGATCATTGTTATCACTAGAAAATCACACAAGCAGAAGACATTAGGAAATTTCAAGCAAAAGGTAAAAATAAGGATTCACAGGGAAGGGAGACATTATAGGATCTGCAAAATTTAACTTTTCCTAAATTCAAGCAGGGAAATTTATCAAATAGCACATAGCAAAACTGACCCTAAGTGATCCACGCGGCCTTTTCTTTGATAGCAGCGAAGATGACTAAGACTATCCCTCAGATAGCTGAGGGGTCCTGGGCATGCGGAAAGTCACCATTTGGGTCCACTTGGCACAGTTGAAGAAGAATATTCCCACTCAAGCCAGCCAAGTACAACTGCCTTGGAGCCACCTTGAGGCATTAAGTGCAGCACATAAAGGATTCAACCTCCCACTCTTGTGTCAACATCCATCTTGTACCAAGAGAGGGAGGGAAAATTTGAAATCTGCCTATAGAAGACTACCATGGGAAGAGGAATAGGAGAACACATTGTAATGATGGCCAAATTGCTTGAGAGAAAACCAACATTGTGTTGTCTAAGAAGCAAGGAGTGGAAGGATTTCACTGTTGGCCATCCAACACCTCAATCCAAGAGAATAAGTTCACCAAGTGTTCATTATTCTACCATCCATCAAGGAGAGAGAGAGGCTTGTAAGAATCTTAAAGGGAAGAGACCCTGTTGCCTTGAATATTAGAGATCTATAACTCTAAGGATTCATTGCAAGTGATTTAGCATCCTATTCTCTTATACCATAAGCAACTAATAAAAGGGGAAGAGTTATTAGTTTGGATTATTAGTGTGTTTGACTTGATTGAACTTGTTATTGTACATGAGTATTTTGTTTATTGTTTATTCTTTATTGTAGCATGCTATGTTCTTTACTTAGTTTACTAGATGTTATGTTGTTCCACTAACAATCTAACAAACCAATTGACCTATTACTTTCTTGTAGGAAAGAAGCCTCCCTATCAAGCACAGTGTATTTCGTCCACCCATGCATTGAATACACTACAACAGGAATGGCGACTCCACTTATTTCTTTCTTTTAAGCTAGTGGTTGTTGATTGCGGGTCCTCTCTCCTACCCATAATTGCTGCAAGATCACTCTTGCTTCCCCTCACCACTTTTTAGTCACCCTCAGTGAGAAATTTGGCTCAAAGAAAGTGGAATTTTCGAACACTATAAATCCCCTCACGTTCGGCCTAGAAAGACATGTGAGACACGCGCCTGTGTGAAAATAAGTCACGTGGAAGACAGTGAGCATATTTTTCACTGCTCTTTCTCATTTCTAGAAGTTGTAAGGTGATTGGAAACCAATAAGAAATTTTCCATCACTGTCTTCTGGTGTTTCATGACTGGTTAGGAAACTTTTTGCTGGAGTTTAGCTTAACAAATAGTTTGTTTTAATTTTAGTTTTTTATCATCGAAAATCATACATAGTTTAAGTAGGGGTGAGTAAGTAGCCTTCAATCCACAAATGTTATCTGAAAAAACTATTTTCTGGTACAAGACACCAAACATATAGGATAATTAGCGGAAAGTAAGTGGTCCATACATCCACACATCTTTAGCTAGTTTTTATTTTTCAATTTTTTTGCATTAGTTTAGTTCAATTTTTTGCATTAGGATTCGGGACCAGGACCAAAATATTTAAAAGAAGGAAAGTAATATTTTCCACCCTTGCACCTCTCGGTGAGTCTGGGTATGCATATGAAATATTTCTTAAGATAATTTTCCATCTCCATATAGTGAAAAACTTGGTCTAAGTAGGCAAAGTGCAAGCGGTCCATCATCCACAAATTGTTTACTTTTTGCAAGGAACAATCACACATAGTGTAATTAGAGAAGGATTGTAAAGGATCACCACATATCCATATCTTATGACATTTGTGATTGTACAATCCAAAGCACACATGAAGCACCTGTAAGCACCAGAAAAAAAAGGAACCCAGTGTGTTGGGACCTTTTCCCTCTTCTTACAGTCGCTTCACCAAGGCACACCTTAAGAAAATTAAGTCTCTCTAAAAATAACCACTAATTGAACTCACTAAATAATCCCCACAGGGGCCAAAAAAAAATTATAGTTTAGGTTAGGACCATGAGGGGTAGGAATCCAATAAGCCAACATGGTCATTCTACATTTTGAAACATAGATGTTGAATTTTTAGGGAGCTTAAAATCTATCTATCTGCCCACAGAACAGAATTCTCGAGCACTAAAGAGACCCATTTCAGAGGGGGTTAAGCTTAGGCCCAGTGTGTGTGGTGCTCTTTGGGGCTACCTGACCCATCTAGTGCTTAGTACTAGTAGCAGAATACTAAAAATCTCAAGAATCAAATGCTCATGTGGGACGACGGTACTTTAGTGGCCAAATCTAGGGAATCCTTCCCTATAGATGACGGTGCAGGCAACACTAGATCCTCATACATTTATCGTAGTTGATTCTTCGGCTGCTAGAAGGTGTCGCCAGCTCTTTGGGGACATTAGCCCCTATACCCATTAGAAGATATATTCACAAGGCCCAATTACATTTGAGAGTGTGAGGACGATTAAGTATTTTTAGGTTTTTGAGTATCATATGCGAAACAATTAAAAACATATTTTTTCTTGCTTGATCACATAGCATAAATATAAAGGAAAAAATTAGTTTTTTTTTTTTTTTTTTTTTAATGTATGCGATCATATTTGCTTTGGTAATAATCTCCCTCCCTTCAAAAGACTAAAAAATATTTCCAAAATTAATCGAATCGACACCATAAAGGACCCAACGGGACCTCGTCGATCTAAAGATTTTTTGGACCTCCCCCCATTAGAGGGAGGAGTGCCAGGTCTTTCACCATTTAGGCGTCAAATATGACACACTGCCACCATTATTGGATAATCCTTTATCGAGAAATATTTAGTTGGAAACCTCCAAGGGTCATCCAACACCACACCCATGGAAACCCTAACAGGGTCACCACACACAACTCCTCCCACAACCCCCAGAGGGTAGAGGTGTGCTACCCCTCTAGGGAGTCAACAGAACACACAATAGGGTATGTCATAGGGTAATATTCCCCACACACCACCCATATATCATCACACTCAGATTCCCGTGTTTCGACAATACACAATGGCAATCAACACTCAGTTACATTTTTTAGCATCATTAAACCTCCCAGATATATCAATGCTAACTAACGCCCCATTGCGCACAACCCTAATTGGCCCCCCATGCCCATGAAGCTCCCCTTAGCCATTCCAAAATTCGAAGGGAAGCAAGCGCAAGACCCTGGAAATCATATTATGAATTTCCACCTATGGTGTTCGTCCAATAGTATTATTGATGATACTATTTGACTAAGATTATTCCAATGCACCCTAACTAGACTTACCACAAAATGGTATGTGGAGCAGCCTTTTGCTTTGCATGGAAACTTTAGCGCCCTTGCTACAACATTCCTCACATATTTTCAGCTACCCATCCACCCTTATTTGAGGATGGAGTTACTGACACATTTTAGGCAAACGCCAGTTGTCCATGTCTCGGACCATCTCCATGAATGGTGGCGATGTCGTAGTTTGTGCAAAGACAAACTTGATGATAGAGTTTTATTGGACCTATTTTTGAAAACTCTCACAACAAAGATCTCAAAATATGTGATGACCCAAGGACCTACCTTTGAGGAGGATGCCATTTTCAAAGCCCAGTAGCTTGAACTTATATACATCAGTCAAGATACATTTACAATGCCCTACCTAATGCCCTGTGCCTACAAACTTACAGATAATTTCCAGGTGCGTAAAATATTGCAGACGGCTTGATTGGGTCATTGATCCAAGGTCACCTAGGCAGCAGTATTCAGTACCCAGGTTACTCGTATGATTTTAACCAGAACATCACACAACCTGGCTACCACCAGATTCACTCTGCACCTCTACATAACATGAAAAGTAGGGTGTCATCATACCACCATTAGTAGGGAGGATCATACCCTCCCTCACAAGGGACCCAATACTAAGCTAGGAATGTTGATGGAAGAGATCCTACCCAGCAACCATACACCAATCAGGGGCAGGCAAACCTATATTACCCTTCCCCCTCACAAAACCCACCACCATAAAACAACATGCCGGTGAACTTCGTGCGACCTTCTCAAGCTCAGCCGTACCATTATTATGACCAGGAGAATTGTAGTAATCCTCCTAATGATTCAACAAAAAATCATAAAAATAAAAAAGGGAGACTCTAGATAGGGGGCATGAACCATCAACGACCCCCGCGATCTTAGGTGGGGGCAACCCCAACCGAAATCAAAACTAGGAGCCAAACAATAAATCCCAGGGGCAAAAAAATAGGTCCAATCTGCGGACAAACCATTCTTGTGATGTATGTGGTGAGTAAAACTATTACACTCATCACTGTCCCAAGCTCCTTGAATTGTAAAAACTTTAGGGTAACTGTGGGCAAGGGGGACCTACACAATAAATCGTTGTAATGCAGGAGCCCTTCCCCCACTAAGGAGTGGTTAATAACCAACAACAAAAACCACCCCAAAATGATTCTAGGAATAGTAGCCACAAAATTTACATTCATGGCGAAGAAATGTTCTTCTGGACAAGGAATCAAAACTACGATGCCCCCCAGACACGAACTCGTTAGGGCCAAGCATGAGTGCACCTACTACACCATTGACCATATACAAAATACCTATTGAACCCCTGCCAAAGATGGCTAAGGGGCCAATGAGGTGCGTAGGACACCACTCAAAAGTAGCCCATAACGACAACATCATGGATGATTTAGCACAATATCCCACTTCCATGTCAGCTTTAGAGGTCCTACAATCTTGACCAAAATAGTGGAAAGCCTCACTTTCGACATTAGGCACAATATACCCTTCCGATTTGCGCCTAATAACTTTTGACTTAGACAAAGCCACCCTTAGGATTCCTTCATTGGTCTCCTTTTAGATACTGATGTTAGTCCAAAATATCACCATACATCGATGTATCATTGACGAAGGTGCATCTAAATGCATCATGCCCAAGTCCGTTTGGAAAAAGTTTGGATCACCCGAACTGAAGCCATCCAACATCATGCTCAAAGCATACGATGGATGCCCTTCTGCTGCCGTCGGTCTGTATCAGAATGTCCCTATTAACTTGGCTAGAAAAACAATACTTATAGACATTTAACTCTTGGAAGCTCATCTTGACTAAAATATACTCCTTGGGCAGAGTTATATGTATGCCATGACTGCCATAGCCTCCATTTTTCAGGTGATGATGTTCCCCCACAAGGATTGAATCATCACCGTTGACCAACTGAAATAATATGATAAGAAACCCATGATGACTGTCGATTTCATTCTACCTTATGTAGACACAACTATAGAGTCGCTCATGTAATACCAAGAATATGGCCCCGGTCAATTCAAACCATCATCAATCCTAGGATCATTCCTAGGAGATCTCCCTGTCATATCAGAAGCAACCTTAGATATCACAGGGGCACTAGTGTGCATGATGTCATCATCAAACATTGAAACCAACCTAGAGATAGAGACTAGTAGTACGGAAAATGAGGCCACAAGACCCTACACCATCTCCCAAACCCCATTCTTATACCCTCCACCGGCTTTTGTGTCACAACAAGTCTTGGCAACAATAACATTGCCAAAGATGTCTTTCTCAATACCTGTCTAGTATTTGGTCCCACCAGCCATTCTGGGAAGCCCTAACATCACTTATACAGGGATAACCCCCATCACTCCTCAAGAGGCCACACCAGTTAATGAGACTCTCATAGCAATTCCAGTTAGAGTGACCAAGAAAACCAACAAAAAAGGGAAGAAAATAGAAAACCCCATCATACCAAGGGCATTGCAATCTTGTGCATTATGTGATATCGTAGGCCATCCTACCAATATTTTCCCAGAATTAGATGAATTGAAACCTCTTCTAAGCACTGAAAATTTTTGTGGTCCCAAGTTCCCATAAAAAGGAACACGCCATGAAAAATCAAGGGAAAGCATTACACATCAGCCACGCGTGTGCAATCTGCAACCGTTATGGTCATTACACTCATCACTGCCCAAATATGCCACGATATAGGGATTCCTTGCATGCCCTAGAGAAATCATACCAAGAGGATCCCATAAATCCCCCCCATATAGATAGATGAGGGAGAACCTCAAGTCATACTATACCTACAAGAGGCGAGGCAGTCACTTGAATGACCACCTCACCCTCAGTATCGCCCTCCACCTCATATCCAACTCTGTGCACTCTGTGATGAACGCGATCATTTCATTACTGACTTTGAAACCCTAGAGCTATTTTAGAGATGGTATCCTGTTGAACTCGTATAATATGATGGCCTACGAGTAGTCCTTTATTCGTGTCAAGTGTGTTGTAGTGACCACCCGATTCGTCATTGCAATTATATCCCTCGATTCTATTCGACATTAAATATTTTACGCATGGCCATAGTATGCCTCTCCCTAGTAGACGGATCAAATACAGAGTCCATGGAAAGCTCGATAATGCAAGAATATGTGACAAGCAGGTCCATTCTCTCCATGTCAATAGAAAATCGACTAGTAAAGGGGCACATCATCACCCCCAACCGCACTCCACAGATGAGACCAACCTGTGCATTATGAAACACATGTAACCATTTGGTCGCCAAATTCCTAGACCTAGAATCACTCCGCAAATGGTATCCAATCACTTCCGAAATCGAGGGGGAAGGGAGTAATGAAGAAAGACAGTGTTGTCTAGTCTTTCAAGGCAACCATCAGACTCGACACTGTACTTACATCTCCCAAGTGCGCCCTTTAATAGACATCACATGCTCATTAGAGGTGCAACACCCAGATACAACTTGTCTAGAGCCAAGACAACCTAACGCAAGGCAACCTACCTCCAGGAAGCCTACCCCCCATCAATAAAAAAATGTTAGGAGAGCTACATCAACACATCGTCATAGCAGGGCCCAGGACTGGCCAAGGACACCATGTAGGCTATGCGATAAAATCGACCACCGAGTCAATCAATGTAAGGAACTAAAGAACCTTACGAACAACCTTCACATTTTCACCGCCATCCCGCAGATCAATCTCTCAAATCAAGAGAAGATCACATGCTACTATTGTAGGATTTTCTCACAATTCCACCATACGATAAATTGTGAGTACCTACCAAGGCTACGAGCAGCAAGAGCATTGTTAAGTATAAACTCCCCGAAGGATCTAGACCATCCAAAAACAAAAACTCAGAGATGACAAATGCAGAATCATACCCCAACACCAAATCCTTTCCAAGCATCCATTTAAAGGAAAAAAAGTAGCATTGGTTCTCATACCATCTACTCGATAAGAATCATGATACTGTGCACCATTTGCACCGGCCATAATCACAAAACAGAGTTTTTCCCCTTACTGGAAACATTTAGGCTCCTCTGCACTCAACAAAACTTCCAAATGCAGGAAAGTGTAAGTGCCCTTATTATGCCACATGAGGAACCTAAACTTGCTCTCATGCCAGCCACTACCATGGAAATTCCTCCACCATCCAACATCAACAAAATGTAACATCACACACGATTCATCTTGTCAGGCATAGGAACCATTACTCGTGTTGTCTGCTCATTTGTCATTGGTGTCGAGACCACTAGAAATACAAAAGTAGTTGTACCATCGGCAATTAAAAATCAATCCATATGCACCCTATCGACCTCGTATGGTTCCATAATATTGACTATGGAATCCTATTCTTGTCCATTGACCAGCTTTGTTAGGCTCGGAGCACCTACTCACGACCTCATGCAAAATCACTCCCCCTTTGATGCCTTGTTCCATTCAGACGAGGATATTTTGGAGGCCATGGTGGAACCATATAGTCTATGGGATGCAATGCATCACCACTCTTCTTTTCTTCCTGAAAAGAAATTTGACCCAAACAACCCAGAAAACCAAGAGTTATACGCTATCGAATCAAAATATTTCCTTCCATCTAGGAAATTCGACTGGTTCAAAAATACCATCCCGACGTCTGACGCGTTCGAAGAAGGGAACATGTCCAATATTTCACCAACCATCAAGGTAAATATCTCTATAAACCCAAAAAAAATTGAAGAAATATCACTGGGGGCAACATGCTCCCCAGAGGAAGTAATCTCTTACACAAACTTGTTGCAAAAATATAGAGACATATTTGCATGGGATTATTCAGAAATTCCAGGGCTTAGTCCTACTATCGTAGAGCACCATATTGACATCTGGCCTGACGTAACACCGATATGCGAGAAACAATGTCAATTACACCCATCTAAGGTAGAATAAATTAAGCGAGAAATTGACAAGCTTCACAAAGCTAGGTTTATCTACCCCATATCTTACACGTCATGGGTTTACAACCATGTTCCTGTCATGAAAAAATAGGGCACCATTCACGTCTGTACTGATTTTCGAGAGTTAAACAAAGCTTGTCCAAAAGACAACTACCATACACTGTTCATCCACCAATTCATCGACGCTTGCACTAGACACGAGGATCTATCCTTCATGGACGGTTTCACAGGGTATAACCAAATTCAAATTCGGCATACCGATCGATACAGGACAACATTCACCAGCCTGTGGGGCACTTTCGCATACCAGGTTATGCCATTCAGCCTTAAAAATGATGGAGCCACTTTCCAGCGGGCCATGAACTATACCTTCCATGACCTAGCTCACCTTATCCTCACTTACTTGGATGACCTCACTCTTCTATCCAAGAATCAAAGCGATCATCTAGAATATTTACGTTTGGTATTCCAAAGATATAGATATTACAACCTACACACGAACCCTCTCAAGTGCGTCTTCCGCGTCAACACAGACCAACTTTTAGGTGTTATAGTATCCCAACAAGGGATCAGAGTGGACCCCCTCAAATTCCAAGCTATCATAGAGGTTCCACCACCAAGAACCATAAAGCAACTCCAAAGCTTATAGGGGAATTAGCCTGAGATGCTTTGTCCCAGATTACGCCACTTGTGCATAGGGATTCCTACGCCTTCTCTATCAGGATAT
The DNA here is from genome assembly GCA_034641835.2 of Pinus albicaulis. NCBI lineage: Eukaryota > Viridiplantae > Streptophyta > Pinopsida > Pinales > Pinaceae > Pinus > Pinus albicaulis. Next base: position 1,347,123,083 of record CM076580.1, read on the forward strand.
CTCGTTTAAATGGGATGATCAAGCCCAACAATTGTTTGAGACGCTGAAAGATGCATTACCTTCCTCCCCATTGATCATTCCACCAAATTACGACAATTATTACACCCTATATCTTTCAGCATCAGAAACTGCCTTAGCCGAGGTGTTAATCAAAGACAGAGCTAATGGTAAAGAATACGTAATTTATTACCCCAGTAAAAAATTATCAGACCCTGCATTAAGGTATGAACCCAAAGAAGAAACTTCCCTAGCCCTAAGACACGCAGTCCAAAAGCTTCAACACTACATTATCTTGCAAACTACAACAGTCGTCATAGCTATCAACCTCATGAGATACCTCTTGACCCGCCATTTGATGAACCACAAATATGATCGTTGGGTATTCATACTATAGGAGTTTTACTTACAGTTCAACTCCCCCAAGAGCAAGAAAGCTTTGATCTTAGCCAAGTTCATCACTGACCTCACAAGTCAGACTAAAGAATCGCCATTCAACGACTCACTACGAGAAGGACATCTCTTTCTAGTGATGACTAGCGATCCTTGGTACGGTGATATCCTCTTATTTCTACGATCCAAAAAGTTCAATCCAAAGCTCACACGTGGTGACCGAAGGCGCATACGCCACCAAGCCCTCTGATACCTCCTCATGGGAGACATCCTTTATCGACGAGGCATCGATACCATCCTATGCCGATGCCTCATGCATGACCAAGCTGAGCAAGCCCTTAATGAATGTCATAGTGGAGATTGCAGCGACCACCTCTTCGGAATGGCTACCACACACAAAATTTTGTGGGTAGGATACTTTTAGCCCACCTTATTCCATGATCGCATCACTACAGTCAAAAGGTGCGAGCGATGTCAATGCTTTGCTCACAAGGCAAGAGCACCTCCCACTTCTTTACACCCGATCATTATCACTACAAGGAAAAGACCCTCTAGTAGATGTTTTTGAGGAACCCCATAGAAAATACACCATACATCTATTTCTAGAGGAGGTTACCAGAGGAGGTTGGCGGCTGGAGGGTTTTGCAGATGTTTTCCTCTCGGTGTGCTTATCATTAAACGTTGCCCCAGTGCTCTAGAACCGAGAAAGCACCGGTGTGGACCAAAACATTGGCACATCGGACACTGTGCAATCCGTACACACATGCCTAGTGCATTGTATTATTCTATAGCATTGGTGCATCACAACTCTTCCGCGCCGGTGCATTATAAAACACCACGCCAAAACTGAAACCACCCGGTGCAGTAGAAAGAAACTACACCAGTTCATCATAATACATCGCGCCAAAACACAAACCGACCGGTGTGTTTGTAAGAAACAGAACCAGTGCACCTATAAACCACGGGAACGGGTAAAGGGTTAAATTTAAAAAAAAAATTATTTCAAAAAACCCGGATTTTTCAGTTTTCCAGTGCGCCTGAGCTCTCAATTACCGGTGCGTGCCCTACCATAGAACGTACCGGTGCGCATGAAACATTGGCACACCAGAAAACATGCGCAACGTACACACACCTCTAGGGCATCCTATTACTGTAACAGACCAGTGATTCACCACACTTCCGTGCCGGTGCATCATAAAACACCGCACCAAAAAAGAAACGCGTCAGTGCATTCTTATCCAAGAGCACCGGTGTGCCTATAAACCGCACACACCAGAATAACATTACACAAAAAAAATTAAGGCCAAAAAACTGGTGCTTTACGACTATTCCGCACCGGTGCTTTATGGATATTCCGCCCCGGTGCATCATCAAAATTTCACGCCAAAACTGAAACGCCTCGGTGCGGTGTTAGGGAACTTCCTTGGTGCATTATAAAAAACGCGCCAAATTTGACACAGCTCGATGTAGTTGTAGGTAAGCGTACCAATGCGCCTATAAAACCCCGCACACCAGAATAGGGTTAAATAAAAAAAAATTACGGCAAAAAAACCTCATTTTTCACTTTCCTCAGTGCTCCAGAGCTCTCAAGCACCGGTGCCATTTCCCCTTGTCTAAGATGCCCTGACATCGGTGCTCTCATTGCACCCATTGCATGCACTGCTTCTCTGCATTGGCCACTAATCTTGAGCTTGCATTTTGAAAAACGTTGGGCAAATTTTCTTTTGCAAATTTTATAGCTAATATGCTTCCTCAACGGAAAAATATACAGTTATTTTTCTATTTTTTCTATAATTAAGCCTCTTAGCAAATTAGAAATTGAAATAACCTTAAAAATAACCATTAAAAAAGAAAAAATAAAAAAATTTCGCGTAGTGCGCCGGAGCTGTTCGGTTCGCACCGAATAGCGGTGCTACCTGTAAAATTTATAGGCCGCATCACCACTGGTGCTAACAGTATCCACACCGTTTTCAGGGCGGTATCGAAAGGCGCCCCGAATAATTTTAAACTAAAAAAATAAAATAAAAGTTGGTGCGCTCATTTATCCAGGCACACCGTTGACCACGGGAATCACAGTGCAGTGCGTAAACAGAATTATCCGCCCCGGTGTATGTCAACACACCTCATTCTAGATTTCGAGAGGGTCAATGGTGCAGCTAGGTTAAAGACCACATCGTCAACTATGTGATTGTCTAGAAGTCAGTGCGCTGACATGACTATACGCGTTAGGGCGTATATTTCAGTCAGCGCACCGTTATTCTGAACTTTGATAAAGGTAACAGTGCTGGAAAAATAGACAGCTACACTGCGACCGGTGCGTTGTATTTCATTAGGGGAACCGGCACCAGTGCGCTGCATTCTTAAGATGCATTGCCACTAGTGTGTGAATGTTTTTATGGCACACTGACTTTTCTGTTTGTTTTTTTTTCAAAAAATATATATATGTATATTCCTAAATACATGTCTGTTTTAATTAAAAAAAAATATTTATATGGCAATTATTCAAAGAGAAGAGGAGGAACAGCCACAACAACAGGCTGAACAGTAAGACATGATTCGCTAATGGGAGGCCCAAGAGAGGGAGAGAGATGCATACCCTCACCTATTACTGCAGATACCCAGGGGATCCTTAGGTAGGTAGGCCTCCTCAAGTTCTATGAGGAGGCTACTTCCCTAAAGGCCCATAGTGTGTTTTTGAGATATCTTATCCGCAGGTGGCATGCCCACCGATAGGCTTTCTAGGTTGGTCTTGACTAGTGGTACACACCCACTGAGGAGGATATTTATTTTATTACAGGACTATCAAGGAGAGGGGTGGATTTTCCCTCATTCCCAGACGTGCTAGTTGGTTATGTAGCAGGGAGTCAATTAGTTTACTCGCAGAGATACATTAGAGCATATGTACTGTCTCCTTCAGAGTTTTAGGTATCTGGAGGTTAGTTACGTATTGGTGCTTTTGGTAGAAAGGGCATAAAGTGCCTCTCCCTTATCATTTCAACCATTTCGCACAACACCAGTGATGGGCAATGCATTAGTTGCACGCTTTTATATTATGTTGATTCTTTAGTATAGCAGCCATGACTTGTCAGGTGGTTTGCCATTTTTTTGTGGCAGTATTGTATAGCCTTAGATAGATAACACTGTTATCGATGAAATAGGTAACTGCACTGTTACCTACTTTTTTTTGGTAGCATAAAAAGCACCCGATTTTGAAAAGTGGTGATGCAGAATCATCTTTTTTTTTTTTAGCACATTTTTGACACTCTAATATTTTTATTTATGAAGTATGAATATTTGTTTTAAAATGTTAGTGATTTTCATGCTAATTTTGAAACGTATTGATGTAGCATCATTTTTTTTTTTTTTTGAGCGGTGATTTTCATGCTAATTTTGAAACGTATTGATGCAACATCAACTTTTTTTTTTAGAGTGGTGATTTTCATGTTGGTAATAAAACACAAAACTTAGATAAAAAGATATATATAAAAACAATAAAAAAACCAATAAAAATGTAAAAAAAACAAAATTAACTCGTAAAAATAAAAAATTTAAACAAAAAAAAAACAAAACAAAAATATTCGAAAATTATATCAAAAGAAATGACAAAATTTGAGAAAAAAACACATTATTTAAAGAAAAAAAACAAAAATTAACCAAAATTTTTTTAAAAAAAAACATCAAAAACATTTTTTTTTAAAGTTATTAAAAAAAACCATATAATTAAAAAAAAAAATTTAAAATAGAAAATTTAAAAATAATTTAAATTACAAAATTAAAATATAGATAAAAAAAATAAAATACAAAAAAGAAAAAATTAAATTAAAAAAATAATAATAATAAGAAAAAAAAATACAAATTTTAAAATTAACCAAAAAAAAAATTAAAAAAAAAAAAAAAAAAAATTAAAATTGAAAAAGAAAATTAAAACAAAAGAATTAAAATAAAAAAAAACTATCATTAAAAAACAAAAAAAAAAAGAAAAAAACCACGTGCAAATAATTAAAAAACAAATATCCATAAATTTACTATTTTTTTTTAAAATGAAACAATTTATAAATTTTAAAAATGAAAAGCTAAATAAACTAAAAGATTAAAAAAAATAAATAAATTAAAATTTAGTAAATTTAATAAATAAATTTTAAATTTTAAAAAATAATTAATCTAAAATATTAAATTTAAAAACAAAATTTAAAAAAAGGGACCAAAAAAAATTAAACAAATTAAATTTAAAATAAAAAATTTGAATTAAAAAAAAATAATTTTAAATTTTTTGAATTTAAAAAAAAATAAAAAATAAAAATCAAATTAAAAAAAAAATATTTAAAATAAAAAAAAATAACAAAAAAAAGAATATTTTTTTGATCGTGGTGGCGCCGCCAATTGGCCTCCCACCCATGTGGCGGTGGAGGCCGGCCGCTGGGCGGGCGGTGAGGCTGCATGCAGCCCCCGCCCGCCCAGCGGCCGCCCTCCGTCGCCACCTGGGCGGGAGGGTGATTCCCGGAATCGGCCTCAGGGCGATTCCCGAAATCGTCCTCCCGCTGCGGGATGGGGATTCTTGGAATCGGCCTCCCGCTGCGGGAGGGCGATTCTCGGAATCGGCCTCCCGTGCCGTGGGAGGGCGATTCCCGAAATCAGCCTCCCACATCGCGGGAGTGCAATTCCCAGAATCGGCCTCCCGCGGGTGGGTCGTAGCCCGCCAGGCGGGGCGGGATGGCGGCGCACTGCGGTCGAGAAAATTCTTCTTTTTTTTTAATTTTAAATTTTTATATATATATATATATATATATATATATATTTTTTTTTTTTTTTTTTTTTTTTTGATTTTTTTTTTTTAAATTCAAAAAATTTAAATTTTTTTTTTTTTTTAAATTTAATTTTTATATTTGAAATTTAATTTGTTTTAATTTTTTTGTTTTTTTTTTTTAATTTTATTCATTTTTTGTTTTTATTTTTATTTTTCAAAATTTTCTTAATAATTTTTATTAAATTTTGTATTTTTTATTTTTATTTTTATTTTTTAAATTTGATTGATTTTTTATTTTAATTTTTTCAAATTTTTATTTTTTTATTAAATTTTATGTTTAGTTTTTTCATTTAATTTTATAAAATTTAGTAAATTTTGTATTTTTTTTTTAATTTATTTGAATTTAATATTTTTTTTTAAATTTTATTTTATTTTTAATTATTATTATTATTTTTTTAATTACATAAAATTTTTATTATTTTTTTATTTCAATTAAAATTGTGTATTTAAAATTAGTTTTTTTTTTTTTTTTTTTAAATTAAACTTAATATTTTCAAATTAATTTGTTTTTTCTTTTATTTTTTATTTAATATATATTTTTTTAATTTATTTTTTTCAAATTTTCAATTTTAATTGATTTTTAATGTTTTTTAACTTTTTAATTTACCAATTTTTTTTTCTTTATATTTAAAATTTATTTTTTATTTCTAAATTTATTTGTTTATTCATTTATTTATTAAAATTTAATAATTTTGTTTTTAAATTTAATTTGTTATTTTAATATTAACATTTTTTTTAAATTTAATAATATATATATATATATATATATATATATATATATATATATATATATATATATATATATATATATATATATATATAATCTCTTATAATTTAAATTTAATTTATTTTTTAAAATCTATTTGTATTTTTAACATATATTTTTTTTAATTTAATATTTTTATTGTATTTTATTTTTCATTTTTCATTTTTAATTGATTTTTCATTTTTTTTTAATTTTAATTTCAATAATGCTTTTTTTTAATTTTATTTTTAATTTTAAAGTTTTAAATTTATTAAAATTTAATATATTTGTTTAAATTAAAATTTTTATTTTAAAATTAAAATTAATTTTTTTTTTAATTTAATAAACATTTTCTTTTTCTTTTTTAAATTTAATTTCTATATTTTATTTTTTATAATTTCTTTCTTTTTTTAACTTGTTTTTTTTTTTTAATTTAATATTTTTATTTTGTTTTTTTATTTCTATATATTTTGAAATTTTAATCTTTAAATTTTTTTGTTTTTATTTATTTTTTTAAATTTTAGGTTTTTTTAATGTTTGAATTAAAATTTTTATTTTGTTTTTATTTTTATTTTTTTATTCTTATATATTTTTAAATTTTAAGCTTTAAAATGTTTTTATTTTTAAAATTTATTTTTTTTCTTAAGTTTTAGGTTTTTTTTAATGTTTGAATTTTAAAAATTAAAAAATGTTATTTCTATTTTTAAAAATGTCAAAAATATGACACAATTTTTTTTTTGTTATTCCAGCATCAACTGGTTTTGTTTTGAGGGTGTTTTTTCAATTCTTTTTTCAAGAAACAATTTTGTTTTTAGCATAATTTTATAAAATGTTGAAATTTGACCTTAAAAAAAACCAAGTGCATTCTGGAATACACTTTTTTTGTTTTTGGGGTGTTTTTTCATGTTTTTTGAGTCTTTTTGGGTTAGAATTCTCGTTTTGAGGTTAGGTTATCTATTTCATTGGTAACAGTGTTAGATGTCATGCTCATGCACAAGGGAGGGTCAAATTCCCTTTTACTTCAGAGCTGTTTTGTTTATTTTTTGAGAGGTTTCCAGAGGTGAGACCTAGTTTTGTTCGACAGCCTCGTAGGCCTATGTTTGAGGCCCAGATGCATATGTGGGGGCAGATGATGCCCAAGAGGGGAGACACTTTGTTTCTAGCCAGGATATCACATGATTCACTGGACTTACTAGCTAGTGTTGACGGGCTGCATCCCTTCATTATGGTCCAATGTCCTTATGCTAGCTTAGATTGGCGAGGGTGTCCCAACACCCTCTTCACATCTAATGAGCCGCGAGATGATAGAGGTAATATTACTATTTTATTTGTATTTATTCTAACATGTTCTTTAACTTGTTTTTATTAAATTGTGTAATGAAATTGTCTAATTATTTTTGTGTACTTGTATATATTTTGCAGACATTAGCTCTTTTGATGGCGAGGAGATGCCGGGTCCACCACATGATCTAGGTGTAGATCCTGATGATGAGGATCAGGACATGCCTGATGCCGAGGATGATCATGATGAGGATGAGGCCGGTGCAGCAGAGAGACATGCTCCTGCTCATGGTACATCGGTGCTGCCTTTTGCTAGGTGTGGTCGACCTAAGACTAGATATAGGATGGAGTTGGGCAACCAACTCTGTGCATTTATTGTTGATGCGGGCATCAGGCCTGCTCATTACAGACACATACAAGCCGATGATAGGCTGTTACAGATGTGGAGAGGCATGTCGCGTGACATGTACGGCCTGATGTGACATGTCGTAGGAGCTACGATAACTGTTACGCGACTGAGGAGGACTATACGTAGTTATAGGCGTAGTCTAGCTGCGGCACATGATGGAAAGTCCGCAAGTAGCGACTCACATGCATCTCATGATCGTTCACCTTGCGGCGCACCTGATGAGCATGAGGCTCCACTGGCAGCATCTAACAGTCATCATGGAAATGAGGCTGGACCATCGACCACGTCCAGTCAGTAGCCTGTAGCATCCATTAGTACTAGTCATGATCATGAGTAGGCTGGACCATCGACCGCTGAGGCTACACTATTGACTGAGCAGGCCTCCACTACTATTGCTTATATTGATGTTGTACTACCACCAGTGGATGCATCCATCAGTACTAGTGATCATGATCATGAGCAGGTTCGACCATCGACTGTCGAGCCTGCACCCAACTTTACTGAGCAGGCATCCACTTGTACTGCTATTGATGTTGTTATACTACCACCAACGCCTGATCCATGACATTTATATTATAGTTGTATATTTTTAACATTATTCAGTTTTATATATATAGTCCATGTATTTTATGTTCGTGTTGCAGTTGTACTTAATTTTCATGTTGGTGATCATCATGATGTGGCGCATATTGTTAGGTCATGTTAGATATATTAATTTAATTTTTAGCTTGCAGATAGATGTGTATATGTGATAACATGAGTTATTTGACATATTGAGATGTATATTTGATGTTCGTGTTGTGATGATGTTAATATATAATGTTAATTTGATGTTTGAATGTGTTTATTAGTCGAATATGATGTTTGTACGATGGTTATCATGATCGTGATGATGTTTATTAATTAATTTAATAATAAATGACCATGATATTTATTAAATATTATGTCGTGATTGTAATTGTAATTTAAATTTTAATTGTATGTAAAATTGTATTTGTATTTGTACTAATTGTAATTTTAACTGTAATTGTATGTAAAATATTTATTAATGTAAAATTTTAATTGTAATTGTAATTGTAATATTTAATTTATTCTGAAATGCTTGTAATTGTATATATGAAAAAATTTAAAATTGTAATTGTAATTTTAATTGAGTTGTATGTAAAATATTTATAAAATTTTAATTATAATTGTAAATGTAATTCTATGTAAAATTGTAAATGTAATTGTATGTAAAATTCTAAAATTGTAATTGTATTTGTAATTGTACTTTTAATTGAATTGTATGTAAAATATATGTAAAATTGTAATTGTAATTGTAAATGTAATTCTATGTAAAATTTTAAATGTAATTGTATGTAAAATTCTAAAATTGTAATTGTAATTTTAATTGAATTGTACGTAAAATATTTGTAAAATAGTAATTGTAATTGTAAATGTAATTCTATGAAAAATTGTAAATGTAATTGTATGTAAAATTAAAATTTTAATTGTAATTCTAATCGTAATTCATGTATGTGAAATTAATGTAAAATAGTAATTGTAATTTTAATTCTAATTGTAATTGTACTTTTAATTGTAATTGTATGTAAAATATTTGTAAAATTTTAATTTTGTTAATGTGAAAATTTTAATTGTATTAATGTGAAATGATTTTGTTAAAATATTTAAATTTGTAAATTTGCAAATAATTGTAAAATAAAAAATATAGAATAATACGAATTTTTGTAACATAATAAAGTTTAGAAAATAATGAAAATAAATTCATGTACTTTATAATTATCATTATTTTATTATGATCTTACATAAAAAAAAAAGAACTTTATACAGTCTGGTGCGCTTATCATCCTAACACGCACCGGTGCACCACAACTCTTCCGCACTGGTAACGAATAAACGCAAATAAAAAAAAAATGCAACTCTATTTTCTTTAAGTGAAAAAAATCGGAAATTTGAAAAATGGGCGGCAAAATATTTTCAAAAATCTAATTTCATAAAATAATTCTTTAAATACTAAACACTTTTCATTATTTCACTATTTTTGCTAAAATTTTCAGCCAGATATTTGCAGGAGATAGGCCTGGAGCAAGAGAGCAAGAGGGCACTGTGGAGCAGCAAAATACATTCGAATAAAAGTATTCAGACAATCAGAAACTGAACCTCTGGTGATTCAAACCCTGTATCATAGAATTTGAAACCATCTCATGAGTAAATTTGATTATTTTTTTTTACTTTTCTCTGCAGTTTTATCCATTTTTACCCTAAACCCTTCATTTTTTTATTTTCCCCCCTTCTTCTCCCTATTTTTGTGATTTTAGAATTAGGGTTTTCATTTTAGATTGATGTCCAACCCACGGGACGACTTGCAAATTCGGATCCAAATCCATTCGGCCATTGTGTAAATTTTTGAAAAAATGGATTTTTCTTTACTGGTGCACCCTGCGTACACTACCGCACCGGTGCAATGTATTATACAGCGCACTGTGCAAGTACTGTAGTAAAAAAAATGAAAACATTTTTTGCTAAATCCATGCGCCAAATCTAAAATAGGGCACCGATGCTCCATTTAACTAGGCAAGCACCGTACGGTGTATTACACTATTTTTGTAGTGCATTTATAATACCCCACGCACCATTAGGTCTATTACATTGTTTTTTGTGGTGCTTTTATAATACCCAACACACCGTATGGTGCATTATACTGTTTTGTGGTGCGTTGTTAATATCCCCACGCACCAGCTACGGTGCGGACCTCATGAAAAGTGCACCAGTGTATTTAGATTTATTTTCTACCTGAAAAGTTGAGAATTTATTTATAAATATTTTAATGAATGATATGGTACAGGTTTCAGATTGATAAAGAAATTTTTGATAAGAGATCAAGTAACAAAAATACTGTTAACATATCAAGAAAATAAAAAAAATGCAAGTTCTTTGTAGATTCTTTATAAAAAATATTATTTTTGAACTATATTTAAGTTTAACTAATATGTATTGTTTACTGAGTATCATGCAGAGCCACAAAATGATGAAGCTTGATATGATTATTTCTGATCTAGGACTAGAAGAGCGTAAAAGTTTAATGGAAAAATTGCAAAAGGATGAATCGGGTGAATGAAAAAATACTCGATCCAATATGAGTTTATTTTTTTAATTATCATTAATAATATACTTAAAATTATTAGATAACATGTGTGAAACAGTGTACTAATTGACATCTTTTTAATGTTCTACAGGGACCAACAACTCAGAAAAGGAATGTTTTTCTAAGAAAAGAAAAAAATAGAACATGCAAATGAAAATCAATTGCTCCTTAGCTCATCTGGAGTGGTGCTGGAAGTTAATGAAAGGGGGGAAAACTTTTACAAAAGTTTGAGGGATCTAGTGGAATGAATGTATAGACGTTCTTTCCAACAACAACGTGCTTCAAATGTAATATGTAATCATTGAATTTTTCAATCATTAGGTGTAATAAATAGAAAATTTAGCATTAAATATTAATTTTCAAGAATTTTCTTATAGAAAAGAAAAGAAAATGGAACCCATTCAACACATAAAATAGGACGACAAGGAAGAAAATGGTTAATCTCTAAGTTTATGAGTAATTGTTACTTCCTTATAAAAAATTAACTAGATTTCATTTTTATATTTTTTTAAGTTGTTTTACAAAAATCATTATTGAATGTCTTCAAATAGGTGCTAACATACAAAGAAGAACCATCAGATGAATTTATTAAAATTGGGTTAAATATGGATTGTGAGTATATGTTGGCATATTAGAATTTAATTGTCGAATTTGTAAGCATCTATCATTTTGGGGTCCTACGATTTGGTAGATTGGCATACCAAGTGACAAGGCAACATCAAAACTAGTCTTTAGAGCTCTAGGACCTAGCCTTCCTAGTCTCAGAGAGGGATCTCTCAATTGTTTGCAAAGATATGACTTGTTTTCTTGTAAAAGGTTGATTTTAGGCTAGTTATTAAGCATGTGTTTGTTTGATTGTTTGGTGGGACATGATGAACTAGGCAGCATAGATAGAAAAGGGAAATATCTAAGTCATTGGGCAATGGAGTCAAGTGGAAGTTGTAACAATTTTATAAATGGATCAGGGGTATCAAAGGGAAAATCTAACTTGGCCAGTGGATCTACAAGGTATTTCAGGTGAAATGAAATGGACATCGATGGTTTAGAATGAAAAGTAGAACTAAGGGCAATTAAGAATCCTTAATTATACGTACTTCTCAACAAAGGGACTTAAAACATTATCTGAATATGAAGAGGCATTCCATAGACAGGGCTAACCATAAATTCTAGAAACCACACTTCAACAAATAATAATTCCAAGATAAAATTCTCCAATGAAATATAGAAGGCGAGAAACTGATTTAACTTCTAGTGATTTCACCTTCAAAGATAAGAAAACATTCAAGATTCACACATAACTACATTCATAGAAGAGGGAACTCCTAGAAATCTTTGATTACAACTATAAAGGCCTCCAAAAAAATTATTTAAGCAAGTAAAAAGAGTATGATCAGAACAAAACCTCTTTGGCAGACTTTAAACAATGGTAATTTGAAGGGAGATTTCAGAAACAATTTTTAACTGGCAACAAGTAAGTCGGGGAAACCATAAATCATTCTTGAGACCAACTGTATTGAACTATTTAAGAAATAAACAAGCATAAGGGTTCTAGAGAGCAATTAATAATTCTCTAGAATATCTTAGCAGAAGAAAACATTAAGACAGTGAAGAGTAAGTAGAACTAAGGTGCTTTTGAAAGACATTTCTTAGCCTAAACATTTTACTCTACTGTAATAGAGAGTGGTGAAACATAATGGAACAGGAAATAACAATAACAGATTTAGAGTACTTCACCAAAAACCAAGCTCAGGGATCTAATGATAGAGCTTTCTTCATCAACAAATAGATCAAAACATCCACCAGTTCCAGAACATCAATTTCCTTTCAACTTCAGTATAACTATGTATTACTTCAAAGAGTCACCAAATGCCCACTTACAAAGAGTTCAGATGCAGTATTTATGCTACAAATGAGGAGGTGGAACTATTCTAGGGTTCAAGTGTTGTTAATGGCAGAGTAAATGCATTCCTAACCTTGAAAAACATGCAAGGCATAAGGTAGGAACCTGTGCAGCTAATTTTATGTTTTAATAACTCTGTCTTAACTTAAGAGAAAATATGTGAAAATTTTGACTTTGAAGTCTATCTTTGTCTTTTACAATAACTGCCTTGACAGATTAAAATATATTATAAGGGTGTAATAACTATCAATTTGCCTTTTCAAAAGAAAGTAGGCCACAGGTGGCGATTTGGATATTTTGGATGAATGACTGCCACTGCTTGATTTATTCGAGGCCATCTTTGGTCTATGTTTCCTTTGATTTTAACCAATAAACCATGTATTTAGGCCTTTTAGCCTTGATCTATTTTTAATTAATCTTCTTTGTTGTCTATTCTTTGTCACTGTTTAAACAATTTGTTCCATTTCTTTATCCTTCGAACTTCAACTTTTAATTGTTTTTAAAGGATTGATCCCTTTAATTCTTTGCTCAGGCTTAATCCTCTGTTCTCTATTTCTTTTGCTGATCTTCTACTTTTTCTTTGCATACATGTAGCTTTCCTCTGAGCTGGATGGTTTCATTACTCGATGAGTGTTCATGAGGCACTGATCAAATACTAAGCCAAACCCTGAATCTCCCATTCTTCGTTGATTCAGCCTCGGGATCGTCATCCAGAAGTTCTTTGCCACTGATATTAGCTGTAGGAGGGCCTACAGATTCAATGCCACCATTAAACCTACAACTTAAAACATAAAACATTTAATAAACTTGCGTTTGTGGGATAACTGCTTCAGTGGCTTGGTGAGGGTGGAGGAGAAATGTAGAAGAGGGAGAATGCACAAAGGAGAGGTTTTATGGTGGAAACATGGAAAAATGAGGGAGATATTTGAATAATGGTGTGGAAATGGTGAAAGTGGTTTCGCGCAATACCGGGGTGGGATATGGTATTGGTTTTGGTGGATGCAATACCATACAACAGGCGACACATGTCCAGGGGGAAAACCACTCTTTTTGTGCATAAATGGGGTGTTTAAGCCCTTTGTTGAAATGGGCACAATATGGATTGTGAGCCATTGGATCGAGAGGATCAACAGTGGAGATCTTCTCGCAGATGCGCAAAAAATAATTAAGGGGCGAGAGGACGGGTGAAAAGGCGAAAGAGCGATGGCCATTGGATTGGGAGGATCAACGGTGGAGATCTTCTCGCAGATGTGCAAAAAATAATGAAGGGGCGAGAGGATGGAAGAAATGCGAAAGAGTGATGACCATTGGATTAGGAGGATGAATGGTCTAGATTATATCAGAGAAATGTGGGTAGAGGGGAATGGTCGGGAGCGGGAGGAGAAAAGTGAGAGTGTGCTAGCTGTTAAATCTAATGGATCAATGGTCCAGATTATATCGAAGAAAGGTGGGTAGAGGGGAATGGTTGGGATTGGGAGGAGAAAAGCAAGAGTGCACTGGCCGTTAGATCTGATGGATCAATGGTCCAGATTATATCGGAGAAAGGCAGGTAGAGGGGAATGGTCGAGAGCGGGAGTAGAAAAGCGAGAGTGCGTTGGCCATTAGATCTGATGGATCAACGGTGGAGATGATATCAGAGAAAGATGATGGCGGGGGATGAAATAAGAAATGAAGGGGGCTTAAGGGGAAGCGTGGTGCGGTTTTATGAGCAAAGGGGGCGGAAGGTTTTAAGCCCTAAGGGGTTTAAGGCCTAATTTTCAAATGGAGCAGAAAAGGCCTAAAAAAGTGGGGTTTTTAGACTTTTTCGAGGTTTCGATAGGGTAAAAAGAGGGGTTTAAAACCGTATAAAGGGGTTTTTATTGGTTTAAAGGGGTTTTTTATGGGAAAATGAGGATAAATGAAGGAAAAAAAGGGTTTTTTAGGGGAATGAGATGATGAATTAGGATAAGTGAAAAATGAGTGAAATGGGGTTTATGAAATGATGGGAAATGGTTTTGAAATGGTTTCCTTTACATCAGCAGGATAATCCTGGAGGCTTTTGAGTGAAGATTTTAGTGATTTGATAAACTTAGGATAAAGAAGGCAGTGAGATTTCTAGAACTCACAATGTTTCTGCAAATATTGTTTCTAGAAATCCGAGATTATCATCTTAGTCATCTTTAGATAAGATCAAAATTATGGATGACTAACAGTGGCTCCACTTGGGGAGGGCAACTATCTTTTCAAGGTGTCCAGAACCACAGCGTATGAAATCTCTGAGTTTTAGCAGATTAGTGCCTTATCCATTGGGAAAATTCATTCTTTTCTTTCTTGTTGATATTTCTTTATTTTTGACAACTTCGATCAATCTGCAACATGTAAGTTCTTCAATCAGCATCTCTACCTACCCAATCCTACTTGTCCTAGAATTTTTTCTTCCTCTTGAGTGCACTTGAACTGGAAAAATCTTTGACATTTTATTTTTGAAAATAGAAATAAACTATCTAACCTATCCTTATTTCTTCCCAGAGTCTAGATTAAACTGTTGAACTCTTTTATTCCCTACCTATACTAGTTGACTGCCAATATTAAACTGTTTGGCAATCTTGATTCTCTAGCTATTTGACATGAAATTTAAAGTATGGTTCAAATCAGGATTAGACAGTTTGATCAACCATGGTTGTGGCATTTTAAACAAGCTGCACACAAACATTATTTTGCACAAAAAGTAAATCAGAAAGATAAGGCCATGGTTTGTCTTTTGTGAGGCATCCTTATCTATCCCTTTGGTTCTGTTTTGAGCATGTGGAACCAGCATATTCATATTCTCCTAATCTATTCTTCTTGACAGGTTGAGTCTGAAATAATCTTATCAATGAATGTTTCTACTAATTTATCAACATAAATTTAAGGCATGTTCAACCATGATTAGGCTAGATGACTAAACAAGATATCATTTTGAATTAGTAGTGGCATTTATAATTGCACATTTTCAGAAAATTCTCTTTTTTGGGTATGGGGCTTGTACCTCTTTTGAATCTGCCCTATTTTTTTTTTCCTTTCAAAATAATTAAAAAAAACTAACTAATATGCTCAAAGGGTGAGCTTATGTGCATTCCTATCTAACCTAATATAACTTTGGAAATTACATATTTTAGTTGGTAAATTATCTTTTCCAATACATCTAATCAATCAGATGATTCCATGATTGGTCTGTGCTCATCTCCTTGAGCATGTTGGACAAACAAAAGGGCCACTCCCATCTCACTTGTTTTTATCAGCAATGCTAAAAATTATTGCACTTGGAAATAAATTGCTCCTAACAACCTTTATTCCCTCTTCAAATGTCTTCAAGAAATCAACAAAGGGATCTTGAAACAATACCTGGTTATGATTTTTTGAAATATAGGTTTCAACCAGGATTACTATTTCCTCCACTAGGTCAAGCTTAAGATTCTTTTGAGGAAGAAAGTTTTCCTCATCTTCATTGTTATATGAACTGGAGGACTCATCATATATTGCAGTGTTGTCCTCTTGTATTCCTAGTATGTTCTGATTCAGTGGACTAAAATCTGTGAAGAGGTCACTATGTTCTTGAGCAAGGGTATGTTTGATTACCTCAACATTTTCAGGAGAAGGCTCTTTATCTTCAACTTGCTCAAGAAGTTCCTCATTCTTTTCAACCTCAACATTACAACTGATAGATTGTTGATTCCCAATTATGTGAAAGTTATTTCTGATGGGCTACATTGTTTGATTACTGCTTTCAAGCTGTTGATAATGAAATTCCACTGCTGGTTTCCATGCATGATTAGTTTCTATTTGGAGCTCATCATCACCATCAGATTTATCAGTATTTAGAGAATCATTAGTATAAACAATCTCACCAATCAAACATATTGGATTATCAGTTTTTATTTCTTTAAATTGATCTATGAGTTCACTTTCTGATTTATGGAAACAAGGATTAGCATGGGAATGAATAGAAGGTTTTGGCTCTTCTGAAGTTTTAGAGGCTGGCTGCTAGTTTAATATTTTATTGATTTCTTCTGTTAAAAGAGGAAGCATTTCTCTCTTTCTTGGAACACAAGTACAATAGTTCTCTTTCTCTTGTGTAGGCTGATTTTGAGGCTGGATGTGTTCTTGAACCTCCCCTAGAAGAGATGGTGGATCATTACTTGTGCTTGTAGGGGGATCTTGAGGATTTTCTTCTGTGTCCTAATTAATTTCACTCTCAAACAACTTTTCATGATTTTTTTGATGGTCAATTTTTTCATGAGATTCATGAGTTGTTCTTAATAGATCATGAGGATGCCATTCTCCTCTTATCAACTGAAATGAGTTATAACATAAAGGTAGAGACTCCATATGTGTTACCTCTTCTCCTATTTCAGGTTTTGTGATCTTAGCAGGGCTAATTATTTCCTCAAAGAACTGCTCACTTTCTATATTTTCAGCTTGTTTGTAATGTTCTCTCATCTGTGGAACACAATGTATAGGTAGGTAACTAGTACCCTTTTGAAAATATTCTTCATTCTCTTCTTCGAAATAATTCTCATCATATATATCTTGTTTGTTGCTTTTGTTTTGTAGAGGTTGGTTTTGTTTTTGCCAAGGAAGAGGTATAGGCTGTTTTAAATAAGCAACATTATTCTCAACTTCCCACCTCTCCAGTCTCTTATCAAGTATGTACATCATTTTACCAATTATATCTAATAATGTGTCTAGTTTAGCTTCTGTGTCTATACTTGGATCCATTTTTGTTCAGTCAATGAGGTCATTGTATCTTTTCAACTAGTTCAGAGTCTTCTATTAGTAGAGTCATTAGGTCTTTAGGAGGTTGTGGAGTCGCCAGGTGGAATATTTTGAACTTTGTTGTCCACCATCAGCATGATTTGGATTTATCAATGCATCCTAGGGGAGTTTATAAGGACTAGTGAAGTAATAGGCCTACTGGGGGCTATTGGAGTTGCCAGGTGGAAATTTTTAGCTTTTTGAAGGTAAAATGTATTATGGTCCACCACCAATAAGTAATAAAAGACAATCTAGGGATATTTTGGGTTTTTTCTGAGTTTTTGAGGGGATTTCTAATTTGTCACTTACTCAGGTCCCACTGTGATCACCATTATGTTGGCGTCTTGTGATTTGGAAGATTGGCATACCAAGTGACAAGGCAACATCAAAACCAGTGTTTAGAGCTCTAGGACCTAGCCTTCCTAGTCTAAGTGAGGGATCTCTCAATTGTTTGCAAAGATATGACTTGTTTGCTTGTAAAAGGTTGATTTTAGACTAGTTATTAAGCATGAGTTTGTTTGATTGTTTGGTCGGACATGATGATCTAGGCAGCATGGATAGAAAAGATAAATCTCTAAGTCATTGGGCAATGGAGTCAAGTGGAAGTTGTAACAAGTTTGTAAATGGATCGGGGGTATCAAAGGGAAAATCTAACTTGGCAAGTGGATCTACAAGGTCTTTCAGGTGAAATGAAATGGACATCAATGGTTTAGAATGAAAAGTAGAACTAAGGGCAATTAAGAATCCTTAATTATATGTACTTCTCAACAAAGGGACTTAAAAAATTATATGAACATGAAGAGGCATTCCATAGACAGGGCTAACCATAAATTCTAGAAACCACACTTCAGCAAATAATAATTCCAAGAAAAAATTCTCCAATGAAATATAGAAGGTGAGATACTCATTTAACTTCTAGTGATTTCACCTTCAAGGATAAGAAAAAATTCAAGATTCACACATAACCACATTCATAGAAGAGGGAACTCCTAGACATCTTTGATTACACCTATAAAGACCTCCAAAACAATGATTTAAGCAAGTACAAAGGGTATGATCAGAAAAAAACCTCTTTGGCAGACTTTAAACAATGATACTTTGAAGGGAGACTTCAGAAACAATTTTTAAGTGGTAGCAAGTAAGCAGGGAAAACCATAAATCATTCTTGAGACCAACTATATTGAACTATTTAAGAAATAAACAAGCATAAGGGTTCTAGAGAGAAATTAAGAATTCTCTAGAATATCTTAGCAGAAGAAAACATTAAGACAGTGAAGAGTAAACAGAACTAAGGTGCTTTCGAAAGACATTTCTTATCCTAAAAGTTTTACTATACCGTAATAGATAATGGTGAAACATAATGGAACATGAAATAACAATAACAGATTTAGAGTACTTCACCAAAAACCAAGCTCAGGGATCCAATGATAGAGCTTTCTTCATCAACAAACAGATCAAAACATCCACCAGTTCCAGAACATCAATTTCCTTTCAACTTCAGAAAAACTATGTATTACTTCAAAGAGTCACCAAAAGCCCACTTACAAAGAGTTCAGATGCAGTATTTATGCTACAAATGAGGAGGTGGAACTATTCTAGGGTTCAAGTGTTATTAATGGCAAAGTAAATGCATTCCTAACCTTGAAAACCATGCAAGGCATAAGGTAGGAACCCGTGCAACTACTTTTCTGTTTTAATATCTCTATCTTAACTTCTTAAGAGAAAATAGGTGAAAATTTTGACTTTGAAGCCTATCTTCGTCTTTTAAAATAACTTCCTTGACATATTAAAATATATTCTAAGGGTGTAATAACTATCAATTTTCCTTTTCAAAAGAAAGTAGGCCACAGGTGGCGATTTGGATACTTTGGATGAATGACTGCCTCTGTTTGATTTATTTGAGGTCACCTTTGGTCTTTGTTTCCTTTGATTTTAACCAATAAACCGTGTCTTTAGGCCTTTTAGCCTTGATCTGTTTTTAATTAATCTTCTTTGTTGTCTATGCTTTGTCACAGTTTAAAACATTTGTTCCATTTCTTTATCCTTCGACCTTCAGATTTTAATCATTTTCAAAGGATTGATCCATTTAATTCTTTTATGCAGCTTAATCCTCTGCTCTTTATTTATTTCGCTAATATTCTACTTTTGTTTTGCGTACAGGTGGATTTTCTCTGCATTGGATGGTTTCATTACTCTACCAGTGTTCATGAGGCACTGATCAAACATTAAGACCAAACCTTGAATCTCCCATTCTTCATTGATTCGGCCTTGGGATCGTCATTCAAAAGTTCTTTGCCACTGATATTGGCTGTAGGAGGGCCTACAGACTCAAGGCCACCATTAAACCTGCAACTTAAAACATAAAACATTTAATAAACCTGCGTTTGTGGGATAACTGCTTCAGCAGCTTGGTGAGGGTGGAGGAGCAATGTAGAAGAGGGAGAATACACAGAGGAGAGGTTTTATGCGGAAAAATGGAAAAACCAGGGAAATATTTGAATAATGGCGTGGAAATGGTGAAAGCGGTTTAGTACCAGGGTGGTATATGGTATTGGTTTCAGTGGATGCGATACCATACAACAGGAGAAAAGTGTCTAGGGCGAAAACTGCTCTTTTTGCACTGAAATGGGGTGTTTAAGCCCTTTGCTGAAACTGTGAGCTGTTGGGTCGAGAGGATCAATGGTGGAGATCTTCTCGCAGGTTTGCACAAATAATGGATGGGTGAAAAGGCAAAAGAGCGATGGCCGTTTGATCGGGAGGATCAACGGTGGAGATATTCTCACAGATGCGCAAAAAAGAATGAAGGGGCGATAGGATGGGTGAAAAGGAAAAAGAGCAATGGCCATTGGATTGGGAGGATCAATGGTGGAGATCTTCCCGTAGATGCGCAAAAAAGAACGAAGGGGCGAGACGATGGCAGAAATGCGAAAGAGCGATGACCATTGGATCGGGAGGATCAACAGTCTATATTATATTGGAGAAAGGTGGGTAGAAGGGAATGGTCGGGAGCGGGAGGAGAAAAGAGAGAGTGCGCAGGCCATTAGATCTGATGGATCAACAGTCCAGATTATATCAGAGAAAGGTGGGTAGAGGGGAATGGTCAGGATCGGGAGGAGAAAAGCGAGAGTGCGCTGGCTGTTAGATCTGATGGATCAATGGTCTAGATTATATCAGAGAAAGGTAGGTAGAGGGGAATGGTCAGGAGCAGAAGGAGAAAAGTGAGAGTGCACTGGCCGTTAGATCTGATGGATCAACGATGGAGATGATATCGGAGAAAGTTTATGACGGGGGATGAAATAAGAAAAGAAGGGGGCTTAAAGGGAAGCATAGTGTGGTTTTATGAGCAGAGGGGGCAGAAGGTTTTAAGCCCTAAGGGGCTTAAGGCCTAATTTTCAAATGGAGCGGAAAAGGCCTAAAAAAGTGGGTTTTTTAGACTTTTTAGAGGTTCTGATACGGTAAAAAGAGGGGTTTAAAACCATATAAAGGGGTTTTTATTAGTTTAGATGGGTTTTTATGGGAAAATAACGATAAATGAAGGAAAAAAGGGGATTTTTAGGGGAATGAGATGATGAATTAGGATAAGTGAAAATGAGTGAAATGGGGTTTATGAAATGATGGGAAATGGTTTTGAAACAATTTCTTTGACATCAGCAGGATAATCTTGGAGGCTTTTGAGTGAAGATTTCAGTGATTTGATAAACTTAGGATAACGAAGGCAATGAGATTTCTAGAACTCACAATGTTTCTACAAATATTGTTTCTATAAATTTGAGATTATCATCTTAGTCATCTTTAGATAAGATCAAAATTATGGATGACTAACATATCTATCTTGTTTTACTTAGCTCCATCTATAATTAATAGAACAAAAACATCTTTTATATTAAATATATGATTTGTTATGGGGTATAAAAATTGCAGGAAACAAATTATGGAATTGCGCCAACAGATGAAATTTTGAAAGATGGCATGCTACATGGTTTTGAAACAATGTGTATAGTTTATGAGTCAATTTTTTCTATGTTACGTCATTTTTATTTTCGATTTACATTGATGTATATTATTTAATATTGAAATTTTCATTATTCTCACCAATGTATATACACTCATTTCAGTTTATTTTTATGTTTGTAGATGGAAGGTGAAGAAGAAGAAAAAAATCAACGCCGTGAACACAACATTCCTGAAAATAACCCATGTCATGGAAGTAGCTCTAGCAGTGACAACAGTTCAAGCGAAGAGTGATGACCACTATGTTTGGATATCAAAGCAAGGCATTTTATTTTTTGAAACATGTCTGTGAAATCAGACATTTTTTTTAATGTAATGGACATAGTGTCCCAATTGAAAGACAAAGGGATACGAATATTAACTGTCCCATTTTGTATGATAAAGACTGTCTTATTCATACATATTATATATATAATCATAAAATATGTTTTAATTTATTCTATTGCGTTCTCCATTGTCGTTCTCAAATGCACTAATAAAAATTTAATTCATATGAATATTTTTATAAGATATATATGTGTCAACTTTTGATGAATAATGAATTTTAAAAAAAACACAATAATTCTGATATGATATAACAAATTAATCCAAACAACACATTCAAATGCATTAATAAAAATGTAATTAATATGAATATTGTTATAAGATGTGTCGACTTTTGATGAATAATGAATTTAAAACAATCACAATAATTGGACTGTCACAGGTCGAAGTTTCTAAAAAAAACAAAATGAAAACCGATGCGTGTCTGTAACTGTCAATCGGTGCATTTATGTGTCTATACACACTGTTATCTATACACACCAGTGTCTATATGCACCGGTGCGTTTATGATCTATGGGCACCGCACAAATATCGACACCAGTTATAAATATCGGTGCATTTGTGTGATACTGCATACTGGGGAATTTATGTATCTATAAGCACCGGTGCATTTGTACGATCCATGTGCATCACACGAATACTGATACCAATTATAAATCTTGGTGCCTTTCTATGATATGGTGCACCGGTGCATCATAAAGGTATACATACTGGTGCGTTGATATGACCATGGGCACCACTCAAATCCCAAGACCAATTAGAACGGCCCTGTGCATTGTATCACCAACACTATGCCCGGTGTTGTTTTATACCTTAACGACCTGGTGCATTCTCCTTCGACCATCCCGGGGCACCTTCTAAGTGTATGCACCAGTGCGTTAAAGCCAGAATAGCGCACCGATGAAAAAGCATCCGTAATAACCTCTGTCCACCCTTTTTTTTTTAGTTGTGTTGAATTTCCTTTAAAAGCTCTGCCAAAACCTCTGTTCTAGGAAACGGATGTGGTAGCATATGTTTTTTTGACAATTTTGGCCAATTTTATAACACTAAAAACCTCCTTTATAACCTCTGCTAGAGGGTCTTTTCCTTGTAGTGTGTAGCTAGTCCCTTCTGTAAATGGAGGATTGACCTCATGAATTACAATGCTGCATTGTCTGTCAACCACAAATACATCATCGTCTTTGTCGAATATTTCACCAAATGGGAAAAATTCATGCCCACATATGACAACATGGCAGAAACCGTAGCACAGTTTCTGTTCAACCACTTCATCGTGTGGTTCGATGTGCCAAAAGAGTTAGTCTCTGATTAGGGAAAGCATTTCAAAAAAGAAATATTCCAGGAGATGTCTCACCACCTAGGATTCGCACACAAATTTACATCACCATACTATCCTCAGTCCAAGGGACATGTTAAAGCTGTCAAAAAAGTACTTAAAACAATTTTACAACATATATTGAATAACCATAAGATAAACTAGCACCACATGGTTTTATTCGCCCTCTAGGCATGCCACACAACTGTTAAAAACTCAATAGGATTCACACCCTTCAAACTAGTGTACGGGGTCGAAGCAGTGATTCCCATTAAACGTGAAATCCCCAACTTGCACACTGCCATTGAACTCCTTGATGATACCTAGCATTTAGAACAACGATTGGTACAACTAGAAATCATCGACTAAAATTGACGATAGTCACTCTAGCATAACGAGGCACATAAAAAACAGGTAAAAGCATCATTTGATCGCAACATCACCCCTCGCTCATTTACCGAGGGAGAGTTATTCCTCCACTTCAATGTCATGAAATAGGCCCTAGGACCTGGGAGGTTCGAAACATTATGGAAAGGTCCCTACGTCATAAAACATTGCCTCCTCAAGGGGGCATACATCCTATCAGAGACCAATGATACATGCCTAGCTAACTTCGTTAATGGGCTCTACCTCAAAATTTTTTACCCATAAGGGGCAGGAGGCCTCAGCCCTAGAGATAAGATGCATGTAGAAAAATATGTTTTTTGATGATTACAATTATCAAAGACTTGTTCTAAAAAGTGCTTTGGTGTCACAGATGGACTGTCCCCTCCTCCATTATTTTGGATTCACTGATGGAGCATCGCGATGGTCTCCAAATATAGCAGTAGTTGCCTAGGCTATTTACTATCCTGATCGATTTCCATTCTTAACCAACGGAGTATGCATCGAATCAACCACCAATAATTAGGCAAAATATGATGCAGTCATCGGGCTGATGAGTGATGCCTTCAACCAAGGCATTCACCATATGCATATCTACCTTGACTCCCAACTAGTGGTTTCGTAGTGAACCCAAGAGTTTGAAGTATGAGATTCTCAACTATATAGGAATTATTTGCATGCAATAAGATTAAGTCATCAGTTTGATCATATTAAATTCACACTTATACCAAGAAATCAAAACTAGACAACTCATCGCATAGCTAATCACATTTTAGATTAGAATGCATCTCGTATAAACCATCATCCATAAAAAGAAAAAACATAAAAAATAGATCTCCATCAAAGGTACACGACATCCATAAAAAAAAAAACCATAGACACATCATCAGAGTCGCAAAAATACATATCTTGCATATATATATAAAATATGTGTGAGTCAAAATATACAAATCATGTCTCTGACTCGCAGGTCAGCCAAAACATATATATACATGTCATAAAAAAATAAGGGAAGCATCCTTATAATGGAAGCTTTCCATGAATACATATCATCTCTAGGTCTGAGCCCCACCAGGTGGATCCTTTGGACCCACAACTACACCCGGTGCTAGTGTAGGTGAAACAACCAAAAAAGAAGTTGCTACACAGCACACTATAGGACGATACACCCTTTATTGAGCCATCAACACATTGGGCCATTCATTTTCCAGGTCATCCACAAAACCCCAGGTTGATACCCCAGGTAAACCTCTCCACCCAACCCCAAGCATTGAATAAGTTTGCTGAGAAAGCTTCAGCAAAAGTTAGCTACTCCTCCACCACCGATACTCACGCCTCAGCCATCACAACATGAGCAAGAAGAGCAGCATCCCCAATAGTGACTGCACTGTTACCCTCCCCTGAAGGGTCAACGCCATCACCTGCCCCCCAACCTGGGGCTGAGAAGCTCTACTTGGAGTCCTCCTTGGTGGCTAATGCACCACCAAGCGGGAAAGAGGATGCACAATCGCTCCCACATCTGAAAAAGAAACAATGATAGTGTTAGTGTTACCACAATAGACATATAAATATACACATCATAAAATACTAAAAAATGCAGAGAAACATCAAAAGGTCATACCTGTAGGGCCCCACACATAACCCACAGGAAGACCCATATTTGGATCCCCCTGAAAATCCATCCCAGAGTATTCATAACCCAAAAAAATCTGTGGATTATCTTGGAACCACGCCTCAGTGGTCACATCCTAATAGCGACCCACCTCCCCTCCTGTGCCACGAGGCATCACGGGCACCCACCGCCACATCCAAGGATCCCGGCAAGGACCAATAGCCATGGGCACGGTAGGTTGCAGCATCACCACCCTCTCAAAAATTATACTGTAGAGGATGATGGCATATGTAAACACTTTGGAATATCCTCCCCGGACCTTCCATAGCTACATCACCATGCCATCGTATAAATGGCGCATCCAATCATAGAAATGACCAGCCCGGAGTCAAAGACAAAAATGAAAAAATTGAATTACATGACGTTTAGAGTCCTACCTGACACTGACGACGTGAATCCAGGGTA
Source organism: Pinus albicaulis (assembly GCA_034641835.2). Taxonomy (NCBI): domain Eukaryota; kingdom Viridiplantae; phylum Streptophyta; class Pinopsida; order Pinales; family Pinaceae; genus Pinus; species Pinus albicaulis. The sequence goes on from CM076580.1 coordinate 1,347,148,641, forward strand.
CACAGGTTTACCGCAACGACAAGAAAGGCTCAGCAGTAGGGGCTCAACTGTGACCTTAAACCCTCAAATGACACAAATGAATTGAAATGAGCTATATTGACTAATATATCACCCTTTTCTCATTACTCAACATGCCATAATGGGAACTCAGAACACCCAATTGCAAAACCGAAAGAAATGAAGTGATCAAAACCTCATCAAGTCTAAAGTAGGCTTCATACATCCATAATGAATCTCATGTATTAATGGGGATTGCAGATGGATTGGTTATCTGAAAATCCACCATACTTGAGATCCATGGACCAAATATGTTTCTATAATCAAGAGATTTTTAGGTTCAATTATATCAAGAGAGGTTTTTAAATATACCCTTATACTCTAGATTTAGGAATCTAGTCTAGTTCCCTACATTACTCCATCATACCTTCAAAGAGTACTTATTTTTTCAACTGGATAAGGCTAGTGATTTACCTAGTGTATATAATTAACTACACATTAGAGCATATTTGATCAAAATTCTAATATGTGAGCAATGGATAGGTTGTGTTTCAAGTGGTGTATGAGGGAGGACTTAAGGTAACCCTAGACACATTTCAGGAACTTTAAAATATTGTGTGGGGGTGATAGGATTCCCTCAATAGCCCCACAATGAATTTGAGGGTATGACCTATTGCCTGGGTGCGGAGAAGGCCAAGAAACAAAATCTATGTTTCTTTTCATTGCTGCAAATATTTCTAGGTGGGACACTATAGAAAAAGGAATTATAAAGAGAAGAGCATGCTTGGACCATTTATTTTATAGAAACTGATGAGAACTCAATGTCATTAACAATATAAATCATATTTCTAAAGTGAAGCAATATACATGAGAGAAATATTCACCCACATAACAACATATAATAAGAGAAAATAGGAGAGAGAAAAGTTTCCAATAAAAATAGATTCATTATTTGGAGAGCTATAGAACCTTTATCAACTCAAAATGCACTTAATTCACACATTGGTTTATTTAATTTATTATTGAAAACAAATAAATGCCAATATCAATTGTTCTTGAGAATCATCTAGTTGTTTCAAAAATTACATGCAAAGTATATGCATGTTATAACTTCCAGTCACACATTTATTTTCTAACTTAATAAATCTTGTAGTGAATTTAAATAGAAAATTAAAGCTACACAAATGATGAAATCATAAATCTATAGTCTGGTTATTACAAATATGAATAATGAGGCTGATTTAGTTTGTAGATATTTTGAGAGTTAAATACTAAAGTAGATGGACTATAAAATGATGGAATTCAAATTGACATAGTGATACATTTGGATAAATCCCTTGAGGGGGATATAAATTTGTTTGTGATACCTATTTAATCACAATTTTTTCATATTTAGATCTTAGCTATATAATAGAGTATATGAAGTAAGTGACATATTCAAGTAAGTGAAATGATAAAGTGAATAAATGGACATATTTTCAATATTTCATATTACAACAAATGCCCAATAACAATACATTTGAAAAATTGAATAATAAATGTAACGTTATTATTTTTAGCTAGTTTCTCTTGATAGTTGTTCCACTTCAAAATCCAAATTGATACTAGTTTTCCTACACATGTTCATGAGACCAGTGAGGAAGACTTGGATTAAATTTGACCAAATATTAAATTTAATTGCACGAATAAATAATAATTAAAAATATTTCACTGCATGAATACCTAAATGAGCTCCTATCAGTTTCGAGAATAAATTATTGCAATAATTTAATCTTGGAGCAAACCTCATTCCACTTGATGAAGCAGTAGCAAAGTCAACATTAACTTTGTTTTTGCCCTAATACATCAAGGGTATTTTTCTATAAGATTATTAAAATCCTAATTTTATTCTCCACTGAAAAATGCCAACCGCATGAAGGTGGAAGCTCTCATCACCCCTGCCCCCCATCATATCACTCTGCTGTAACATACCTGTACACAATACATGAAAAATAACTCCAAACCAAGTAACGACAATGGAGAAATGTAGTATATCCTTTCATTGATAGAAAAATCAGTGCCTATTTTAGGAATATCTTGGGTTACCCATTGTTTCACTAGATTCTTGTACCTAAAGGGCACATTAATGTCATATATTCTCCCATTATCATGAGAAAATGGACGCCATTTAGCAAGAAAAAATTCCATGTTTCTACGGTATTTTCTTCTAAAATTTTCACCTTGTTGTACTATAAAACAACCCCCCCATTTATTTTTAGATCGATTAAAGTTGTGAATAATAAATGGGGACCCTTTAAAATAACAAACAAATGAAGCTTAGGATGTCTTACTTCTCTTTTGTTTAAGTCTTAAAAAGGATTTAGAGATAAAAGGAAACAACCTTTTTCTGCTTAATTGCAATAGCACTAAGACCTTTTTCAAGTCAAATACAATTTCCCGTTAAAAAGGTTAAGAAGCCCTTATAAACATAAAATAACATCGGGCCTTCCTAAAAATGAACCAATAAGAAATATCATTCGGGAAATGAAATGTGATAATATCGGACCCGATAGAAAAATAAACAAAGTTTAAAGACGTCAACAAATCCAATGAAGCGAAATACTTTGAGTTATATCACTAATCGCATCTTGCAACATTAAGCTAAATGAAAAGTCATGTCCAATTTGATAAAGTGAGATATGTGATTTTCACAATTCGCATTTCGCAAGCACTCGAGGTCAAGATACATAGTATTAATACTTGTACGATGTGCGATTTGTGATATATCATTTATCGCAAATCGCTAGAAACGATGCCTAATAAGTTTACCCGTTAAAATATCTCACGATATAAATCTTCTGATTGGATATATATGGTAAAACCCATAAAATATTTGATAAGTGTTTAATGAGATATTAATGGAATTCAATGGTTTCAGGACTCAAAAATATTGATATCTTTCTATGGCATGTTTTAAATAAAAGTGTCGGGTTTATGATTTATGATAATTAAAGTCTCTTCTCTCCTCTCCTCTTTGTCTCTACTCTGATTTCCCTATTTTCTTGAATTCAGGAAATCACTCGAGAAAGAAATATCAACAGAAATGACTAAGAAAGAAAAATCAGTTGCCCAAGAATTTACCTGTGAAGTCATGGATGTGCCTCCACTCTTCTCAGATACAACTTGCAATAAGGACAGTGGAACCACGTCCTGGGAATCAATGTACAATATGCTCGAAGGAAAGAAACCAAGGGAATTGAAGAAATTAGAAACATCAGATGCACCTGACTCATCTGAAGCTTCCTATTTTGAGGGTGCATGCTCCTTTTTACAAAGGATAGCCACAAGAACAAAGATTTTACCATACAATGACATAGTGAGATGGGTAATTGAAAATGTCAATGTCACAGAAAAAACTTTCAAGAACTCAAGACAAGAAGACATGGGTTCATTTACCCCTGAATATTTGTGTGCTATGTACCATCTACCAATACCACAGAAGGTTTATGATAAATATTTTCTTGAAAAGTTTGCCAAGGAAAATGAAGACCTGATGAAGGTAGTGAGAATGAAAGGCTGATCGTAGAAAATTTAAGCATGATAAACTTGGTATATATTCAATTGCACAATTACCAACACCCTATTGTTTCATAGCATCAATGATGTGGAGGTTATTTTCCAAGCATGATACCACCAAATTTTCTTTTGAATGGGTTCCCCTAATAGACACTGCTGTCAATTCCACCATTATGAATTAGGCCAATATCTTATCCAATAATTTGGCGAAGACTATTAGGGAATATATAACAAATAGGATCTTTTCTACCATAACAATGCCTCCTTTTTACATGAGTGCATACATTATGGATGCCATATGTTTCTGTTTAAATTTTCCTATTATGGGTTTTAAATGGACCAGTCAAGACCCTAGTCCTATTCATATCTATCATAAAGCCTTGTCGGAATCTGAATTTCGTTCTCATTTTTGTAAAATTTTCCATGGAGTCATGTTGCCTATACACCAAATAATATTTAATGAGAAAGCCTCCAAGATTTCTAAAGAGGCCAATGCAGATATTATGGCTATAGTGAGATTGTTTGGAGAAGAAAGTTTTACTTATATTAGAGTTTTCGAGAGTATTGAATTTCCCCATGTTTTGCCCTATTATGTCATAGAGAAATTGATATATCTAAAATATTTTACAATATTATTTTAAGTAACTATTTAGTCAAAATAATTATCTTACATAATTTTCATCTCTTTCAGTAATTGAATGATCTTTATTACCTTTTACTAGAAGATATCTTTTTAGACCACATTTTTGGTAATTCTTCCCGGTTATAGATTAAGTTAAATAATTAGATTAAATAGATGCATCTGTTTGTTACTTAGATGTATTATTTCCATTAGTTTAAATTCATTCTTCATTTCACCTTGTATCGAAACCATCATCATCATATAAATTTCTTTGCTAGGAAACTAGTCCCATTATCCCCAGTCGGAGCCACTTTACCAAACATCAAAGGAGTTGCTTTAAGGTCCGAACTAGGTGGTTATCCCACATGTTGTTGCAATAGACTGTGGCTTCAGCACACCTCTAATTTATCTTCGCCTGGTAGATGACACACCATATTTTTAGTTAATTTTTTCTATCCTACCTAAATTTGCATCACTCGATCAAGATATATCTGACAAATACCTATTTGGTTGAGTGTCCTATAACACTCCATCAAATTAGAGAAATTGTTAGCGAGTTTCATAAGGGATGTTGAGAATGGTCTTAACAAAAGCAAAAGAACATTATAATAGTACAAGTGACTTACAAGGAAGGTCTTTGCGTAAAAAATATTCAAGTAATATTTAAAAACTTGAGAAATTGAGAAAATATTCATACTAACCAATGAAATCACTTGATAAATTGAGAATGAAACATAATTTAATAGCATTTATTCTTCCATTATGAAAAATACCCACGTAATTTGATATGTTGAAGAATGTAAATAATTTCGTTCTTCAAAATTATCATTTGACTCATGTCATTATGTAATTTTTATGTATCATTTCAAAAGAAGAAAGAAAATGATTTTTGCAAAGCAGGGTGTCATGCTCAAGTCACTTTTTCATTAGGTCAAGCATCCATTGAATGTTCCTAGGGTTTTCCAAGAGTCAAGAGTCTTTGCGATATTGTAAAATACCATTTCGGGCATTTCTATTAAGGAGAGAAAAAATATTTTCAAATTAGAAATGTCTAGAAGGCTCTCAAGGCTAAGTTTACTAGCCAAGGAAAATTCAACATGGAGAGGGTTGATGACACCAGTTCAAAAGGATATATAAATATGGATCTTTAACCTATTGAGAGATACATTAGGAACATATAATATAAATCGATTTGCAATTGCAGAGGTGTGCAAAAGTCCTAGAAAAGTAAATAGAATTATAGTGAAGGAAGAAAGAAGCCCTAAAAGAGTTTGGAGGTTTTTAATTTGTCTTCTATTGTTCACATGTGTGAATACCCTATAGTTTTTAGGGTTTCCTTAGCTAAAAAAATTTAGGAGCTGGTGTTGCAGGTTTCCTTAGTAATCATGAAAGCAAGAAGAGCCCTCATCATAAAGAGATCTTATTTTGTTACCCTTGGAGTCTTAGCCTTACATTTAAGATGAAAGATTGGCTGGTTGAATTGTTTCTTGGTGATGGATCTGGTCTAGGTTCTTGTCTTGGAAGTCTCTTTGTATTGATTCTATAAGAAGATAATTTCTTTTTGGGTTTTCCACTTGGAGGGGTTTTTCCCTAGCTTGGAGCATATATCTTGTGTTCATTTTTTTGTATGGTTGTGATCTTCATTGTTTTGGAATTTATTTGATGATAACCACATAATAAAAAGAAAATAATACAACAAATAACTGTCAAGAAAGGAAAAGTAAAAATAAAATTATTCTCTAACTGATTTTCCAACATGGTATTAGAGCTAAGGAAATGAGTAGAGGCAGTTGGAAGATCATTAGAAGGGTTTTGGATTACTCCAAAGAGGAAAAATAAGGTATTGTCTACAGATATCTTAAAGGATGAAATGAATAGGATTGAAGTCGATCAAAATAATATCATCCGTATAATAAGAGAGAATTATGAAATTGGGTTTGCATCTAAGAACCCTAGAGTATACGCTCCGAGAAAACCATGGATACCCTAGATTGTCATCATGCTATTTTATTTGTATCTTTTTCTGCATTATACTTTTTGGTGAATTTTGCAGGTACATAATGAAGGAAGAAAAATGACAAGGATGGATAAGCAAAACAATTATTGTGTTTGTTAATTATGATCATGATAAAAGGAGGTAACAGTCAGGACCCTGAAATAAATGATGCTATCAAATTCATTAAATGAGTAATTATGCATCATTTTATTTTCTAGATGAATCTTGATTGAGTATGGAATCATATATAGAAGCATTTGATAGTATCATATTTCGATTCTACTTGATTGAATTTCTTTGTAAGAATCATCTAGTATTTCAAGAATGAGAAGTTTGGGACCATAAGGTTCATTGATACATTGTCTAAAATTATGTTACAGGTATTCATTTCGCTAAGATTGATCCTACAGATCATATAAGAACCATCAAGGAGAAGGTACGATAAGGAACTTGTGAAGAACAAGCAAAATGAAGAACCATCATGAAGCGGATGAAGGAGTCTTGGACCAAGATAAAGAGATGGAAACTCATGTTGACATCGAAGTTTCAAAATCTCATCTTGACACTTTTGATAGTGAATATGGAGTACCGATAGAGATCCATCATGATCAATTCAAAGTCATAGCAACAAAGAGAAGAGATTGGAACTGATGAAATGAAGTCTTATGTCAACATCACCAAGTTATGGCTTCTCAAAGTGTCACCACAAAATTCATATGTGTTAATGTAATTTTCCACATCGCTTGTGGAATGTAATTATGTAATTTCAAAAAAATGGGAAAATTTAAAATGTGTCGAAGCCCTAGGGTCCCACATGGAAGGTGAAAATTCGCTAAAATGTTCTAAAGTCATGTAGAAGCTCAAAGGTAGCATATGATTTTGAAAAGTCATAGTTGGAGCTCAAGAGTCATGAGGGAGGTTAAGAGTCACATGGGAGGTGGATAGTCACCTCATTTGTTATAAATACACCCTCATAACTCAACAGAATGGAATTTATACTTTTCACCTTAACTTCTCTATCTTTGAATAGGAGAGAAAATCATTAGTTGGAGAAGAAAATGGCGATTTAATGTTCCACTATTGGGGCTGGTGTTGTGGCATTGTAACTTTGTATCTTTGATATTTCATTGACTACATGAAGCTCTCAGAGCCGATGCACTTTCTCGCATATTTCATGAATTATTGTAAGACTATTATTTCATTATTTGTGGTGTATGCTTATGTTTACACATACTAATGTAAATAAACTATTTCATTTCCTTTGGTATGCATCTTGTTGAATGTGCATTGTTACTTTCTTTTATTATCATTTTTATCTTGTGAATTGATTTGAAGGTTAATCAACGATTCATTCCATGATAACACTATTTCATTCCTTCTAGAGGCACACTCTCTCTTTCCCTTCCATTAAAGTATCGTATATACATTGCAATTGTATGCCTGACAGTGTCAAATTACTAACTTGTTTCAAAGATTGTTTGGATAATACCTTATGTTAATCTAAGGAAAAATCCCTACGAATAGTGGTGGTTGGGTCTATTATCGAGATGAGGCTCATACTCTAAACACTATGAGGTCCATTTGGTACTTCATACCATGGAGACCCCCTTTGTTGGCATATTTCCAGCACCATGAACAAGTGGCGCTAGAAGGAGCTCCAAATGACTAGTTGCATTAGGGGAATCTTGAGGTCTAAAATGGAACTCCTAAGGATATTATAAAATAATAGTGGAAATAATAAAATAAGTTTTGATTACATCATAAAATTTTAGAGGGAAAAATGGAAAAACTATTTTTTCAACTGGTATTTTCAACTTATCTCCCAAAGTTTTTAATCAAAATTCAAGTGGGAGTACTCGTTGGATGCAAAATTTAATTCCTCATCAAATGCGTACCCATGTTGCATACTTTAAATACACCCTAATACACGAAAAATGATAAATACATGAAAAATGTGATTGTAATTACGTTTTTTAATGTATTTCTCATAGGAGGGTCCATCGAAAGTATACAACATGGGTACTCCTTGGATGAGGAATGAAAATTTTCATCCAACGAGTACTCCCACTCGAAATTTGAGTAAAATATTTGGGAGATAAGTTGAAAATATGAGTTGAAAAAGTAGTTTTATTATTTTATTATTTTATTATTTTTTAATATTTTTACCCTTTTACTTAAAAAATGGTGAATCATCCCCCATGGTTGACATCATCATCTTGTATCCTATTGGTTCTTATAAATTTGATTTTGATTGTATATTTTTCTTAGGAGGCCCATTTTAGACCTCAAAATTCCCCTAATGAGCCCGTTGAGTCTATTTTATATATTTCACCTTGAATGACTCATTCCCAAATAATAATACAAGAATTATTTTCTAATAGAGCGAACCTTGCACTCCATGTTATCACCAAATTTATCTTGATTGGCTGCTCATCAATCAAATAAATGTAACTCTTCCAAACCACTTCTAACTGAAGATTAGCATCTTTACTTTGAGAAGGATCTCTCAAAGGGGATTTATGATTTTCAATAGAAATAATACAAGATGGCTAACTCTATGAACTGTGACTTGGTTTTGTTTGGTTTCAGGTTGAAAAATGAAGGCTTGTTGTTGGGGCCCTTGTTTTGAAATTCAAAAGCTTTTGAGTTGCAGCTAGTAAGTGGCGGAACGCAACCATGGTAGGCAGAAAGATGTCAGGGTTGCGAAGGAGTAAAGGACATGTGTCACGGCTATTGCGGTAGCAAGCATAGATGGTGGAAGAGCGTAGAAGGAAACGAGAAGTAGAACTCTCGACTAACAGAAAGAAACAGAAGACAGCCGAGCGAGAAGAAAGGAGGAATGGTCAGTCACTCTGGCAGCACAACAAATAGGCAGCTAGCTAGCGTGAAGAAAGGGTTGGTGCAGACGGGATCAGGCAGCAGGGAGCCACAGGAGAGCTCTATCTGTGTTGTATTGTTCTCCATTCCTCTATATTTCTATATTTCTCTCTATCCAATAGGACTTCTTCTATTATGTTCTATTCATTCTCATGTAGTTGAGCTCTATAATAACTTGTCACTGATAGCCGATGCTTAATACAATCAGAAGCGCTATTTTGGATGTCTGTTATGGTCTTCAATGAATTGTTTTGCAAACACTCTTAAAATTTTATTTACTGCAATTCTGAATGCATTTCCGATAGATATGTGTCATGGAAAATTGTGTTGCATTTGTTTAGACTTTTAACATAACTTCAATTTAATCGGATCCATGTTGTTGGGTTGATACCGATCAACTCCCTACCTTAGTAAGGTTGCGGCACTTCTCGGGTGAGAATCTTGGCTCTTTGGAGCTGGGTGAAAATTCCGGCGTGAAGCTAGACTATGGCGGAAAACCTTGTTGGCCCTTAACCTGAACCTGGGTCTTCTCCGCGAGACCTGTTCTCTTGCCAAAAATGGTTCCATTGCTGGGACCCGAAATTTCATTTGGGAGCTAGATCATGGTATCTCAGATCTTGAAAAGAGAAATATGAAGTTGGTGGGATAACCACCTGGATCAGTTCATTGCTCAACAAGCTGAGCTGAGACAATGAAAGGAGAAAACGATTAAAAATTTGGTTCTATTCTCCGACTCTGCTAGTGATACCTACGAAATCTTTTGGGGGAAGTTCCCGGAGGAACTCTATAACTGGTTGCGGAGGCTTCAGACCAAGACCGTCAAATAAAAGTCACGGAAGATGAATCGCAAGTGGGTGCACAAGGATCTGGTGGTTGTTAATCGGTTAAACACCGATTTGACCCGAGTTGTAGATTTTCGGGTGGAATCTACCTTGGATGGATACATAGTGGAGTTTACAGCGGAGTGCTACTAGTCTTTCTCGAGAGAAGAATATACATTCAGATCCAGATTAAGGGGGAAGCTGCTGAAGGAGATCCCATTTTGGATTAAAGCATTGATGGTAGATGAATGACTAATGGAGTTCCAAAAAGCAGAGATGGAAGCATAAAACCTCCAGTGCTGGGGGAAGGGATTAAGGGAGAGATGCTACAAGAACAGTGAAAAAGGGGGAGTAGGGCTATGGATGTCGAGACCGCTAACAGGCTCACGGAGCGATGAGCACATTGGAGGGCAAAAATTGTAGAAAGGTGGCGAGAGAGGGTGATAAAGGAGTTGAAGAGACAGGAAAGTAGTCGAAAGAACAAAGAGGAGGTGCCTCAGATGACGAAGGAAATGGAAAGTTAGGTGGGTCCCCACGATATACGAGGGGCCATTAAAGAAGTGCGGTAGGTGTATAGGAGCCCAGCCTAGATGGAGAAAGGAAAGAAGTCTGATGGAGAAGGTACAGACGCGCGCTTGGAGGAGGTGTCCGATGCAGAGATGCAATGAGCAACTATTTCAAGAAGGGTCAACATCCATATCTCAAGGTATTCCTATTCCCCACAGTTCAAGTAGCTCTAGTCCCAACCTTCCCCTAGTGCTCTATCAACCCCTAGGTGAAATTTTTGTTAAGTTGCATGAATTAAGTAAGTTGGAGAGTATTCAGTCCCTAGCAGTAACCCATACTAGTAGTAGGATTGCTAGTGGTCCCTAGCAGTAACCCATACTAGTAGTAGGATTGCTAGTGGTACAATCTGACAACTAGGAACCAACAATGTCATTTTAGTGATGCCTACTCAAGTGAACATGGCAGGATCACTTACTCGATATCCAAAGTTCTTTGGGAGGGGTAATGATGATGTCAAAAAGCACTAGTACCTCTGCGAGGCCATATGGAGGGCACGATAGACACCAGATGTTGGGAAGTTGATAGAATTTCATACCACCCTTAGGGAGAGAGCCCTACGTTGGTTTATGAAATGGTTGGAAGCTCATCCGAATCCAGTAATGGTAGATGTGAAGAGGGATTTCATCAAGGGGTTCAAACTACCCCAAACAAACCAGTAAGAACTATCATAGATGTGGGAAATCAAGCAGCGAGAAAGAGAGAATGATTGGGATTTGATGCAGAGATTCAAGGACGCAATTAGAAAACTCAGCTATCTGATTGATCTAAACCATCAAAGGGATTGGTTTATTAAATCTCTATTACCTTTGACCTAAACTCCATTAACTCAACAAAGGATCGAGACGTTGCAAGATGCACTAGAATAGGCGATGAAGATAGAAGCTATGGTGGGTTACCTGCAAGAGTTTAGGGAGGAGCAACGGTACAAGACCCCTATATCATGGGTCTTCAACATCAAATAGCAAGTTTGACAGAGAAAATCAAGGAAATTCAACCAATGCTACCGGTAAGACCGAATGTATGGTGCACGCATTGTCTCATGGAAGGACATGTGGCAACTGAATGTCCACGGTTGCGAGGGCGGATTGTGGGGACATCGGCTGCAGGGTCACAGGGGGCTCCACCATTAGGAGGGGTTGTGTAAATAAACACCCAAGGGATATATCCAATGCAACAGAAATACACAGGGTTCCCTGCACAAAAAAGTCTAGCCACCAATGAGTACTGTGAAATATGTAAGAATATGGGTCATCAACCTCGCCTGTGCCCAATCTTACAAAAGTATTCCAATGTTCTAAATAATATATACTGTGAGTTCTGTGCCTCAACAACACATGACACAGAGTAGTGCCGAGCACTGGATGCACTGGCGGAGCAGCTGGACCGGCCTTCATACAGAGTAAATGAAGCTCCCTGAGGAAGAGGAGGAGGCATGAGAGGAGGCTGAGCAGGAGGTAGAGGCCTAGTAAGATGCTACAACTGTGAACAGGAAGGACACGTAGCTAGAGAATTTCCACTACCTAGAAGACCTTGGTGTTCCCAATGTCAGGTTAACACACATGCAACAGAAGATTTCCCAGAGCTTATCAAAATATGGGAGGAAAGAGCTAGACAAAGGGGGAAAATTTTAATTAATGCAGAGCCCAGGTTAATGAGAACTTAGACAATGAAAAACGTGGCCATAGTAACATGAGGAGGAAAAATAACGGGGGAGGACGCCTGTAATATGGACCCAATAAAAATTCTCAGACCAGCATCCCCAAAGCTCTTGATCAAACCAGAATGACAGAAATATTTTTTTCAAGAGGCAGCAAAAGCATTTGCCCAACTCTAGGGAAACAGAGTAATTGAGTTATAGAAAACTTAGGAAGACAATGAGACCCAAATTATTTCTGAATTTTTGATCCAGGAGTGGTTCCATTTATTCCTGAAAATTGTTAACAACGCACCAATGCAAAAACAGCTAAATCAAAACCTAGAAGGGGTGCTGAAGAAGAACACAGGAGCAAGAGAATCATCGGATGCAAACTAGAAGTATGTAGAGAGAGTAAAAATAAATAAAATAAGAATGGGAAAGTAATTTCGAGTGAACACACAAGTTGCGGGTTTCCAAATTAAAGACACCATGCTTGATTTGGGATCTGACGTCAATATCCTACCGAGAAAAACCTGGGAAGCATTAGGAAGGCCAAGACTGACATATTCACCAATTCAACTTCGGATGGCGAACAAGTATTGCATTATTCCCATCGGCCGATTGGAGGAAGCTGAGGTTGACATTGCAGGAGTAAAGACATTTATGGACTTTGAAGTCATCAACATCATGGGAGATAAAGATCCTTATCCTGCACTACTAGGAATTGATTGGGCCTTTGAAAATTATGTAATAATAGATCTGAAGAAAGAACTGATGATCTTCAACGACGGGGAGATTAGAGTCACTCAACCACTCGACCCATACCAAGGACCAAGATATATAGAAACTGTGAATAACATATAAGATGCTCAGCTTCTGGACCATCTCTATCAAATGACCACAGGAAGAAGAGAAGATTACATTAACCCGATAGCAGAAGGCTCGGTAAGCTGGAGGAGCATCCAAAGTTCAGAATTGGGATTGGGAATAGCTTGGGATGATTGGCAGCAAGGAGGGTATGAAACAAATACAAGGAGATGCGCCAATATTGGAAGAATCAATTGGATCGGGGCCGAGGTTCGGGAATACCCAATCTTATCCGATAAGAAGGAGGTAAGCCTTTTCATAGCTAAGATAGAAAACAAGGTACCATAGAGTCAAAGAGTACCATTGATGGACATGGCATTACAGTCCACATCTGCGAGATGATGGCGTAATCATCGCAACTCGTTTACGCAATGGGACGAAATTGCGTCACGCTAAAAGCCAGATTTAAGGAAGAGAAAAGACCCGAGAGTAGGGACAAGTACCAAGGGGATTCAGACCCCAGAAACCATATGGAGAAGTGTGAATCCCAATGGAGAACCAATGGATATCCGGAAGAAATGTGGGTCCACTAGTTTATCCACTCTTTGGACGTAATTCCAAAGGCCTGGTACCTGACGGAGGAAAAAAGAAGAGGGACCAACCAATGGTAGGAAGTTGTGGAAAACTTCACACAGTGTTTCTCGTTTGAAGGAAAGACAGAACCAGTTACACAAGCTTTGCAGGCTATTAAGAAAGTACTGTTCTTCCCAGATATTCAAGAGGGGGATGAGCAGTCACTTCAATACCAAGGGGTCAATCAAAAGATGGCATGTCAAAAGATAAATAGCGAAATGGATGACGACAATTTGGATGATCTGAGGCACCTGTATTTTGAATAAACAGAGGGGGAGAGGGACATCAAAAAAGAACCAATGACAGAAGGGATCCACTTGCTACCCCTAAGAATTAAGAAAGTAAATATTGGAACATAAGACAAGCCTAAACTAGTGACAATTGGAGACTACTAGGATGATCAAACAACTAAGGAAATATTCAGTCTACTCAAGGAATATGAGGACTTATTTCCCTCGTCAGTAGCATATCTAAAGGGAATAAAAGGAGAAATAGGAGAGATGCGGATAATACTAAAGCCCGATGCAAGGCCTGTGAAACATAGGCCATATTGTCTAAACCCATGAGTAAAGGAAAATGTGAAAGCAGAGATTGGCAAGATGTTAAAAGCGGGATTAATATTCCTAGTAGAGGAAGCAGAATGGGTAAGTCTAATAGTTATACAGAACAAAAAGGAGAAATCTGAGATACGAGTCTGTGTAGATTACAGAAGATTAAACAATGCTTATATCCATGATCTATTTCCCACTCCATTTAGTGACGAAGTTCTCGACAACGTTGTGGGGAATGAGGCACACTCATTTACCAATGGATTTTCAGGGTACGATTAGGTAAGAATAGTGGAGGAAGACAAGAAAAATACAACATTCACCACTGAATGGGGCTCTTTCACATACAATGTGATGCCATTCGGATTGAAAAATGCACCAACAGTCTTCTCTCGCATTGTGATAGATGCTTTCTGGGAATACATCCACAAGTTCTTAGAAGTTTACATGGACAACTGGACTGTCTATAGCATACTAAAGAATCATGCAAGCTTGTTGAGAGTTATGTTTGATCGATGTCGACAATTGCAGATATCATTGAACCTAAAGAAGTGTATATTTGTTGTGCCATTCGGAACACTCCTAGGACACATGGTATGTAACCAAGGTATCTGCACAGACCCGGCCAAAGTAGCGTTAATAGTCAATATGGAGGCACCAGAAATAGTAAAATAGCTAAGGTCATTGCTGGGCCACACAGATTACTACCGACGTTACATTCGCAACTAGGTGAAGATAACAACGCCATTAAAGAAGCTACTGAAGAAGTCAGAATAGTTCCAGTGGACAAACAACTGCAGGATAGCCTTAGATACCTTAAAGGAAAAATTGGCAAGTGCACCAATACTAGTTCACCCAGACTGGTACAAACAGTTTCATGTACACATCGATGTTTCCAGCATTGCGCTCAGAGCGGTCTTGGCTCAACCCGGAGACACTTTAGTCGATCATACGGTATACTTTGCCAGTCGCAAGTTGTCCACAGTGGAATGGAACTACGCAACAACAGAGCGGGAGGCATTGGCAATGGTATACTTTCTTCAGAAATTCCACCACTACCTGTTGGGAGGTAAGTTCAAATTTTTCACAGATCACTTAGCATTGAAGTACTTAGTAAACAAACCAGTCTTAGAAGGGAGAATCTGCAGATGGGTCCTACTAATTCAGGAGTTCACCTTTGAGGTAATTGTAAAGCCTAGAAGATTGAACGTAGGACCTAATCACCTATCCTGACTACAAAATGGAGAAAATGGAGGATCTCTAGATGATCAGTTACCAGATGCTGATATTTTCAGAGTAGAAGCCATCCCAGACTACCTGAACGAAATAGCAGCATACCTCACGACAGGGCAGTGTCTGTAGGAGTATACTTCAACACAAAAAAACACCTGGTAGTTCCAGCTGAAGAGCATCAAATAATTGCAGGACAATTATACAGGATGGGACTAGACTAGATTCTTCAAAGATGTGTCCTGGACCACGAAAGGGAAACCGTTCTATGGGAAAGCCACAGTGGTGTTGTGGGAGGACATGTGGGAGCTAAACCGACGGCACGCAAGGTACTACAAGCAGGCTTATGGTGGCCAACCTTGCATAAGGACAACAAAGCATTTGTTCAAAAATGTGATGTTTGTCAGCAGAGAGGACAACCATCCCACAGAGATGAGCTACCACTTCATCCAATAAAAGTACTGCAGCCATTCGAAAAATGGGCAGTTGATTTTTTAGGACCAATTACACCACTTGAAAGGTACTCAAAGGCAAGATACATAATAACATTGACCGACTATCTGACGAGATGGGCAGAAGCAGCACCAGTGAGGAACTGTACAACAGAGACTACAGCTAGATTCATATTTGAAAATATAATCAGCCGATTTGGCTATCCAAAAAGCCTAAACAATGACCAGGGTACCCACTTCATTAATGACACCATCAAATCCTTGCTGGAGAGCTTCATGATACAACACCATAAAAGTAGTCTGTATCATCCACAAGCAAACGGTATAGTAGAGGCCTTCAACAAGATACTGGAGAAAGGCCTCACGAAGATATGCAATGTGTAGTGCGATGACTGGGATGAGCAGATACCAGTAACCTTGTGGGCATACCGAACAATAATAAAATGACTAAAAAATCAAATGCCATTCCAGCTAGTCTACGGGAGAGAAGCAGTGGTCCCAGCGGAATTCATCATACCAAGCCTTTGAATCGTGCCAACACTATAGTTATCTGAAGAAGAATCACTAAAGGAGTGATTGCAGGAATTGCAAGAAATTTAAGAAGGACGATTTCTTGTGGAATTTCACCAGACGGTGCAAAAGGAGAGGTAGAAAGCTTGGCACGACCGGCATATCAAGCACAAGAAATTTCAGGTTGAGGAGAAGGTTCTACTATACGACAAAAAATACCAGAAATTCCCAAGGAAGTTGCAGATACATTGGCTAGGAGCATTTCATGTCAGAGAAATCAAGGATTCAGGAGCAGTTCGGTTGGCACAACTAAACGACCAAGTTCTACAGGGATGGGTCAATGACGCACGCCTGAAACCCTACTGAGAGTAAGTTAATCATTTCATTTCCAATAACTCTCGCAATCAAGAGGAGTTAATAGGGTAGAATAACATCAATAACTCTCTCGCACTTGAGATAAGCATAGATAGGATCCCACTTTACCAAAACTAGAAATAAGAGGAGTAACTATAGTTGAGTTGCGAAGACTGCAACACAACCAATTGTGGTCGGGGAGGGGTAGTGTCTAGCGTGTCATCCACATTAGATAGAAAAGTGTGTTGAACATCAGCCTATAATCATTACGAGTAGTACCAGTGTCAGTCCGTAGAATTACCAAGATTTGGAAATAATTAACATAATTAGCATCACCCATACCGTAATAAATTTTCCATAATTAGACATAAACACTAGTTGTCGCGTCTGCCCAAATCCCAAAACCACAGTCAGCGATGTCATAGCCCACCTCAGCAGCTAACTACTGGCATGATTGTAGCCACATGAGAAGCCAGAGAAAAATTAATTAGTTATGGGGTCTCATCAACCTCACCCGTGCTGGTTACTTACATAGCCCGCATGTAGTGAAGTGCGAGAATGCTGGAAAAATCTGAGTTAGAATCGGAAACATCTAAAAGAGCAAGGGAAGCCGAACCAGAACTAGAACAAAGAAGGCGTCTGAAAGAAGGAACTCAAGAGAAGAGAGAGAGAACTATTCTATAGGTATACCAGCGACGAGCCAGGATGACCAGAGTAAGCCCAGTGGTTGTGGAGCAGGAGATTGACAGTAGAATTCAAAAGATCGAGTCCCTCATGGGAAACTACGACAATGCAACCTTGATCGACACAGACCTTACAGATTATTTCGAGTTTCCAGCACTGAAGAGGCAGGTGTACATAGATAATTATGCAACAGAAGCAGGGCGGGAAGTAGCAAGAGTCCTGCCAAAGTTCAGGGGATTAAAGGTGTTGTGATGCAGTGCACAAAATTTCTATTAAGCAGGATCCAGAATGGTTCTCTATGGCTGGGAAAGGAAATCCCAATTCATGCAGAAGAAATCCACAGACTAACTAGATTATTGCAGGAAGGAAGGGACGTATCATCAACATTCCAAACTATATCTAAGAGGGCGAAGAAGTCTAGAGACACAGAATACTACGTCAAGTATGACACTCGAAGAGGAGGGAAAGGAGAAAAGATCGAATTTATCAACATACCGGAGGTCAATTTTTCTTGCTACCTAATTGCTAGCAAGACGATGAGACACTATAACAAAGGGGAGTGCACCCTCGATACTATTTCAGTTGTGGAGCATTGTGTCCAAGGGACAAGGCTGAATTGGTGCTCATTCTTGCTAAAAGAATTGTTCAAAGCTTGAGAGGACAATTACAAGAGAGCGACCAGGTTTATTTATGGATATTTGACCATGGTGCTAGCCATGTGGAAATGGACCTTCCCAAGTATCCGGGTACTAGTCGAGATAGTGGAAGAACAACCTGTGGAAATGAAGTTTGTGCCTTGGAAAGTGTTAGGGGACCCCAACACAAAAGAATTGAAGGCTCAAGCTTTTAGAGTCTAGTATGGCCAGATGGTTGACGTTGTAATGAGTCAACAAAGAATTCCAAGGATTCTGTTAGATGGATACAGTGAGAAGGTATGGTTTGGTGTTACCCACAAGCATACCTTTCTCAGGCCTACATGCATCCTAGAATCAACGTTTAAGATGAGGCCCTTGAAGTTCCAGATTGACAAAGAAACCTTCCACACGGAGGTCTGTTCATGGCTAGGAGTGGCGATGGAGGTCAAGGATGAAGTCTACACATATTTCTTTGATGGAATGCTGCCAAACCTTCTGCCGGGAGAAAATTTGGAGGAAGCAGCGACTAGGATGTCAAACCTACAACTCTTCCCAATTATTGAGTAGCTGAACACCAAGGTAAAAAGATTTAATAGAGTAGTTCAAGTACTAGCAAGCGATGCCTCCCCATTTCCGACATTTTTAGAGTTTCAGGCATCCCATTCCAATCCATCTTCCAGCACGACCTCCATATTTGCACTGATACCCAGTGTTTTGTTTAATTCACCACCCCAAACTACTACAACGCTAGTTGGAAAGAGTAAAGCTGCGAAACCAACAGCGGCATCGAGGGAAAAAAGGGCCGAGGTTGCCGGATCTAGCTCCGTGGTTGACCTCACAGGGGAGGATCCACCTCAAAAGTTGAGTATAGGTGTACCAATCAGAGAGAAGCTAACAGTTGAGCTCGAAGAGGCTAGAGAGTTACCACCCCAAAACCCCATATACCCCCTTGATTTCTTAAAAATTCGCATATCACCACCTCGCACCCACCAGCTATCGCTCACCACCTCATCCATTTCCTGAGAACCCCACAACTCCACACCATCCACTTCATCAACCACTGTGTCAGATCCAATCATTAGAAGAATAAACAATGGGGACCACAAAATGGAATTTAACTTGGGTATAGAGGCGGTACCCCCAGTTAACCCAACCCTAATCAAGCCAACTACTTTTACTGAGCTCATTAACCAGTTAGAGTAGTCAATGGAATAAATAGCTGGGTCACTCCTCGAGCAGACTCCACTCCACCCAGTTGGACTAGCAGGTCAATAAGGGTAACATGATCTACATATGGCGGACTCCAGCAACCGGCTACAACACCAAACACTGCCACAATCACCACAAGACCAGTCAGCGAGATCTGTCGCCAGTGGACAACCGCTCCGGACACGAATGCCAGATCAGGGTACCTTCGGTACAGAAAGCATGGATACTTGGGGGACAAACCAACTATACCATTTCATTCAGAGAGCAGCACAAAAAGCTGAGAGACTCCACTCAGAGCTTCAACAGAAATGCGAGAAACAACAACAGCAGATAAGCACACTTACTGTAGAGCGTGAAAAACTGAAGACAGAAAAGGGGTGGTTACAGGAACAACTAGAGATAGTAACCAGAGTCTTCAGGGACGTTTGGCCTATGGTAGTGGCCAACATCAGCTAAATACCATAAGAGACGTAGGAAACCAATGTAGTCGGGCAAGCGGTCCACCTCAAGGTGGCCTATTCAAATATCCAGCAGGAAAATGTAGAACTCAAGGCAACATTGGCAGCCCGACCCACGTTACTCGACCCAATGATTGTGTACTCCGCACAGATTTCAGAAAGACAGGGCCAAGTAATGAAAATGTAGGAAGTTCTGAGTACTGCAACAAAAGGAGCATATGACCAACTGAAGGGTCTATAGGAATGCTCGACAGCCCTTACTCTGAAGGCACAACCAGTCTCATTATATCTACAACAAATATCAAGATAAATCCAAGAGGCCATGGACCTGACTGGACTTGACCAACTTTATGCACAGGAGCTATCTAGCAGGTGCAGCAAGAGGAAGTGGAGGTGGAACATTCCTAGCCATAATAATAGGGGCTGTGGTATTTCTTGGAAAAACAACAAAATATGATGAGCTATTAGGAGGTGGTGTAGTTGGTCTTTGTAGTATAGATACAAATGAGGTCCACTCAGGTAAAGATATACCATATTTTATTCTGAGCAAGAACTCAAATGGGTCCAACTCCTTTAAATTCTCAAAATAATCCCTCTCTAACAACAATTCTAATGTAACTGTTTCCCATAATTCTTCTCTTTCTTGTTTAGTTACTAGGGTTGAGGTATCAATACCTAGTCTTTGCAAGTATAGAATTATCTCAGTTAATTCATTTTCACTCCTAGACCTAGACAAAAATTCCTGAATTTTATCATCAAATTTCTTATCTTCATGAATTCTTACAATTTCAGAGGACGAATCTCTTAAGTGTGATGAAATATCTGGTTTTGAAGAGTTGCTTTCAATGCCTCTAGAAATTTTGTTTGGATTATCCACAATCGTAGGTGGATTAGGATATGGATTTCTCCTCGTAAATCTTCTTCTCGAAGCAACCTTTAAACATGAAAATTTTTAATGGAGTCACCAAGGTAGTTGCAGCCTCGAATAAATTCTGAGCTCCTACTACCTCCAAGATTTCAGCTTCACTGTTTGCACAAAAAAATCCGGAAATATGTCTTCAGACTCCCAACAGAATGTTATCACCAAATTGATCTTGATTGGTTGCTCATCAATCAACTCAATGTAACTCTTTCAAACCACTTCTAACTGTAGATTAGCCCCTTCAGTTTGAGAGGGCCCTCTGAAAGGGGATTTATGATTTTCAATAGAAATAATATTAGATGGCTAACTCTATGAATTGTGACTTGGTTTTTTTTATTGCAGGTTGAAAAATGAAGGCTTTCTACCATTGGGATATGGAGTCAACATCAGTGTTATTAGTGACAGTAATTTTTTGCATGGAAGCTGAGGAAAATAAAGGTTTTTAATAAAGATGATTCATACACACAATATAAGGAAAAAAAAAAATTTCACCCCTAAAGGAAGTCAGAGCATGACAACATGAATCCTGAGTAATTAGAGATAAAATTTACTGCAAGTGATTAGACATAAGATACAGAGAAACAACACATAAAAAACCTCATAAGAATCTCAGTTATGGAAGTGGAATGTCACTGTATATTACTGATAATTAGAAAAACATACAAGTAGAAATTTGGTGAAATATTCTCCAACATAAAACTCCTTGGGATAGCATTGGTCAAATCAACTTCACTATGTTCTTGCTTGAGAAACTCCTTGCAATCCTGCATTGTGAATTTCGTACATTTAAACCACTCTTCACCAACTCTAGGGATTCCTGTAGCTAATGATATGCTCTCTGGTGTTACTGTGAGATTCAGAATCCCAACCTTTGATGTTTTTCCTGTGAAGTTCGTGGTAAAATAATTTGAAACTTGTGTATGAAAACTGTGAAACCTCTGGCAGAATTGCAAGCAGCCAGTCCTCCTGAAAACGTCCATAGTAGTAGGGTCTTCATTGAGTAATTTAAAATCCATAGGTTCATACCTATGAAAATGGCCACCCTTGTTCGTTTTCTTTCTTGCAGCCATGGATGCTTTATAGTATTCACTTCCTCACTTGCTGATGACACCTATAGAATTTGAATTTGATAGCAACATGCTTGAATCGATGAAGCAGCTCTCCAAGGATTGAATCACATGCAAGGGTAAGCGATAATATGACAAAAGTCTATTTGGGGTGAGGTTTAAAATTTTAACTGATAGCTCAGGTTTCAATCATAGCACATGCAAGAAAAAAGGATCATGATGAAATCAAACACAACTATGTACATTTGAATTTTACCATAATGACCTTGAATGACCTCCATGTTTATTGCTCTAATAATAAACTGACACCTCATATAACTCTAACAACCTTGGTTAAAAAGCATATTTTCATAGTGAAAACAGTTAGGCTTCTGACAGATTTTCTACAAAACCATTAGGCAGTTTCATAGCGAAATCTACAGATTTCCCGTGTAAATCGCTACAAAAGTCTGAAAAAATGACAGGTGTGCACTTTTGAGTTTAAATGTGTGGGAAATGACAACTAACATGATATGGGACTGATTTGACTAAAGTAGCATGGATGGAATTGGACATCAAACTTAGGATAGGCATAAAAAATGGAAAGAAATATCAATTTGAAATGGCTTAGGAAGACCTTATCCATTTGGTGAATGACCTACATGACCTTATCAAGAAACGTTTCACAACTGAATGAGTGATAACACTCCCCATGGAAATAATTTATGAATTTTATCAATTAAAGTTTGATGATGAGGTTAGAACATCCATAAGTGAGCATACATCTAAATTGCTAAATTTTCTTTTATTTTTATGAAGTAAATTGTGAACATGTTGTTTGTAAAGTATTAACCCTCACTCTTGAAGGCAGAGTTAAATTATGGTGTCATACCTTATCATGTTCTTCTATTCATTCATTTGAAAATAATTTCAAGGAGCTTCATCAAGCCTTTGACATGTATTATTACCGAGATGTTTATAAAAGGGTTAATCGACTTAGAATTAATCCTAACGAATAAGTAGAGGAATTTTCTGATCAAATTATTCACCTATTTTATGAATTTCTTAAAGAATATATGGATTAGGATTTCATCAATGAAACATTTAAGCATTTTGTTCAAATATTCTTGAAACATTTTGAATTTAAATCATTGATTGATTGTGCTCTCCCAAGTTATATCGATCATGAGACACCTCCAATCTCATAGGAGGAAATCATTTCCCTTTTTGACCCTTTCCCTCGTCCCTTTTCATTTCCTAACAAAGTAGTTTATAGTTCTATTGTTAATTTTTAGAAATATAAAAATCAAATTTTTAATTCACCTCTTCCACCTTATTATTATTTCAATGGTCATTAATTTATTCAAGAAAACTTCAAATTTTATAACAAAAATGTAGAGACTAACATTGAAGGTTGATCCCTTGATTCTTCAAAATCAAATTAGCACACATTACCCTAATCTTTAACCTCTTTTGTTTGAAAGTATTGTTTCTTCAAGGGATTCATATAATACTCTACCACCTACATCTCATGGATTTTAGCATCCTAATTCACTTAATCAATCTGATCCACCAACAAGTCCTTTACTCTCAATTATCATGTTTTTTCTCAAATTTTTGATCAGATACAAGGTGGCCACATTCCAAGGGTAGAGGAGTAGAAGGGTGAAGATGATTTTAATCTTTCTTTACTCTTTCAATGCCTTCTATGTCAAGATGGTGTTCCTTCATTCATAATCTTATGATATAAGCAATCATTCAAACAAAATAATGATCCTTAACCAAATAATAGCCTTGGAAAGTAATAATTTTAATGACCATGATCCATTTGATGAATGCCTAGGTATATCAACCAATATTTTGATTTCTCAAGAAGATATTATTATAGGAGATTTTTCTTTTGTTTAATATCCCTTGTTTCATACTTCTTGTAATGAATTAACTTGTGATGAAAATGTGCCATGCTCTTTGAATCTGCAATATGATGAGCTATATTTTCAATTGACACAAGGAGGTGACGTCATCCATGACGAAGAATAAATAAATGAAATCATATACCATCCATTACTTGCCTTGTGATTTTCTAGTTTTGCATTAGTTCAGGTCACCCATGAAATTTCTTCGATATATAAATCCTTAGATACACAATCAAAATAATATTATGACTTGAGCATTTTTTTTTTTTAAGATGGAAAAATCTGATCAATCCAGTGATGTAGATGGTTGCCTCCTAAATAACAACGATCTTGTTGAAATGATTGATAGTAGATTCCCACATGAAAATCATGGTATGGCTCAGCTCTCAATATATAATTATTCAATACTTGAAATTATTAGGATTTTCATGGAGTCAAGACACTTCAAATATCACTGATGGTTATGTTAAGTACTCATTATCCCGATGGGGTTCCTGAACTAGGTCAAATCTCCATTTTCTTTCATGATTATTTTCTCCACATTGTTTCACTGGATGCAAACTCATTCTTGAAATATTTTGCACTTTTCCAAGACAAATTTTCTAATCCTCAAGATTGTGTTTCTAATAATATATAGGATTCTATTTGTGTTAATCCATCTTCTTGTAAACCTCTTATATTTAACATAGGATTGAAATGCATGTATTTTATGGATGCACAAAGCTATGAAGCCTATCATTATGATTATCAAGATAAACTCATGATTGGTTAAAGAATTCATATCTGTTAAGTTCTTTTGTTAACAATCAACTCCTAATATTTATTGTGAATGTTATGAAGATAATAATTTTTGTTCTATCCCAATTAATCCTTTTGAGTAGTATTCAACGATTGAATCAATTAGTGGATTAAAACCCCCCTGCTAATACATATATTAGATTTGATTTGACATATCCTTCTGAAATTTTCCACCATGGCATTCTAATTGGTTTCCTAGATTCACAAGGATGGAAATCATTCTTAATTCCCATAGGTTTCGTATCATTGGTCTAGTATGGAATTGGACACAAAGGGAACTAATCGAGAATCAAGAATATTGTATGTAAAACAACCAATATAATCATAACACTTGGTCTAACAACTTCCATTCCAATAATAATTTCCCTAGTAGTGTATTTGATTATATTTGTTTTACATTTATTGATCTAGTTGAACCCATTGAAATTTATGATTTATCATTTTACTATTTAGATAATTGTCAAGCACTTGAGATACTTCGGCCTTTAGCGATGGTTATTTCAGGTCCTCACTATCTTAACAAGGTTTCTAACCAAGATTAGGTTATAATTTATTTGCAAGATTCTTCCTTGATTTGAATGCGCTAATTCAAATTTCATTCCCCCAAGAGTTTCAGGGTTTTTGAAAGGATTGTTTTGAATTCCATGATTGAAATGTTGATTGGTTGGAAACATATTACTTAGCAATCTATGTCGCAAAAAATAACTTTTTACCTTTCTTTATGTTTTCTAAGAATGAGAAAAAATATCAAGGTACATTCACATGTTATTTTTATATGATTGTTGTTATAATAGAAAAGGTAAGGTTGTAGACTGGTTAAAGTTAGTTTTTATGAAAAATCGTTCCACCAGTGGGCAAGATGTTCTATTTCTTGTACAATTTTTTCACAGTCATATCTTTTTTTTGGATATTTCTTTATATTGGTATTGAATTTCCCACATCTTTTTACCTGCCCATCAAGAGAAAATTATATGGTTTCATTTGAAATTTCACTTTAATTAGCCTGGAAATTTTCACCTATTAGGGTTGGAGTACGTCTATTTGCATTTTATTTTTTCTTTTCCATTACATTGACTCTCCATTTTACTTCTCATGTAGTATTTGCATTGGTTTTGTTTTCTTGATTTTTGTTTTGCATGATAATTTTTATTTTAGTCTTACATTTAATTTATTTTGATTTTGTCTTTATCATTTTCTCATGTCTTTTATTTCACATTTTATTTAAAATTTTATGAAGTGAACTCCAAAAATAGAATAAAAGATAGATAAATGCCTTAGAAATCAACCAATTCGAGGGGGCAACCTTCTTTACATTACATAAATGAAAAATTCTTGGGTGATTCAAACGACAAAACCTTCTTTCAATATATAGGAGTCCATGGGGCCACAATATAATCCTAGCCAACCTAAAAATAATAATATAAGGGCCAAAAATAGCAATAGTGGGGTTTTATGGGGCACAATAATAACAATATGGGGAATAAAGGGGTACAAAAATAACAATAAGGGGGCTACACTACAACAATAATATACTACACTAGTAATATAGGGACCTAACATGCCCCTCTCCTTCAAAAATGTGTTGTAATCAACGCTTGAGTAGCTTTGGATATTTTTATGTAAAATTCCCATCCTCCCATGTGGAATGTCCAATGGGTAGGTTCCTCTAGTTGATGATATACTCTGAAATTGATCGATTTCGTAGCTGTCAAGTTCTTGTTTACGTCATTGTTTCAGGTTCCAATATAATTTTTCCTTCCTCTTTAATTTATGACAATATTGTTTGAACTAGAAGTTTGTCACCTATAACCTTCTTTAAACATGAAACATGGAAAACTGGGTGCACTCAAGAAGAAGTAGGAAGCTTCAACTTGTATGCCATAGTACCAATCTTTTGCAACACCTTGTAAGGACCATAGTACTTTGGCCATAATTTATTATCCTTCTTATCTTGCTTGAGTGAAATTTTTTTGTATGGTTGTAGCCATAAAGATACCCAGTCTCCTACATCAAAAATTCTCTCGCTGTGATGTTGATATGCATGTTGTTTCATTCAATTTTGTGCCAAATGTAGGTTATCCTTTAAGAGTTGGAGAAATTGTTGTTGATGCTCGATGTGATATTCCATTGTTTGAACCTTATAGTTTTATGTTAAATTTGATGTGATGGACAGTGAATGATATCCATAAAGTTCCATAAATGGGGTAATTTTTGCTGCAGTATGCAAGGAAGTGTTATACCACCATTCAGCGAGAGGTAACCACTTGACCCATTGTGTTTGTTTATTAGATACAAAACAACGAAGATATCCTTCCAAACATTTGTTCACTATCTCAGTTTTCCCATCGGATTGAGGATGATAGGATGAGCTATGGGCTAGTTGA
The DNA here is from genome assembly GCA_034641835.2 of Pinus albicaulis. Taxonomy (NCBI): domain Eukaryota; kingdom Viridiplantae; phylum Streptophyta; class Pinopsida; order Pinales; family Pinaceae; genus Pinus; species Pinus albicaulis. The sequence goes on from CM076580.1 coordinate 1,347,175,298, forward strand.
GTACCCAAACAAGAAAATAATTCCGTCCAAAAATTTCTAGTGAAAATAAGATCTTTGTCGCTTACAATTATCTTTGGGTTTCCATGTAGCTTTTGAATTGTTTCCATAAATGCAGTAGCAAATGTAATTTCTTTAAATGGATGAGATAATGCATAAAAGTGTGCATACTTGGTAATTCTATCAACTACCACCATGATGACACTCTTTCCTTTGGAATTATGTAAACCTATGATAAAATCCATTGAAACCTCCTCCCAAAGTTGACTTGGAATGGGTAAAGGTTGTAGCCGACCTAGGGTATTGATTGTATCAACTTTATTTTGTTGGAAAACTAAACATTTTTCCACAAAATTTTGAATATCGTATTCAAGGCCATCCCAAAAAAATTATTTCTTCACCCTCTCGTAAGTTTTTAAAAATATTGGGTGTCCTCTAATGGGAGAGGTGTGCAATCCCAAAAGAATATTTTGTTTTAGTTGGGAATTATTACAAATATATAAGCGATATTTGTACCATAAGGAATCATTTTTCTAACTAAATGTATTAGATGTAATGGGATCTTGCTGTAAATTTTGAATGAGTGTCCACACTTCTTCATCATTCTTCCATTCCTCCCTTGCTTCAGTTATCCAATCTAGTTGGAGAATATAAATGGCACAAAGGAATTCTTCCACCTCCTCATCCTTTCTTGAGAGTGCATCTACAACATAATTTAACTTCCATTTTTTGTAGATGATTTCAAATTCATAACCCAACATTTTTATGACCCATTTTTCCTGCTCTTCTGAAGATTGACTTTGTTCCAAACAATATTTAAGACTATCATGATTAGTATTTACCTTGAAGTGTATTCCCATTAGGTAAGGTCACCATTTCTTTAGCGCATGTAGTATTGCCAACATTTTCTTCTCATAAATAGCTTTCTGTAAATACTTTCCTTTGATTGGAAGACTTTCAAAAGCAATGGGTCTTCCTTCTTCCTTTAAAACAACACCAATTCCATTTCCTGAGGCATCACATTCCACAATAAAAGTTTTTATGAAGTATGGCATAACTAAGAATTGTGCTAGGCACATTTACTCTTTAATATGTTCAAAGGCCTTAGTTGATTCAGGAGTCCGTGAAAATGAATTTTTCTCAAAAATGTTGTTTTGGACATAAGGATATCTGTAAGGTCTGATGTTCAGAGGAACACTTCCTAGAATCAAATGAATAGCATGATCATGATCACGAATAGGTGGGAGTCCTTTGGGAGTTTCAAACACCTTGGAATTTTTGTCCAAGACATTTTGGAGATCTGGAGAAATAGATGATTTTGATGTTGGAACTTCTAGTGAGCATAATTTTGCAATTACGCCTCGTTGTTCTTTATTCAGAAGCTTTGTCATGACAGTAGAGATTATTATCTTTCCTGGATTCCCTGCGATACCCCATAATTCAAATTACTTTCCTTCCGAAAAAATATTCAAGAAAAGTTCTTGAAAATTAAAAGCCACCATCCCCAAAGATTGTAACTTTTGTACTCCTAATACAAGTTCAACACCTCCCATTGGAAGGAAAACATTGGAATACTCAATACATATTCCCCCATGGTTAGCTTGATAATATGGTATTTTCCAGATAAATTTATAGTCCATCCATTTGCAACCATCAGTTGACACTCTGGTGCTGGGTATAGGAAGAAATTCAATTCCTTGGCTACCTCACAATGAATAAAATTATGGGTACTACTTGAATCAATCATCACTATACCTTTTTCTTCTTGATATGTCCTTCTATCTTGAGAGTTTGAGGAGTGTTAATTCCTACCAATGCATTAGAGGATATGGTCAGACTCATTTCTTCATTATCTAGGGTTGGGTCCTAGTGTATATCCTCTTATTTTGAAGTTTCTTGTTCATTTTCTTCCTCCTCTTCACAATCTATGTAAAATAATTTCTTCTCAGCATACTTATGACCTTTAGTGTATTTTCTATCACAACTGTAGCAAATCCCTTTTTCTCTTTTATCTTTCAATTGTTGTGGTGTTAACCTTGTAGGTTGTGTAAGTCTAGGGCTAGCAACACTTCCATATTTATAGATGTTAATGGTAGGATTCCTTGTCGCCATAAAATTAATTTCAATTTTTCTTTCCAACCTGAATGCCTTCTCCAATGAATCAGGTTCCCAAAGGTGAACCTCATGTTGGATGTTATCCTTTAAAGTCCCTATGAAGACATCAATCTTCTGTTCCTCTGGAATATCAGTTACCCTTATATTCAATTTTTGGAATTCCTCAATATGATCCACCATTGAAACCTTTTGTTTGAGATTTATCAATTGGATAAAGAAGGTGTTGCTTTTGTATCCTCATAATGTGCTATCATTTCCTCCGTAAAAATTTACCAAGTGACAATTTTTTTACAAGATCAAAGCCATCGATACCATACAAATGTATTTTTCTCTAAATGTAAAGTTGCAATGCATACCTTTTGTGTGTTTTGCACATTATGGAGATCAAAACATTGCTCCATCTGTAGTATCCATGTTACGGGATCCTTGCCATCAGAATTCCTCATATCCATCTTTGGAATATGGTGGGTCTTCAATCCAACATTAGAGTTTATGAAATCACAATTAACATTTATTTTGTTCTCATCATGAGTTTCTTGTACTACCTTTTCACCATTAGGAATCATTTCTTGTATCAACTTTGTAAAACGTTCCTTCAAACCTTTCATGTCTGCTTTTATATCATTCTTCATGTCTTCCATGTTAGCTTCCATGCCATCCATCTTGGCTTCCACACCTTTCTTAAAACAATCCATATTAGCTTCCACGCATTTCTTCAAACCATCCATCTTGGCTTCCAAGCCTTTCTTCAAAACTTCCATTTCATTTTTTTTTCTCTTTGTGAGAGTGAAATTTGGTGCACTTTCTACTGTAATTTTGATATATCATGTTGCACTTCTTCCTCTTCATGAGTCATAGTAGAGACTTTTGAGGGCTTCATGAGTGTTGAATTATTTTTAGGGGGAATTTAGAACCCAATACTGATATCTATGCTTCAATATGCCCTTGGAATCACTTCAAACTGATTTTTCAAACAAGACTTACGCAATTTGAAAAAAAGGTACACACCTTTTTCTTTCTTTTGACGAGATCGATATTGAATCTTGTGTATCTCTATAATTTTGAATCCCCAAGATCCAAGATTTGGTCCTACAATAGCCCTTTGAGTCTTCTTTCGAATGCCATAGGTCTGACCTAATTTGGATTCTTGAAGACAAAGTTATTCCCAATCGCCCACAATGACCTAATTATGGACTTTTTCAGCAGAGAAAACTTGTATGACATTCCATGTGTCACTGTTTCCTCATTTGGATCTAAAATTGGTACAAATAAAACCATCATTCGTGTGATTTCGATCACTTTTTACAGAATTCCAATCCGATGTTCAGAGAGATATTATTAGGATTTTCCCAAGGTTACCTCTTTGAGATGAAATTTGGGAGCCTTCAAAAACCCTTACTTCCACAGATCATATCTCCGAAAATATTGTGAACCAAGATATGAAATTTTTACATGAACTCCTTCATTATTTCTTTGCAAATGGATTTTTTTTAAGCGTCTGAATCTTCATAGAACAAAATTTTTAGCGAAAATGCCACAATGACCTGATTGAAGTAGCGAAACCATAGAATCCAAAGTTCTTATACCAAATGTTATGAAACCAACTCCAAAAATAGAAGAAAAGAGAGATCAACACCTTATAAATCAGCCACTTCAAGGGGGGAAACTCCTTTGCATAACAGAAATGAAAAATTCTTGGATTATTCAAATAAGAAAACCTCCTTTCTATATATAGGAGTCCATGGGGTCACAATATAATCCTAGCCGACCTAACAATAATAATCCAAGGGCCAAAAATAACAATAGTGGGGTTTTATGGGGAACAATAATAACAATATGGGGACTACAGGGGTACAAAAATAAAAATAAGGGGGCTACACTACAAAAATAAGGGACTACACTAGTAATATAGGGACCTGACATAATAAGACTATGCATGGAAACTACTCATGTCTGGATAAAAACACAATGTGGCAAAGATATGAAAGGGCTTTCTGATAAAAATAAACACTTGGTTACTTTTGGTTTTTCTTCTCTGCTTCCATTTGATATGTTTAAGGTTAATTATTTCTAAATGGAAAATACAATTCATTAAAACATAGGTTTATAATTACAACCATGATGCCAATATCATTTTTAGTATCTTCATTTCTTGACTTGGTATAGTAATTTAATGGTGTTTTTCTTGTCGATCTAATCAAGTAGAGAATAAAAAGGATAAAAATAAGAGGTATATAACAATATTTGAGGGAATAACCTATATTTCTCTTAATAAGTCAGGATCCTTCTTCCACCCTGGTAGTATAGAAACTGATAAAATTCCAATAAACACACGTTGAAATAAATAAATGGTGAAAGAGGAGAAAGGATTTCTACACAAAGAGATGAAGAAGGGAACTTCATCACAGTATTGAACAGGCTCGCTAGTAGTGAAGCAGTGCTTGCGATACTATAGTGGCTTTATTGGGGTACTTAACATGCTTTCTAGTAGTAGAGAAACACTATAGATGGAACTAAAACTATGATTATTTTAAAGTCAAAAATATATATTATCATTCTCCAGGATCAAAATAATTGTGATATGGTAAGGTTTGTAATTTTGTTTATCCAAGAAATGGAATAAGAGAGACTATACTAGTAATCAGGATAAATGGGGAAGTTGAGGTGGTCCACATAATGAATAGATATTTCCTAAAAGATTAATACTTTATGCTCAATTCTAAACCTAAGTAGAGAAGTTGAGTTTCTCCTAGTATGTTGCCAAGTGTTGTCGTTGTGACAAAAACCCTTCAAAATTTTGTCTACGCTTGAATTTTGGAGCCTCCATATGTTCTTACAATCTGTTGTTCCAAGTTGATCATAGTCGCTTCATGGTCGGTTAATGTTTTTCTATGTGTTCATATTCTTATAAGATTCTAACTTTGAAAGTCACTTTCTTACGCATGCTTATATTTTGATGCATCCATAAGCACACCCTTTCCTAGCAAGCCTAACAATCCATGTCTATCCTCTGAAGATTGGTGTTGCACAATCTTGGAAGAAATTTCCTGCAAAGTCCTTGGTAACAATGATTGTGTAGTATTTAGTGGAAAATATTGTGTATCTCTCTAGCATTGTGTAGTCCCTGATGAAAGTTATTTTTCATTTGGCAGAGACAGTGACTGCACAATCCATGTCAACATTCAGTGCATTGTTTCAGTTGATAGTCTCCTTCAATATTTTTTGCAAATGTACCATCATATGCATGAGTTTCTCAACTATTTATTTTTCTTTTAAAAGTTTCTCTTTTACTTTCATGATTCTCATTTTTACTTGATTTCACTTTTGCAATTGTTGTTTTTTCTTTCTTTAGCTTTCACATGTTTCACAATCACTTTCTTTAGTTTTTGCAAGTGTCGTTTTCACTTATTCTCAGTGTCACAAGTGCCACTTTTGGTTGTTTTGACTCCTACATGTGTCACACTTTGACACACCACTAGAGGAAGATATATAACACTCTTCTACATTATTTTATCTTATATGTCATAAGAATATATGCTAGAAACTCTCATAACTTAACACAATTTTTGGTTGGAGTCAACACTTGTATCGTAACTTGTACTCTAAGTGTTACACATCTACGTTTCAATTGTCACACTTACAAATAAGTGTCACTTTTTTGTCATTTCCAGGTATGCATGTAGATATTGAGTACTATGAATACTCTTGGATTTTGTTTGATGTTATGCATGTGTATGAATCTATTTTGAAACTCATTTTTATCACTTTTTCTCTTGTTTGATTGTAACCACCCCTGGTCGATTTTCTATGTAAATAAAATAAGACCAAGGTCATGGGACACATATACCAAGTTGAATGGTGGAAAGACATTGTAGAAGGGATCACTTTCAGTTTATATATGGCTAAGGAAATTTTCAAAGTTTAAGAGGTAATAATTGGCATTTAATTATGAAATTAAAGGAAAATATGAGAAAAGGAATGTGAAGAAACACAAATTTTCATGCTAAGGAAGTTAGAGGAAAATGAAGGAAAATGAAGAAAATAGAGGAATCAATGATAAAAAGGCTTAAGAGGACCAGTTCACAGTATTGTTTGAGTTTAGCTTTATTTTCTCACACTCTTACACACTTAGAGAAATATTACAGAATTATTGGAACACTCTAGTATTCACTTGGATTGGAGAAAAAAGGAAAAGGAAAGCAGAAAAGCATAAGGGGAACAATTGGATTGCTTTGCAGGTAACAGGTTGCATGTGTGGTTCCCTTGTTGATTTCTAGATGCATTGTATATGCATGTGATTCTTTGTTTATGTGTTGTGATTGGCATGTAAATTTTCCTGGAGTGGCAGTGGTTTTAGCCTTTCATTACAATTTCATAGATAGCCATGGTGTTGTGGGTTTTTCTACTTGTTTTTTCTAATGGTTCTTAGGTTCCCGATGGTTTTTTGTTGGAACAAATGCTATTGAAGCCCTTGAACAACTTGGGTTGAGTTACTATCCCTAGAGTGTAGGTTGATACAAGTGATTTTGGGCCCTTGGTGGGTTGAGTTGCTAGTCCTTGGACCAGGGTTGGACAAATGCTCTAGGGACCTAGAATTTTATTGGTTGAGTTACTAATTCCTAGAGCCTTGGAAAACTTCGATAGTTATTGATCTGTTTGGTGTTATTAATGTATGGCCCATATAGGTGGAATCACTATGATTGAGGGTTGAGTTGGTTTGGCCTCTAGAAGCCATTGTTTGTTTCATCTTCATTTATTATATGAGATCCCACATTCATGCTTAGAATATGGCGCAGGGGTGATTGTCGAAAAGAGAGATTTGGTTCAGCCCATTTTATGTTCAGGTGGTACGTGGACTTTGTTTCCATTTTGTATATGTTAATATGAGATATTTTCCTATTGTGATCTATTAGTTCATGTGTTTATTATGATGAATATCTTATGGTTGAGTTGGCATGGTTTCTATGGGTGTTATTTGTTGATCATATGTTAGTTAGATGATGTATACTTTATATGGATCTTGTTATGATTTGATATGTTAACGAATAATTGATTAATGCATGGGATAATAACTGTTATTGCAGCTATAATGAGAGGGAATTCGACCTTCTTGGTGATTCTCACATGAAGTTCATACTTTTGCGATGAGATATGCATTCATGAATTGTAGCTTCTGTCTTTTATATTTGTTTAATGGAAGGTTTGTTATGGGTAGGCATGGTTAGGTCAAGTTATTGTTCGAGCTCAATGATTAATATTTTTAGCATATTTTTTATGCTTTTGGAAATTTACAGAAATTTATGAGCAATGGTATGGATACTAGCATAAAAAGTGGGTTTGATCTTGGAACCGCGGGCACAAAATTGAGTTGTTGGCCCATAAATGCATGGAGGAAAGCATGTGAGTGCATTTATTTCCTCATAACCACATGGAATAAATTTTAATGGTGTGGTTGTGGGTCTAGGTCAGTGAAACAAGGTTCCACCTTATGTATTGACCACCTTGGGTGACTCCTTAGCTTCTGGGTGATTTGTAGTCCCTGTAGGGTGTCATTTTGTAAGCATCACTTCCTTAATTAGAATTAGGGGGTTGGATCATGTCATAGTGATGCTGATCTCATGTTTACCTAGAAAGGATTGTGAAATTGGGTAAATGTGGGAAGGGTTTTTATAGGGTAGTTTCAGAGTGGGATATATTCTCTTTGGGTGACATCTGATACCATATGGCGGTATCAGAGCTTCCATGTTGAAACACATATACTAGATGGGCTAAATGTATATGGTTATGCATGCATGGTAGGTGAGACATGCATTGTGGTGGTCATTATGCAATTTGTGTCGTCATGATTTTGTTGGTATGTTATGATGTTGATATGTTGACTAATATGGACCAAGAGATGTAGATTATTAAAGTGAGGTTGAAGTACTAGAACTCAGGGTGAGAACATATAATCATATAGTTTTGTATGTTGGGCATGTAGTTATGATGGCTAATGGTTGTTATAAGCATTATGGTTATATGCATGATTGTCATTCTATTTTTGTCATGGTTACATGCATAATAGATCCTAGTTGATTAGTGTGGTCATATAGACATGTGTTAGATAGTCATTCATGGTAGTTAATTTGTTATTATATATATTTCGGTCAAACACACGATGATTATGGTCATTGCATTTAATATCTTGACATTATATTATCATGCTAATATAAATTGGCATGTGCATATGGTTATCAATGTATTCAAGTACGAGTTGATATATTTCTGAAATTGTGTCATAATGATGTGGACTGGCTAGATATGATAGCCTCCCCTGGGATACATTTAGGTATGGGTTTGATTATGTCATTTATTTGGATTATCTAATATGGTATGCTTGCAAGAAATGGAAGATCAGGGATGAGGAGAAGGATAGTTGAGTAGTAGCTTCCTCCTTCTACCTTAGTCTAGACCATGGACTGTAAAGGGTTATATTTATAGGTTTTTTGAAATTTTTATTAATTACATGATATGAGTATGTGTCTATAATACTGCATGAAGGAATGATATTTTTTTAAGATAGTTGTACTAACATAATACGTGTTGAGACAGTTGATATGGACTTGAGTGCACGTGGGCGTTAGTTTTAGTATTATGAATAATTACCATGAGTTGATTATGATATGATTTTTGGTATTATTAAAGGTTGATTTCAATAAATATACATGATTTCTTGATATTTGGAACAAGTGAAATACATTTGTGAACATTTGTATGGAAACATGCTTGGCATTAACATGACAAGTTAAGAATTGATTTTTTTATATAACTAATAGCTGGGTGATGTGATAGTACATAATAAGACCCAATTGCAGCAAGGAAAAAGGTAAGAGAAAGGAATTGGGTGAGAATTCGTTTGTTTATGTTTGCAAATGACAATTCAAAATGAATGAGAACTTTACATGAATACAAGAAGTATTCTCAACCTTGATTTTGTCTGACCTTATGTGGATATGTGCTATATTCATGAGCATGCATTCGATAGGTATAGTAGTCGTTTTCTAGTTATGGATGGATTTGTCAATTAATTGGAGTCCCTTCTGAGATGATATATTTGTGTGTTTAGTTACAACTTAGCATGTTGGGTACAATAGCATAAGGTAACTATATATTTATATGTTTATTTATGCACTGATGTTTGTGTATTTATGGTTGTGTGATGCAGGGGATCACATGGAAAAAAAAGTTGCCATGATATATTGAAGAAAGCTCAGGTTGAGATTTCCCTTGGAAGCATTGGGAACCCATGGGGGTTGAGTCATGGTGTATGCTGCTAGTTTTATGCTTTCGATGCTTTCTTATTTGCTTACACTTGATTTTCAGTTTCATCTATATCTAGTGCATTGCCATGCCGCTTTGTTTGTGGTGTCATTTGCTATTGGTTTTCATAGTTTCTTATTGTTTGTTTCTCATTCTTAACTTTTATGCTTTTAGGTTCTTTGGAATTGTTTGGTGAAGGGGAAAGTTAATGGAGCTCAAGAAGAGCTAAATAAAACCCAACAGGTAATGTAAGACCGAAATGAATCTTGATGCGTGTATAAGGGAAACTGAATGCAATAATATGACATTTAGTTGGATTGGTTGGGTTCATTGGAGCAAATGGAAAATGGAAGGATAATCATGAGAAACATAACAAGAAATGTAAAGTAAATGGATTTGAGGTGTCAGATTCCTTAGCTATGTTAGGAAATGTTGTTCTCAATGTTGTGCATGTTGTGAATAGATAAAGGGAGTTCTCTTAACCTTGAACTTATGATATCTGATAATTATGTTGTGATCATGATTTTTCTAATGTCTATATATGTATACATGTATGTATGTATGTTGTTTTTTGACATGCTCTTCAGGGATCATCCATCTGGAGGAATAAAGTGGGATTAATAGCCCTAACATATGTCTATGGTTAGTATCATGTGGATAAGATTTGATATTATATACTTATAACTATGCCTATGTTTATGCTATTGCATAAAACATTGAAGGACACATTAGTGGAATGAAAGTAGTGTGATATGTGACATGCTAGGATGAGCACAAATAAGTCTAAAGAACCAGAGACCCTAATTTCAATTTTGGATCCACATAGTAAGGAAAGGGAGAGACATTAGAAGCAAGGTTTCTAGGTAAATATAGTGTGGTCTCGAGATGTGTAGTACTGTTGCCCTGTACATGTTGTACATGTGGTGTTGTGCACATATTATATAGATGGTGTTGTGTGCATGTGGTATTGTACACATGTGGCTCCATGTACATGTTGGACATGTGGTGTTGTGCACTTGTTTTACATGTGGTGCTCTATACATGTTGTACATGTGGTCCTGTGTACAGGTGGGGCCATGTAGATGTTGTACATTTGGTGTTTTGCACACGTAAATATTTTGTTGTTTACATGTGGTGCCATGTGCATGGTCAACATGTGCTAGTGTCTACATATGGTGTTGTGTACACATCGTACATGTGGTGTTGTGTACAGGTTATACATGTGGTTATATGTAAATGTGGTGTTGTGTAAATGTTGTACATGTGGTTCTGTATACATGTACATTTGGTGTTGTGTACATGTTGTACTTGTGGTATTGTGTACATGTTGTACATGTGGTATTATGTACATTTAACACATGTTGTATTGTGTACATGTGGTACCATGTTATATGTATTGTACAGTTGTTGTATCGTGACATGTGTACTTGTTGTGTTGTACTATATTATGTATATGTATTTTTTTGTACACCGGGTGTAGGTGTATTTATTATGGTGTACATCGGGTGTAAGTGTACGTGTTGCGTTGTACACTAGGTGTAGGTGTATGTATTGTGTGGTACATTGTGTGTGGGTGTACGTGTTGTGATATACATTGTGCGTATGTGTATTTAATTGAAGATAAGAGAAGGCACTTGGTGGCTATTCGGTTTTCCAACTGATTCAGTGTGTGTACAGAAAGGATAAAGAACAAAGGAAAAAGCGAAGCATTATTTAGTGGATAATTATCGATATTTTATTTCAGTTTTTATTATGCAAGTGATATATGATTTTGATTTATGATGGTTGAGGTTTGAGCTAACTAGATGTAATATGTTTATATATGATGATTTGATCAAAGAGCTAGTTTTTCTTGTTGTGATAAGAAGTAAACATAATTTCAAGTGTATCTTATTGATGAGCTAGCATTGATGTATGATTTGAAATTATTTGAATTCATTTTGAATGAAATGGAAGTTTTGTGCTTAGTATAGGAAAACACGAAAAATTATGAGGTTTGGGTGGTTGGAATTTACTGTTAGACAATTTGTAGCAGTAAAAGTAATTGGAACATGGAACAATATGACATAAAAAATTTAGGAGCAGGGACATTATGGAACACTGGTACCCGATAGTATTCATTGATTACCTTGAGCATGTTATGACTAGTATGATGGTTTTTAGGAAGGGATATGCCTTGGTTTTTGGACCTTCCATTGGGAGGAAACCTTTCCAAGGGATGGATCACCCAAGGGACAATGTTGCAGAGAAGGGGATGCCAATGGAACTTGGAAGGTGTGTGACTACAAGGAAGGAGGTGACTATATTTCGTGAGGGACCGTGTATCAGAGAAGTGAAGGCCGGGGAATGATTTTTTTTTCTTATTAACATTTCCAGATGGAATCGTAAGCACATTGGGAGTGTGCCCTAGAATAATGAGCCGATAATTTTTCACTAAGAGGACAAGTAGTGCAAGGATTGTAGCACTGGACATTGGATACAAATTTTAATTTTGGCAAAGAATTATGGACTTTCTGGGAAGGAGGTGAATCCTGGTACTACTTTTGAGCATGGAGGTGTGAGCCTCCAGATTCCCTTGTTGCTAATGCGAGCATCATATCATTTTATTTGTTTGTTGAGAAAATGTGCATATGTGTATACATGTATACTGTTATATATATTGTATTGAGCTATCTTTATAAAAATCCATAGACAGTACAATTATTTTCTAGTTGAAGCAAATGTATATGAGTATGTACATGGTTATGATTGTAAATATCATAATGAATTGTGCTACAAAGCTCTAGTTAATGGTATGATTTTCATGTTTTCAATAGTTTATATGTTGTAATTATTACAATGAGTTGTGTTATCAAAATCCATAGGTAGTATGTTTTTCTAGTTATGAGCATCATTGAACACCAACGATGGTGTTCTACTAATGGGTAGGGGTTTGTAATAGCCCCTGGTAAATAAAATAATACCAAGGTCATGGGAAACATATTCACAGCTGACAGGTGGGTATAAATTTTAGCAGGGATAACATTTGGTTTATTTATGGCTAAAAAATTGGCAAAGGCAAAGAGGAAATAATTGGAATTTAATTATGAAAATAAAGGAAATTGGTATAAAAGGAAAGTGAAGAGACATGAATTTGAATCTAAGGAAATTAGAGGAAAATGAAGGAAATTGAAGAAAATAGAGGCCTCAATGATAAAAAGCCTTTTGAGTATCAGTTCATAATCTTTTTCACTTTAACATTGTTCTCTCACACTCTTTCACACTTAGAGTAATCTTATAGAATCCTTAGAACATGGTTGGAGAACTATAATACTCACTTATATTAGAGAAAGAAGGAAAAGGAAAGCAGGAAAGCTTAATGGAACAATTGGATCAACAACTACAACTAGATTTCTTGGTAGGTAATAAGTTGCATATGTGATTTCCTTGTTGATTTCTAGATGCATGGAATATGCATGTGATTCTTTGGTTATGTGTTTTCATTGGCATGTAGTTTTTGTTAGAGTGAAAGTGGTTTTAATGTTTCCTTCTCATTTCTTAGATAACCATTGTTTTGTGGGGTTTTCCACTCGTTTTTCTGATTGGTGAATTCCTGATGGGTGTGTGTTAGAACAAATGCCATGGAATCCCTAGAACAACTTTAGTTGAGTTACTAGTCTAGGATCCTAGGTTGGGAAAAATACTCTGGAGTGCTTGGTGGGTTGAGTTACTAGTCCCCGGAGCTAGGTTGGAAAAAATATCTAGAGCTGTCGAAGGTTGTTGGTTGAGTTACTAGTTCTCAGAGCCCTGGATAGCTTGGGTAGAGACCGATCTAGTTGGTGTTAGTGATGTATAGACTGTAGATGTGGAATCATTGTGGTTGAGGGTTATGGTGGTTTGGCCTCTGGAAGCCCTGGTTGGATTTTTCTTGGTTTATTCTATGAGATCCCACATTCATGCTTTGAATATGTCACAGGGGTGATTGGTTGAAAGAGGGATTTGATTCATACCAATATATGGTTGGGTGGTATGTGGAAATCCCTAACTTGGTTGCCATTTCCACATGTTAATATGAGATATTTTCCTATTGTAATCTATGAGCATATTTTTTTATTATGATGGTTATCTTATGGTTTAGTTGTCGTGGTTTCTATGTTGTTTATTTATTGCTCATGTGTTGGTTAGATGACATATACTTTTTATGGCTCTTATTATGATTTGATATGTTAATGAAAATTTGATGAATGCATGGGTTAACAAGTGTTATTGCAACTACCATGAGAGGGAAGCTCATTGTTAGTGATTCTAAGATGAAGTTCATACACTTATGCTGATATATGCATTCATGACCTGTAGCTTCTATGTTTGCCATGTGTTTGAAAAAATGTTTGTTATGGTTAGGCATGGTTAAGGCAAATTCTTGTTCAAATTTTGTATGATTAGCATTGTTAGCATCTTATTTATGTTTCTGGAAAGTTACAGGTAGTTCTAGGCAGCTGTCTGGAGGTTGGCTTAAAAATTGGGTCAGTTCCCGGAACCATAGGCATAAAGTTGGAGTTGTTGGGACATAACCACATGGAGGCAATCCCATGAGTGCGTTTATAGCCTCATACTGCATGGAAGCAATGTCAATTGTGTGGTTGTTAGTTTAGGTCAGTGAAACAAGGTTCCAACTCAAGGATTGAGCACTTGGGGTGTTTCCTTATCTCCTGTGTTTGCCTATAGTCCGTGTAGGATGTCATTTTGTAAGCCCCACTTCCTTAACTAGAATTGGGAGGTTAGGTCACATCATGTTTACACTTTTCTCATGTTTTTATAGATGGTTTTGTAGATGAAAATTTCAAGGACATAGTTATTTCCTTCCTTCAAAAATTGAATCCATCATGATTACCTAAGAATATTTAGGTTTGAATCGATTTGGATGTCATTATAACCTTTAAGTCAGTGTAACCAACTTGTAACCCAACAAATAATAGGAAACTTAACCAAACACATAATAGGTTACTTATGACTTAGGGAGGCATAGTGATATTGTGAACCTCCATCGAGGGGTTATCAACCCTTCTAGCCTTATCACAATAAGTCAACATGTCCTTTGCAAGAATATAACTAGGGTGGAAGGTAAAACAAATCATTCTCCCAACCAGCTAAGCTAGAACCTTAGACTTCCTAAAATAGACATGGGGGACATGGGACAACTTTGATCTATTTATATGTGGATGGGTCACAAGACCATTCATTAAATATCTTTAGCTACAACCACTACCTCCAAATATCTCCATGGCTTTTATGGTAAAAAATTTAAAGCTTTCCCATAATAAAAGTGTCATCATTTTTCCCATTAGATTCACTTGAGTGCTATAATATTTTTATAATCAGATAATAACAAAAACACATTACATTGCATAATTTTTTAATATATATCTGAAATAGTCCAAACACATTGCATTCCATTATAATTTTTTATCTATATCTAAAATATTTCAATAATATTTTTTATTTTCAAAAAATATTTTAATATTAAATTATTTATAAATATTATAAATTTTATTATTAGGTAGATAATTAGATGAAAAATTTAAAAAAAAAAATGATTTTAAATAAAATTTAAAAATTTAGTAGAAATTCTTTCGGTAAAAATCACATGTAAAAGAACGTGGTCGACGCGTTTCGAACCAACCAGTGTGGTTCATCATCAGGACTATGAGAGATCAGATCCAGACATTAAGTATAAATAGATGTAGAAATGGCTCAACTAGCGGTTAGGATAACGGCTAGTTTGACTAAGAAAAAGTAAATATTCCATTATTTATTTATTTAATTGATTAATTAATTTCTATTTCTTTATTTATTATTATTATTTTAATAAATTTTTACAACCTTTAATATATTTAAACATCTAATTGACCAATTCAATAATATAATGGTAAATAATTTAACCAATCTTGGTGCATATATGTAAATTTTTTTATATAATAATCAATTATTATTAATAATTAATAAATACATTTAATTCTTATCCATGTAATTTAACAACGTATCAATTCAATAGTCAAACAAAGAGTCAAACCAAATATAGAGAACAATAAATAAATAAAAATACAAAATAAAATAAAATAAAATATAAATATAAATAAATATAAATAAATAAATAATAAATAATAAATCATAAATGAAATAAATAAATAAATAAAAACAAAAATAAAATACAAATTAATAAAAATAGATTTTTTTATTTTTTTTTATTTTTTATTTTTATTATTATTATTATTATTATTATTTTAAATAAATAAAGTATAAAAAATAAATAAATAAAATTAATTAATTAAATAAATAAATATAAATATAAACATAAATAAATAAGTTAAATTTTTTTAATAAAAATAAATAAAAAAAATAAAAATAAAGTATAGATAAATAAATAAATATAATTAATTAATTAAAGAAATAAATAAAAATAAAAATAAATAAATAAATAAATACATAAATAAATAAATCAAGAATATAAAGCAGGAATCCAGCACCTGCTGATATTCCAACCGTCGTCTCTATTGAGATTAACGGGTCGTTTTTCAATTTCAATAGCCTCTCTCAACTTACGATGATGGAAATGGTCGATTCTAGCAATGACCTTAGCATCTTCTATGCAAATATGATGGTTAGTCTTTTCTGCATGCTCAGCTAAGGCGGACGAGCGAGATCTTCTATGCTTGATATCGGCAGCATGCTCACAGATCCTTTGATTAATAGACCGACCCGTCTCACCAATGTAAGGAGTCCCACAGGAACAGGGAATGATGTAGACACCTTTTCCATCCCTGGGGTCAATCGGATCTTTAACCGATTTTAGAGAACTACGAATTGTATTAAGAGGCTTGAAATAAGAGGATACCTTATGCTTTTTAAGGATTTTAGAAATCTTATCAGTGGTACCCTGAATGAACGGAAGGCTGACACTGCCATACCATTCACCCGGATCTTTTTTATTTTTATTCTTAAAAGAAGGACCTTTCTCCGCTTTGAGGAAAGCTTTGAGGCCCTGCGACAAACTATAACCATTATTACAAAAGACATTCAACAAATGGATCTTTTCCTTCTCAAGGTGAGACTCATCAGAGATTCTCAGCGCCCTCGTGGCTAAGGTGCTAAGGACGCCTAATTTCTGAGCAGGGAAATGGTGGGAGCTAGCAAGAAGATACTGCTCAGTATGAGTTTTCTTTCGAAAAACTTGATGGGAGAAAGAACCATCATCATTCCTAGAGATAAGGACATCAAGGAAAGGAAGGCTACCATCCACCTCATGTTCCATGGTGAATTTTATGGAACTCGATTGGCTATTCAGATGAAGGAAAAATTGATCTAACTTATCTTTACCATGAGGCCAGATAACACAAGTATCATCAACAAACCTTTTCCATAACTTTGGCTGGAAAAGAGCTGAGGAAAGAGCCCTAGATTCAAAGTCCTCCATAAACAGATTCGCAACAATCGGGGAAAGCGGAGAACCCATGGCAACACCGCAAGTTTGCTCATAGAATTCACCTTCAAAACTAAAGAACCGGGTGAATGGTATGGCAGTGTCAGCCTTCCGTTCATCCAGGGTACCACTGATAAGATTTCTAAAATCCTTAAAAAGCATAAGGTATCCTCTTATTTCAAACCTCTTAATACAATTCGTAGTTCTCTAAAATCGGTTAAAGATCCGATTGACCCCAGGGATGGAAAAGGTGTCTACATCATTCCCTGTTCCTGTGGGACTTCACGGTGGTGAGGCAATTAAAATCTGTTAATCGAAAGGGTCTGTGTGAGGCATGGTGACGTCAAGCATAGAAAATCTCGCTCGCCTTGAAACATGCGAAAGATAGCCATCATATTTATAGAGATACTGGAACTATGATCGACCGCTCGCTCGTAAGTTGGGGAACTATTGAAATTGAAAAGCGGCAATTAACTAAACCGAAACAACCCCGGTGCTCTCGGCCCGTCTTTGTTCCTTTATATTCTTGATTTATTTATTTATGTATTTATTTATTTATTTATTTTTATTTTTATTTATTTCTTTAATTAATTAATTATATTTATTTATTTATTTATACTTTATTTTTTTTATTTTTTGGCCAAAATTTAACTATTTATATTTATATTTATATTTATTTATTTAATTAATTAATTTTATTTATTTATTTTATATATATTTATTAAAATAATAATAATAATAAAAAAAAAAAATCCTATTTTTATTAATTTATATTTTATTTTTTTTTTTATTTATTTATTTATTTATTTATTTCATTTATGATTTATTATTTTATTTATTTATTTATATTTATTTTATATTTATATTTTATTTTATTTTATTTTGTATTATTTATTTATTATTTATATATTTGTTTGACTCTTTGTTGACTGTGGTGTCTGCGTTATTAAATTATATGAATAAGAATTAATTATATTTATTAATTATTAATAATAATTGAGTATTATATAATTTAATCAAAATTTACATATATACACCACGATTTGTTAAATCACTTACCATTATATTAATTAATTGGTTAATTAGTTGTATAAATATATTAAAGGTTTTATAAATAAATAAAATAATAATAATAAAAAATAGAAATTAATTAATCGATTAAATAAAATGAAATAATGGAATATTACTTTTCATAATCAATAAACGTTATCCCTAGCGACTGAATTGGCATTTCTACATCTATTTGCTGCTTGTCTGCGGTCGTCTCATGATCGATGATAATTACCTTTAGTGAATTCGAAGCCTTTCATGCGTTCTTTGCATGTGTTTGAAAGAATTTCTACTAAATTATATTATGGATCACAGAAGCCTAGATTCTAAAATTTAAAAAATTAAGGTGTTAGGATAAAAAGAAATTTATTAATCCTTTTTAAATCATATATAATATTATAATAAATATTTAATTAAATTAATTCAGTATGGAAGGCATACCTCGGTCTCCCTCTGATTGATCTTTACCGGATCCAATCCTTCCTTCTAGAGGAAATTTGATTTTAATGGCATCGAGCAACAACTACTCCGACATGCCATTGACACTATCGAGAAAATAATCAAAGTTCATCTATTCAACCACTAAAAGAATCAAAGTTCATCAATAGATTCAATTCTATCTTTTGTACAAAGTTTGATTTGAATGGAATTTGTCTCAAGTTTGAATGGAATTTTGTACCAAGTTTAGTTTGATTTGATTTGAATGGAATGGAGTTTGATTTATATCCTTTGAAACCAATTTGATTTGGATTTGTTCCATTTTCATCCATAGAGAACGATTTTAACCTGATACGTCATTCCAATGTCAGCTTATATTTGATTTCAATGTGAATGATTTCAATTCATGTGTTACGAGGATTTTCAATTCCTATGAATATGTAAATTGGAATCGTACTTAGTCTACATACTTTACGTCTATGAATTCACATTTTTTATAAAGGTGCGCACTAGAAGTAGGAATAGGATCATCGAGAACATGCATTCGCATGAACACATGCACATTTCTAAGTGCAGAGACTAAGGAAACTTTGAACCACCAATTAGGATTTCAAATACGATGACCATTAGATATGACACAAAAATACACATGCATTCTTACTATATCGTAATTTGTATACATCTAGGTCTCATTTCTTCTCCACTTTGAACCGTATGATGTATTCTTGGGATCTCATTGAGCCAAATATGGTCACTTTCTTTATATTAAGAGTCAAGTCAATGGATTTGATCTTGTTCACATTTTTAGGTAAGCTTTTCAATGTAGTTTATTTAGTGTTGTTTTTTTATTATTGAAAATTTGGTTAAAAAAAAAAACCTTAATGATTCCTTGATCACAAGAACTATTCAAATTCATCATTTCCAAATCCCAACTTAAAACAATTGAACCTCGAGCTAAACCAGATAAACCATAATTCTGAACTCCATGCATTCATGACTACTTTGAGGGTATTCATACATGATTTCCCAATCACCAAAAACCCCTCACAATTTTATCTATTAATTTTGTTACATTTAATCATGACATCCATTTCTAATTTTGTTATATTTAATCACGAGATCTATTTCTAATGCCCTAGGCCTATTAACTAATATTTATGATTATGTGGATATGATGTAGGAACACTATAAATTTCACCTAAATACAAACAAAATTAGAAACTTGAACATTACCAAATAAGATATGGTGGCATTGTTTATTAACTCAGGAAATATATTTATATGAAATGGTGCAACTACCGACCATCCTAAGATCATTGGATTGATAGGTGGTTCATGCTTTTTGATAAACATCCTTGTAATAATAGTGAGGTACCACTATATTTCTTGAGGAAATTATGGATAGATTTTAGAATCGGAATCCATGTCAACTAATTTAACATGGAAGAATTTGAGGGGGTGAGTTGATCGAGATTTATGCAAGAGCAAAATGAAATACAAATTTAAATAGAAACATAGAGATACAATGAAAAGTGAACTTCAATTAATTAACAAATACTAAAAATTGTTTATGGTAGCTTATCTCTAAGAAGATATGTAATGACTATATTCCTTTTGAACTATCTTACATTTTTTTTTTTTTTTTTTCTGAATAATTCTAAATCTATTGATATAACACATAATAGTAGAAAACTGCCCCGGCTTCAGCTGAGAGGGGTTGAAAGCAGGGCTTGATGGTCATAGAAAGCATGAACTTGGACTTCCTTCAGAGGGGAAATCAGTCTCGGAGAAATTTTTCTTGCTGCCCTCACAAGGGAAACCAACATTAGGTTCAGATAGTTTAACAAAAAATGACATATGAAAAGGACAATCTCCTCTTTCAGTAGAGGACAATTAAACATAAAAACAAAAAACAACCCATGAAACCTGGGCTAAGGAGTCGTGTTCCACCATAGGTTGTTTGGGCTACTTGTCATTGACTGGAGAGGGAGGTTCCTCCACGATGAGGCATCTGCATTCTTCACTGCTGCCCTCTTCATCTGCAGTGGGAGCACCGATGGCTTTGTCAGTATTCTCCTTCACCTGTTCTTGAGTCTTGTCGTCTCGAGCAATCTTCAGCTGTGTCTTGGAATCCTTGGCCTCGTCTTTGTTCTGAGGGGTGGAAGCAGTAGGGGGACGGGGATCAGTAGCAGAAGGGGGGTTGGGGCAGGTGGCTTCCTCCCTGAGGGTGACGGTGATGAAGGCTATAATAACAGGCCTTTCCATAGTGCAATCAAAGCGAAATTCCGCTCTTTGGGAGGTCTGGCAGAGGGATAAGTGAGCGGATGGTGATGGAGCAGGGGAAGCGACGATATGGGTAGCAGGAGGCATAGGAGACATGACATGGGGAGGCGGAGAGCTTGGGATGGGGTGTGCTTGGTTAACGAAGAGATTTCTACTTCTTTGGCTTCTGGTTTCTAGGTAATGGCCACAAGAGAAGTCCTCAGAGGAGGATTCCGTGTTGGGGGAGGACCGGGAACGTATGGCTCGGCCCCTACTGCTCCCATGACGAAATCTCATTCTGTGACAAAGCCTAGGCATGGTGGCGGAGAGGCGCGCACAACGTCGACTGGGGGACGGGCGAGAGTGACGTTGCTTAGAGGAACTAGGCAAGGCAGGCTGAAAAGAGGGCCCGGGCTTCGAGCAACAAAGCCTGCTTTGAGAAAAATGGAAATCCGACACTGTTTCAAGGCAGCAGAGAAGCGAACAACGCCTTCCAGTGTGCGTTCGAGCACTTGGCTCGGCATAGGTGGGAGGGCAAGAGCTTCTCTGCGGAGTAATAGACCTGCAAATAGAATGTTTGTCATGCGAAAATCTGAGATCGAACTCCATTAATAACCAGAGGGCCTGAGCAAAGCAGCGGCAGAGAAAATTGAAGGCGCAGTTGGGGAGCAGGTTGGTTGTATTAATGGTGAAGTAAATGCTGTTGTGGGTGGCCATATGGTCACCCCACGCAAGTTCCATAGGGATGCGTTGTGGGACGGACGTCCCATCAACCTTGGCTTGAACTATCTTACATTGAGGCTCGAAGGACTTTTTATTATTAAGAAAAAACAAAAAACCCTAAATATCCAAAAATCTAACCCTAGGAGATGAAGCGACAAAAGTTTGTGAGCCTCATTGAGATTACTTGGAACAAAAAATTCCTAGGGTTGTGATTTGGGCATATCATCCTCGTTTGGTGCACACGATACCTCATTAGAAATATTTATTTGAGGAAAACAAATTTTCCCAACAAGCTCTTATCCTCTTGGAAATGGGATTGATAATTTTTCCCCAAAAAACATCATTTAGGGCCTTAAAATGATTCTGGAAGTTCAATATCCGAAACAAATTCCACTACAAGGAAAATACCTTGTAGCTGAGGTTTTTGCGGAAACCTTCATTAAAATAGCCCAAAAATCCGTTTGTAGCAGAGGTCATTAGCGGATGTGGGCAAGGAGATGTTTTAGTGGATGTTTTCTCAGATGGTGCGTCTACAATCTAGAAATACACTGGTGATTTACTATTGATATAAGTACTGGTGCCGCATATAAAATGGTGAACCTTGGAAAACTTATTTTATAAAATAAGAAAACACGGTGCTCTAAATAAAAACACACATCAGTGTTTGAATAATCGATAGCACCAATGCCCTTCATGTAGTAAAACACCCCAGTGAATACCATGAAGGAGCATCATTATAGTTTTTGTATTTTAGAACACCCTCAATCATGTTCTAAAGAGCACTGGTAGGTAGTTTTTAATTTTTAAAAATAGAGTGGTGTTATAGCCAAGAAAAGTGTCGGTATGGTACTTGTATTAGAACACCCTGGGGCATCTTAAGACAAGCACTGCGATAGATTTATTAATTTAAAAAAAAATAAGGTTCTCTTGGATGGATTCTGCACCAGTGAGGTTATAGTAACACATCGCAGGAGGTTTAAATAAAAAAATATTCCCACGGCCATAAATTACATTTTTACCATTTACATTGTTGGAGAGCTCTGAAGCATCGATGCCACTCTTGCCTCATGCAAGAGTCCTAATGTCGGTGCTTATCTTGCTCACCATCCTTCAGTACCGTGCTCACTTCTTGACTTTCCAATTTTTTCAAATAATGGTAAAGTTTATTTTTCTCCATTAGGTGTCAAAAATGCCACCCTAATGACCAAATTTCCAGATAATTTCTATGCTTCTCTCTAATTTTAATTATTCGTGGATTATAATTTTAAATTAGCTTAAATTTTCCATTGTTTAAAAAAAATAAAAATTCCTTGCACGGTGCACTCGATATATTCGGCTCACACCGATAGTAGTGCACCCTGTAAATTTACTGGGTCCACTGCATTTCAGTGTGTGAAAATAATGAACCATGATTGTTGTGGTGTGTTTTGTTGTTAGGTCCCTATATTACTAGTACAGTCCCTTATTTTTGTTAGTGTAACCCCCTTATTGTTATTATGTACCCTTGTAACCCCAATATTGTTATTATTGTGCCCTTACATTATTATTGTTAGGTCGGCTAGGATTATATTGTGATCCCATGGACTCCTATATATAGAAAGAGGTTTTGTCATTTGTATCATCCAATAATTTTTCATTTATGTAATGTATTGGAGGCTTCCCCCTCTAACTGGCTGATTTCTAAGGCGTAGATCTCTCCGTTATTCTATTTTTGGAGCTCGTTTCATAACATTTGGTATCAACACTTTGGATTCTAGGGTTTCTCTGTTTGGAACAGGTCATCATGGAATTTTAGCTATAACTGTTTTTCTACAAAGGCTTAGAAGCTAAAATATTTATAGAGCGAAGCTGAAATCCCAAGGAATGTCTTCAAAAAATTTTAGATCTTGGTTTGCAATATTTGTGGAGATATGATCTGTGGAAGTTATGGTTTTTTCAAGCTCCCGAATTTCACCTAAAACAGGTAATCGTGGAAGTGTCGCTATAACGTTTTCTCTACTAAGGTTTAAAATATAAAATTTTTACATAGCTAAGCTGAAATCCTGAGGAATGTCCTTTAAAAATTGCAGATCTTGGTTCGCAATATTTGCGGAGATATGATTTGTGGAAATTAGGATTTTTCCAGGCTCCCGAATTTCATCTCAAAGAGAGGACCGTGGGAAAATAGTCATAACTCTTTCTCTGAGCTTCAGATTGGAATTATGTAAAAAGTGGCCACAAGTACACATTCTTTAGTTTCCTTTGTATCAATTTCAGAGCTGAAGGAGGAAACAATGACATGTGGCATGTCGTAGAAGTTCTCTCTACTGAACTAGTCCATAATTAGGTCATTGTGGTAGATTGAGCATAACTTTTCCTTGAAGAATCCAAATCAGGTAAGACCTGTGGCATTTGAAAGAAGATTTGGAGGGTTACTACAAGGCCTAATTTCAAATATTTAAGATCCAAAATTACAGAAATAGTCCAGTTTCATTATATAGCTCATTAAAAGCAAGAAACAAGGTGTGTATTTGTTTTTCCGAATTGAATAAGTCTTGTGTGAAAAAAAAAATTGAATTGATTCCAAGGGCATATTGTAGAATAGATATCAGAATTGGGTTCTAAAATGCCCCCCTAAAAAGAATTCAACACCCATTAAGCCTTTAGAAGGTTGTACTATGACTCATGAAGACAAAGAACTACCACATGACATGTCAAAATTACAAGAGCAAGTTCACCAAATTTCGGTCTCGCAAAGAGAAACAAAAAATGAGATGAAAGTTTTGAAGAAAGGTATGGAAGCTAAGATGGATTGTCTGAAGAAAGGCATGGAAGCTAAGATGGATGGCATGGAAGCTAATATGGATGGCATGGAAGCTGGCATGGAAGCTAGCATGGAATCTAAGATGGATGACATGAAAGAAAACATAGAAAACATGAATAATGCTCAAAAGACAGACTTGAAAGGTTTGAAAAAGTTGATACAAGAAATGTTTCCTAATGTCGAAAAGATAGTAAAGGAAACTCATGATGAGAAAAAAATAAATGTTAATAGTGATTTTATAAAACTCTAATGTTGGATGTAAGAACCACAATATTCCAAAGATGGATATGAGGAAGTTTGATGGCAAGGATCCCATGACATGGATACTACAGATAGAGAAATATTTTGATCTCAATAATGTACAAACACACACAAAAGGTATGCATTTCAACTTTACCTTTAGAACAAAATACATTTTCTTGGTATCGATGGCTTTGCTACCATAAAAAAATTGTCACTTGGTCAATTTTTATGGAGGAAATGATAACACATTATGAGGATACAAAGAGAAACACCTTCTTTATCCAATTGATAAATATCAAACAAAAGGGTTCAGTGGTGGAGCACATTGAGGACATCCAAAAATTGAATATAAGGGTAACTGATATTCCAGAGGAACACAAGATTGATTTTTTCATCGGGACTTTAAAGGATAACATCCAACATGAATTTCGCATTTGGGAACCTAATTCATTGGAGAAGGCATTCATATTGGCAAGAAAAATTGAATGTAAAATTATGGTGACAAGAAAGCCTACCACTCACATCTATATGGAAGTGTTGCTACTCCTAGACTTCCACAACCTAAAAGTTTGACACCACAACAATTAGAAAAAAAAAAAGAGCAAAAGGGATTTGCTACAGTTGTGATAGAAAATACACTAAAGGTCATAAGTGTGCTGAGAAGATATTATTTTACATATATTGGGAAAAGAAGGAAGAAAATGAATAAGAAACTTCAAAAGAAGAGCATATACACCAGGAACCAACCCTAGAATAAGAATAGATGAGTCCGACCATATCATGTAATGGATTGGCACGTATTACCACTCCCTAAACTCTCAATATAGAAGGACATATTAAGAAGAAAAAGGTAATAGTGTTGATTGATTCGGGTAGTACCCATAATTTTATCCATTGTAAGGTAGCCAAGGAATTGAATTGTTTCATATATCCAGCACTAGAATGTCAAGTGATGGTTGCAAATGGAGGAACTATAAATTTCTCTGGAAAATGTCATAATATCAAGCTAACCATGGGGGAATATGTATTGAATAGTCCAATGCTTTCCATTCCAATGGGAGGTGCTAATGTTGTACTAGGAGTACAATGGTTACAATATTTGGGGACAGTAGCTTTTAATTTTCAAGAACTTTTCTTGAATTTTTTTTCGGAAGGAAAGGAAGTCGAATTACAGGGTATCGTAGGGAAGCTAGGAAATATAATAATCTCTAATGTCATGACAAAGCTTCTGAAGAAAGAAAAATGGCGTGTAATTGCACAATTATGCTCACTAGAAGTTCCAACATCAAAATCATTTATTTCTCCACATCTCCAAAAAGTCTTGTACAATCATTCCAAGGTGTTTGAAACTCCCAAAGGACTCCACCTATTTGTGATCATGATCATGCTATTCATTTGATTCCAGGAAGTGTTCCTCGAAACATCAGGCCTTAAATATATCCCTATGTCCAAAAGAGAGAAATTCAATGTACGATTGCAGAAATATTTGAGGCTGGTATAATTCAACCTAGCCAAAGTTATTTCTCTGCTCCAGTAGTATTGGTGCAGAAGAAGGAGGGATCATGGCACATGTGTCCAAATTATAGGGAGCTGAATAAGATCACTATTAAGGATAAATTTCCCATTTTTGTGATTAACGAACTATTGGATGAATTACATGGAGAAATTTATTTTACCAAGTTGGATCTTCATTTAGGATATCATCAAAATAGAATGAAGATAGAAGATATTCTGAAAACAACATTTCAAACTCATGAGGGTGATTATGAGTTTTTGGTCATGCCTTTTGGCCTTACCAATGCACCTTCTTCATTTCAAGGGTTGATGAATTCCATTTTCAAACCCTTCCTAAGAAAATTTGTGCTAGTATTTTTTGATGATATACTAATCTACAACAAGTCTTGGAAGGATCATGTTCAACATGTTGACAAGGTGTTCAAACTATTGGAGGAGAAACAATTATATGCAAAAACATACAAATGTTTCTTTGGATTACAAGAGGTCGAATATCTGGGTCATATTGTATCTCATGAGGGTGTTAAGGTAGACCCTAACAAAATTAAACCCATTAAGGAATGGAAAGTCCCCACAAAGATAAAGCAGTTGCGAGGATTTCTTTGGTTAACAGGGTATTATCGCAATTTTGTTAAGAATTATGAGAGAATAGCAGCACCTCTAACAATATTATTGAAGAAATATGCATTTTCATGGACTCCTGAAGCAACTAAGGCCTTTGAACATCTTAAAGAGGAAATGTTCCTAGCACTGGTCTTATCTATGCTAGACTTCACAAAAACCTTTATTGTGGAATGTGATGCCTCAGGAAATGGAATTGGTGTTGTTTTAATGCAAGAAGGAAGACCCATTTCTTTTGAAAGTCGTCCAATCAAAGGAAAGTATTTACTGAAAGCTATTTATGAGAAGGAAATGTTGGCAATACTACATGCACTAAATAAATGGTGACCTTACCTAATGGGAAGACACTTCTAGGTAAAAACTAATCTTGATAGTCTTAAACCTTTTTTGGAACAAAGACTATATCTAGAAGAGCCGAAAAAATGGGTGACAAAGATGTTGGGTTATGACTTTGAAATCATCTACAAAAAAGGGAAGCTAAATGTTGTCGCAGATGCACTCTCAAGAAAGGATGAAGAGGTTGAAGCATTACTTTGTGCCATTTCTATTATGCAACCAAATTGGATAATCAAATCAAGGGATGAATGGAAGAAGGACGAAGAAGTGTGGACACTTATTCAAAAGTTGCAGCAAGATTGTAGTACATTGGATACATTTAGTTGGAAAAATGATTCCTTATGGTACAAAGGTCGCTTATATATTTGTAAGAATTCCCAACTAAAGAAAAATATTCTTTTGGAATTTCACACTTCTTCTTTAGGAGGACACTCAGGATTTTTAAAAAATTACCACAGGGTGAAAAAAGTAATTTTTTGGCATGGCCTTAAATCTGATATTCAAAATTTCATGGCGGAATGTTTGGTTTTCCAACAAAATAAATTTGAGACAATTAAGACCTTGGGTCTTCTACAACCTTTATCCATTCCAAGTCAACGTTGGGAGGAGATTTCAATGGATTTTATCACAGGTTTACCTAAGTCCAAAGGAAAGAGTGTCATCATGGTGGTAGTTGATAAACTTACCAAGTATGTACACTTTTGTGCATTATCTCATCCATTTAAAGCAATTATAGTTGCTACTGCACTTATGGAAACATTTCACAAGCTACATGGAAACTCAAAGATTATTGTAAGTGACAAAGATCCCATTTTTACTGGAAATTTTTGGACACAATTATTTTCTTGTTTGGGTACTCAACTAGCTCATAACTCATCTTATCATCCTCAATCTGATGGTTAAACTGATATAGTCAATAAATGTTTGGAAGGATACTTCTTTGTTCAGTATCTGATAAGAAAACATAATGGGTCAAGTGGTTACCTCTCGCTAAATGGTGGTATAACACTTCCTTCCATACTGCAGCAAAAATGACCGCATTTATGGAACTTTATGGATATCATCCACCATCCATCACATCATCTTTAAGAGAAAATTCTAAGGTTCAAGCAGTGGAAGATCACATCGAGCGTCAACAAGAATTTCTCGAACTCTTAAAGGATAACCTAAATTTGGCACAAAATCGAATGAAACAACAGGAAGATCAACATCACAGTGAAAGTTTTGATGTAGGAGACTGGGTATTTTTATGGCTACAACCATAAAAACAAATGTCCCTCAAGTAAGCTAAGAAGGATAATAAATTGTCGCCAAATTACTATGGTCCTTACAAGGTGTTGCTAAAGATTGGTACTATGGCATACAAATTGGAGCTTCCTACTTTTTCACAAGTGCATCCATTTTTCCATGTTTCATGCTTAAATAAGGTTATAGGTGAAAAAATTCCAGTTCAAAAAATATTGTCAGAACTTGAATCATATTGGAACTTGAAGCAATCACGGAAACAAGAACTCGACAACTACGAAATCGATCTATTTTAGAGTATCTCATCAAGTGGAAGAACTTACCCACTAAATATTCTACATGGGAGGATGAGAATTTTATATGGAAGCATCCAGAGATACTCAAGCATTGAGGACAACACTTTTTTGAAGGAGAGGGGCATGTTAGGTCCCTATATTACTAGTACAGTCCCTTATTGTTGTTAGTGTAACCCCCTTATTATTGTACCCTTGTAACCCCAATATTGTTATTATTGTGCCCTTACATTATTATTTTTAGGTCAGCTAGGTTTATATTGTGATCCCATGGAATGGTATATATAGAAGGAGGTTTTTTCATTTGTATCATCGAAGAATTGTTCATTTATGTAATGTATTGGAGGTTTCCCCCTTGAAGTGGCTGATTTATAAGGCATTGATCTCTCCATGATTCTATTTTTGGAGTTGGTTTCATAACATTTGTAAATGAAAAAACACCTAGAAAGCGATAAAGTGTATGTCAATGCGTTACTCGCAGTGCATGAATTATATTTACCAAATTCAATGCAAAAATAATATTTTAAAATATAGTTATAGGTCGATGCATTCGATAACTTGAACGTTTTGTACTAGTGCAAAAAGGTTATACATGCGCACCAATGAATAAGTGTGACAGACCGTGATGAAAAAATAAATTAATCAACAAAGAGAGTTGCATCATACTTATGTGTGCTTCGATATCCGTGTGGTTATGTTTGACAGTGCACTGGAGCCGGTGCATGAATGTGTTTTGAATGCACCGATGATTTTTTTCTTAATTGAAATTTATGTTTCCATATATATAAATATAGGTTTCATTTAATAAATAAAAATTATTTTATGTATGAGGTTGATGTATTTTATACGCAAATTATGTAGAAGATATGTCAGCAAAGGGAGCAGGAGCAAGAGGCGAACCCATACAGTATGGTTCGACCATGGGAGGCGAGAGAGACGAAGAGTGCTTTATACCCTCGCAATATTATTGCAGCAACCCAAGTGATCAAAAGAAATGTAGGCCTCCTCAATTATTATGAGGTGGTTACATCCCTGAAGAGACACTCTCTCTTGTTGGTTCATCTGATCCACTGATGGAGTTCCCTGACGCAGACTTTCTATGTCAGTCCTAGGGGGTGATATAGGTTGTCTAAGGCAGACATATACTTTATCACTGTCCTATGCAATAGAGGGGAGGATTTTCCCCAACTACCTGATGTCCTTCATGTGGTTATAGCTAAAGCTAAACTTTCCTACACTCAAAGATATGTAGGACATCATGCAGTACATCCAACAAATTATCAGATGCATGTTGGAATACATATTTGTTATTTTTCTACAAAGGAGGTTAGGTTCCTCTTGTTATTAGTCACCACCATTGCACATTCTAGTAGTGATGGGAAATAGATTAATTTCCCTCTTTTTTATTATGTCGATTCTTTGATTCAGGCGCCACATCATATCTGATTGTCTGCCATTTTTTTGAGGTAGTTTTTTATGCCTTTAGATAGATGTCATGCATTGAGACATGTGAGGGCGTCCTTCCCTTTTGCTGTAGATATTTTTTGTTCATTTTTTGAGAGGTTTCTCTAGGTGAGGCATGCATTTGACTGTTTCCCTACTAGGCCAATCACTAAGGTCTAAATGCGCATGTGGAGGTAGATGTTGCCCAAGAGGCGTCTACTAAAGTATCTGGACAAGATTTTTGTCGTTACACTCGCACTACTGGCTAGTGAGGATGGCCATGTGTTTTCCGCATTGCTATTTATGTATGTGGGTAGTTATTGGAGACAATGTCCCAAAATCCTATTCACAACGGCTAAACCTTGAGATGAGAGAGGTAATTTTAGTGTTTTCCTTAAATTAATCTAGTTTCGTTTTATTTCTTTTATTAATTAGAATCATTTTTTTTCGAGAACGTTCTTTAAATTTCTTTACTAAATTTTTTAATTATTTTTGTGTACTATATATTTTCTAGAAATAGACACATTAAATATGGACACGTATCCTCCCCCATCGGATGGAGGAGATGAGGATATGGGAGAGGCCCAAGAGGGCGAGGCACATCCTTAGGGGGGTGTGGGAGTCTGGGGACATAAGGATGATTTTAGATTTCAAATGGACTAATCTAATAGATTAGTGATAATTTTGGTTGACGAGGGAGTCCACCCTGTGAGAGCTCAAGATATAAATTCAGATCCTACGTTCGTGGATATGTATAGTGACTATTTGCATGAGATTATGTCTCTTATGTGTCATATCATCGAAGCTAGTAGGGTACTGATAGTGATGAGGGATGAAAGGCATGAAGTGGTAGATACATCAGATGAGGTTTGTGATGACGATGATGAGGGTAGTGATCATGATGCTTTTGGTAGTAGCAACCCACCAGATCATGGTCATTAGGGTGTTAGTGATCCTTCTGGTAGTATGCCTCCTTGTTACTAACCTAATAATGAGATGCTAGAGCTAGAGGATGTGCCTTATGTTTCTCCTAACAGAGAAGAGAAACCACCTCTTCGTCCTCTTAGTTGAGCTCAATATACGTTGAATATGTAATTGACCATCCATTGTCTTCTACTGCAGACTAGGATGACACTACTACATTTGTTGTATCCATATTTGATTGTACTTATTTGACTTGTTTGTATATATATATATATATTATCTATTTTGTTCATGTTTATGTACTTAGTTTATATGTTGGTGTCGATGTGTATATTTTTAGATCATATTAGATATGTTCATTTAATATTATTGTAGATAGATGTGTATTCGATAACAGTTATTTGACATGATATTTATATTAATTTTAGGATGTGTGTGGTGATGATGTTATATTACAATGTTTATGTTCTATTATACGTGATCATGATGATGATTCCATGTTAGATTATTAGATTTGTGTGCTAGGTAATGATGTTTATATATGCTCGAGGTGTATATAATTAGATGATGGTAGTGAATTCAAATGTGTATCTTAGATGATGTTTATGTTTGTTATATGGTTATCAACATGATATTTATTTTTATGAAATAATATTTATTATATATTATGTATTGGTGAACTTATACCAAACTTTTATATATGAAATTGCATGCAAAATGACTTAGTTTAACAAAATACAAAGATATTTTTATAAAGTACAATGTTTAGTATGGTTGAAGCTATGATAATACAATTATGATAAATGTTTTTCTATTGCTTTGATAGTTCATTGATATTATATCTAACTTAATTAGTAAAATATTTCAATAATCATAAGGAAAAAATAATTAAATGTAAAATAATTTAATTAGTTCTTAATAAGATGAAAATGTGTAACTCATTCAATTTTTAATATAAAATATTATTAATAATAAATTATTCAAAAATACAATTTAACTAATTCAATATTGGTTTATAAAATTCAATCTATTGTTAAATTAAAAAAACTAAAGTGATAATCTTTATAATTAATTTAAATTTAATATAAATTTAAGAGTTTATTTTTATAAAATTTAATTTATTACTAAAGTTATGATATTTTAAAATAATTTAAATTTAGTATTTATAGCAACTATTACCAATTTAAATTAGAAATTTATATCTCTAAATATGAGGATCAACAAATGTAAAATAAGTCTTGTGAAGCTACTTGTAGTTAGAGATTTGCTCTAATGGAAGTTCTCCCTTAAAGAGGCAAGTCGATTTTTTTCTAGTAATAAAGATATAACATTTTGCTACTATTTCGATTCTTTAGTTGATACTATAATGGTTTAAATTTAACTCTTTTTAATAATAAATATGAGTTAATTACTATAAAAAAATGACACTATATTAGATTTAAACTTTTGAAAAATGATAGATTTGATTATTTCTTAATGAAAACCTAAAAAAATATTATTTTTTCCACATAATTATCACGACATAGTCACTAAAATTCATGTTTTCACATTTCTCCTAGCTAATATTACATAATGTTTACAATGATAAAGAGATGTCTACTTTAAATAATCTAGTATAAATATGTAAAAATAGATATTTATTTTACATATAATCTAAATAGGAAATAAAAATGCATCACCAAGTTTATTTCAAAGTCAAACAAATGCCTCTTAATCACCATCACAAATGTGTTGTGCTTGATATGTTCGACTCACACTAATACCATTGCACACTGTAAATTTACAGGTTGCACCACAATTCGGTGAATGAACATAAGACACCCTTACTGTTGCTGTGCATTTCATAAATGAAACCACACCAAAATATATATAAATTATACATCGGTGGATATAATTTTTAGCTTATGCCTGGTGCATTCATATTTAGCTAACACATTGCAAAAATAATATTTATAATTATAGCTATAGCTCGATGCATTCGATAACCTGAACGTTCAATACTGGTGCAAAAATGTTATAGGTGCACATCAATGCCTAAATATGATTCACTGCGATGAAAATTTAATTGTGTGAACCAACAAAAACGCATCATATGTATGTGCACACCATTTTCAGTGCGGTTATGGTTGAAAACACACCAGAGTCGATGCATGACTGTGTTTTGGGTGCACTGATGTTTTTTTTTTAATTGAAAGTTACATTTCCATGTTAATAAATATTTTTTTCATTTAATAAAAACAATTGTATTTATTGTATGGATATGATGTATTTATATGTCAATCATGTAGTGGAGACGTCAATAGTCGGAGCAACAATAGGAACATGAGAAAATGGCAGACCCATTCAATATGGTCCGAAAATGAGAAGCCAGAGCAAGGGAGAACACCTAATTGTTGTCCTAAAATGCACACTCCAGGTGTCTTACTTGGATCTCAAAGGCCCCTGCTACAAACCCCCATGGAACCATGTATTTTAGAAATGGAACTCTGAAAATTTTGTACTTTGTTAAACGTTGTCGGTTCAAATTGTAAAATAAGAGTGAAATGAGAATGTAGTGGTATGAGGAAAATATATTAGATTGGGGTTTCATGGGTCCTATCAGCCACACACCAAACACCATGAAAAATTTTAGGCGTGCCTTTCATGCCATTGTTGTATCATACAATTGATGTCCTTCAAACTGTCGACGTGATGTATATGTATTAGGCACATGACCTTCAATGACATGATGTGGATGGCTTGGACTCGTGACCTTCAATGATCATTCTGGATAGGATATTTTTAAATAATATATCACACACAACACCTTTTTATATAGAATTATCACTTATTATTACTAAACTTATAAATACAACTCTACCTTAAATAATTTACTTATAAATACATAAAAATATATATTTATTTTACATAATTTAAATAGGAAAGAAAAACGCATCATCATTGAGTCTATTTGAAAGTCAAACAAATTCCTCTTAATCACCATCACATTATTTATCATTTAATTCTTAGCCAAAAAATATTTAATAATTCAAATTTATTTATAATTACCATTAAAAAGAAAAGTCAAAATTGTTCCATTAACCATGAAGAAAAAATTAAAACCTCTCGTGCATTCCATGTAAGCCCATTTGTTTCTTTTATGGCCCATAAAAAGATATAATCAAAATTTTGTACATGTATAAGGCCTCCTAGTTTACATAATGTTGCAAGAGTTGTAATTTAAATATAGTAAACATGACTTTACCTCACATGTCAAGAATTTAATCTTGCATATTAATACACAATTTTTTCATTTTTTAAGTCCTCATAGAGTTATCACTACATGATTATTTATATTTATTTTGAACTAAACAATTAGAAAAAACATGTGAATTAATTAGTAAACCAATAAGTATCCTAATTGAGAGTAAACCTTCAATATTGTTTCTAAATTCACTATTTTGTTCTCATTTACCTATTTGAGAAACTTGTAACCTTGAATCCTTATTATCATAAATATTGTACGCAATTTGAAATACTTAGTTTTAAGTGTAAAAATGTTTCCACTGCAAAAAAACGTGTAAAAAAGTTTGTGAATCTTACCAATTATATTATAAAGTTCCAAAAAGCACTACAAGAAAAAAGGACATTGGTGAGGGGTGAAAATGGTCACCATAAGCTCATTGGTGAGGGTCAAAAGAGCCTTCGTCACCAAAAATTGAACGTCACCAAAGGTGGCATCGCCGAAAGTATAGGTGTTGTGGTGACATTCAAGGTCCGTCACCAATAATGATTTGTAGTGACGGATAGTGACCGTCACCATTTCATATAAGCAATAGTGACGGACAATAGCCTCTATCACCAAAAAACTGAACGTCACCAAAGGTGGCGTCGCCTAAAGTATGTGTTGTGGTGACATTCAAGATCCGTCACGAATATTGATTATAATGACGGATAGTGACCGTCACCATTTCATATGAACAACAATGATTTTTTTGTGATGGACCTTTCATGGCCATCACTATTAGTGCATATATATGGCGACATTCATTGACCGTCACCATAAACTCATTGGTGACATCAAGGTCCATCACGAATAATGACTATAATGACAAACAGTGACCCTCACCATTTCATATCAACAACAAAGATTTATGGTGACAGACCTTTAATGGTTGTCACTATTGATGCACATATATGGTGGCGTTCGTTGACCGTCACCATTTCATATTTTGGTGAGAGTCGAAAAATGTCACCATAAACTCATTGGTTATGGTAAAATGAGCATCTGTCACCAAAAAATGATTGTCGTCATTCTCTATGAATACCAGGGCACGATGGAATCGAACCACCAACCTCCTGCTTCTAAAGCAGGTGCTCTTCCATTGAGCTAGCACCCTTTAAAGAATTAGACTTTAAACTAGCAATTGCCCCTAAAGGTGCAAAGATACACCAAAGGAATAGAAAATCTACGAAGATCAAAAGTTGCTAGAAATAATATGTTCAATATACATAATAAAAAGACAATAAGAATAACTTTTGATATAATCTAACAAAACATGTACTACGTAGGAGAATAACTGGAAAGCACAACTAGAAATTTGAATCACAACATAACAATATAAAAGAACATGCAACAGGAAAGGAACAACTCCATGGTTTGAGAAATATGAACAATCCATGGGACTGTTCTTCTATATTGATATAGATAACGAAATAGAAATCTAGATTTATGAAATTCAAGTATCACACAAGAATGTCTTAAACAAATATCAATATGTAAAATAGTGTTTTTTGCATTTGGATTTACCTTGCAGAACCTTAGGAAAAAGTTTCCACGAAAACAACCAATAAACATAACAACATGGACCTCAGGAGCAGTAGAGAAGTATTCAAAGAAAATGATGAAAAGCATATCTAGAAAGAATTGAAACCCTCTGAAGTAAACCACACATTTATCATTGTGACTAGTACACTTGCAAAAAAAGATCAGAATAAATTATGAAATATTCTGTTGGGTCTCAATCTAGTCTCCTAAACTGAGCTCATTTAATTGTCAACCAGGATTTGTAAACTGCTGAAGTGAAATGTACCATATGTACCTAGGTGCTTGTTTCCTAATGCGTTGTATGTGGTGTTTTGTGATGTTTTGGTCTTTTATGTTGATTTATGATGTTTTTGGTCTTTTGGTGTTTTATATTCACAATGAAAATGCCTAGAAAACTAATAGAAATAAGTTGGTGGTCAAAACAGAGTTAAGCCTAATGTATGGAATGGCAAATGCAATTAGAAACACTGAAGCAGAATCTGAACTATGACTAAATAAAAGCAAAAGCTTGATAATGACTTTTTAGGCAAATGACACAAACTAAACTTGAGAAATGATCACTAAATATGCAAATCCTCTAACTAAACAGTCAAACACTAATGATGCAATACTCTGTCCTAAGCTCTTCTATTCTATGATTAATTCCTAGTTCTATTCTGCAATTTAATTGAATGTCACAGAACCTATACTCAAAGAGTTATTGGTTTCTTGTTCAAAGTAGTTCTTTTGAGGAAGAGCTATGTTTTATGAAATGATGAGGAAATTACAGAGAGATTTCAGACCTTATAGTGATGTTATCTTCTGTTCCTATGGCTATAGATCAGTTGTAGTTTTTAGAACAGGAAGATGTTTTATGAATAATGAAGGCTGTCTTGTTAATCCTAACAACTAGAGTAATCTATTGTGCAATGGATGACAATTTTGAATATGAGATGCAAGTGTAATGAGTTAATCTAAGAATGAACCTAAGATGCTACTAAACTAGAACAATACTTGAACTATAAGTCATCATCAAACTTGAAACAAAGTGACTGAACATGATTTAAATGCAATGAAACTACGAAGTTGTTCTAACTATACTAACATGCATTAATCTATGAAGTTACACAATCTGTTTGTTCATCATTAGTGATATTTTGGAAGAGTTCCTTCTTTTGGAAGAGGTAGAACAATTCTGACTGTGTACTTGTATGCAATTTGAAAGCAAATGAACTGAAAGCAAATGAAAAACTAAGTTATCACATCCATACCCTACTCGTCATTATGATGTCTTGGGCAAGAGTTTAAGAGCAAGATCAGAGATGATACTTAGTACACACACACAACTAAATCATTCATTATCACGGTCATGTCTTGAACTTCTTAAGGATGTATTGGAAGAATTTCTTCTTGTGGAAGAGTGATTAGAACAAGTGTAACTGTGATAGTGAATAGCAAAAACTACAACTAATTCCTACAGTACCATAGCTATTCATCATTCATCATTATAATCTATTGGAAGAATGTCTTCTTGTGGAAGAGCTGGAATGAATATAACTACAGTAACTAGTTAAAACAACTACAAATTCAACTCCTATCCTACAATACCATAGTCATTCAACATTCATCATTTTAATCTGTTGGAATAGTGTCTTCTTGTGGAAGAGCTAGAACGAATATGACTACAGTAGCTAGTTAAAACAACTACAAATTCAACTCCTATCCTACAATACCATAGTCATTCAACATTCATCATTTTAGTCTGTTGGAAGAGTGTCTTCTTGTGGAAGAGCTAGAATGAATACGACTACAGTAGCTAAAACAAAACAACTACCAATTCAAATGCAAAATGTAAAGGCAGCTAGGAAAACTTATCTAATTTACGCAAAAGAAATCCGTGCAAGAGGCAGGGGCCCTCTACCACTTGACGGCATTCAACTCCAAATTAAATCACGCCTTCAAAATAACTTTTTCTGCTCCATTAACGATGCAATAGTTTGAACATAACACTCTGCGTCTTCAAGGACGTAACACAGAGTTTAAACAAAATCTAGCAGCAAATCTAACATAAAATCTCTAACATAGCTCTCGGTCTCCCAAGAGTTTATAAAGCAAATGCACGTAACAATAATTACAACAATTTAGGAATAATTTCTTTCCTTATCCAAATCGCGTTAGAACTCTTTGAAGTGGCTGCGTGAAGAAGAAAAGACATCTGGACTGAGACAGTCCTAGTAGGAGTCTTCCTTCACAAATGTGTTCCCACGTGCATAACCTTACCCAGAATCCATTTCCTCCTCCATGATGAGCAACGAACCATGTAGACATGACGTGGATCATGCCCATATGCGGTTTTCCTCAAGAGGCCACCTGGAACATTCTCAAACATGAAGGTAGCTGCAGAATCGCCGGTTAGCTACGGAATGTCTGCATTACTGTGACTGGTTAGGTCAAAATGCCCCAACTGTTGTCTCTTTGCATGTACTCATGCAAATTGTCCCTTGAACTGGAAGCACGCAAGGACATCTAATCCCCTTCTTCTCCTTTGTACGGAAGCTAAGGGTCTTACGGTTTTACGATAACAAGTTTGAACACGGGTTTCACGATAACATTTGTGAAGAAAGAAAGACATTTACTCTCTCAGTAAGGTCCCTGGTAAGGTCTTCTTGTTCACAAATGTGTTCCCAAGTATAACACCACGATCATTTCCTCCTCCATGATGAGCAACGAACCATGTAGACATGACGTGGATCATGCTCATATGCGGTTTTTCTCAAGAGGCCACCTGGAACATACTCAAACATGAAGGCAGCTGCAGAATCGCCGGTTAGCTACGGAATGTCTGCATTCTGCAACTAGTTCCGGTCAAAATGCTTAACAATGGAAAAAATCACAAAATTCAACAAGTCAGTCATGTAAATCATTCTAGAAGTAATTTTAACTATATTTATTGATCAATTGGGTTTAAGATAGAAATGGACAAGGGAAAATGAGGTAAAATGAGGTGAAGGAAAGCACAGTTTTGAGGCTCAACACACCCCCACTGCTGTCTCTTTGCATGTCCTCATGCAAATTATCCTATGAATTCAGAGGCTTCTGCAAGGACATCTAATCCCCTTCTTCTCCTTTGTATGGAAGCTAGAGGTCTTCTGGGTTTCCTGATAACAAGTTTGAACCTGAGGTTGGTGAGTGCCCTGATTAGCTTTTTGTTCCTTGTCTTCAACTTCTCATTGGTCCTCTCCACTTTGTCTATATGTAGGGATAAGGTTGAGTTCATATCAGTCTTGAGCTTGATTTGATCTTTGAGGCTCAACATACCCCCACTGCTGTCTCTTTGCATGTCCTCATGCAAATTATCC
This sequence comes from Pinus albicaulis, assembly GCA_034641835.2. Classification (NCBI taxonomy): domain Eukaryota; kingdom Viridiplantae; phylum Streptophyta; class Pinopsida; order Pinales; family Pinaceae; genus Pinus; species Pinus albicaulis. The sequence continues at coordinate 1,347,214,206 of CM076580.1, forward strand.
TATGAACTCAGAGGCTTCTGTAAGGACATCTAATCCCCTTCTTCTCCTTTGTCTGGAAGCTAGAGGTCTTCTGGGTTTCCTGATAACAAGTTTGAACCTGAGGTTGGTGAGTGCCCTGATTAGATTTTTGTTCCTTGTCTTCAACTTCTCATTGGTCCTCTCCACTTTGTCTATATGCAGGGATAAGGTTGAGTTCATATCAGTCTTGAGCTTGATTTGATCTTTGAGAATTTCATTCTCATTTTTGATGTGTCTATTCAGCAATTCCAACTCATATCTATCCCTCCTTAATATATCTATTTCAGACAGTGGAGGACTGGGGGTTCTTTCTCTGCTTTCTGAAGTTGTCCTCTCCAAGGTTTCCACATAGTCATAAATTTCCTGTTGAGTAGGATCAATTTCAGGGGTTCCTTCATAAAAATCTTCTTCATCATCCTCTTCAATGGGTGTTTCTTCATCTTCAATATTGATTACCCCTGTTTGTTTGATTGGTGTTTTCTTCAGTTTTCCCTTTAATCTGTGGCTTCTCCTAGGCTGAGAGGACCCCTCTCCTTTCTCTGTAGCAGATTCCTTGATTATCTTCTCTTCCTTAAGTTGCCTCTTGATTCGAGTCAACTTTTCCAAAATGATTTCCTCACTGCTCTCTTGAACTGGTTTGTTAATTTTAACTTTTGGAGTCCTCCATTTCCTACTTCTCTTTGTGGGTTGTGGTTCAGGTGATGGTTCTTTTGCTTCTTCAAAATGATTTCTTATTAAGAAATCATCCCATGTATCATTTGTTTTAGCTAGATGATGCTCAATCAAAATTTTTACCAAACCATGATGATACAGGGTTGTCTCTAAAAATTGAACTCTTCTCTGAACACAGGAAGCCATCTTCTTCAGACTTTGAAGCAAGAAATATGGTAGGTTTAAGTCTTCTCCCAGGAAATGCATCATTAGTCTGATGTGGTAGACATAAATGTCCCATATCTACCCTCACATGTAACAAATTTTTGTAAAAGAAGTAGTATGTTTCTCCATTTGTTTTTCAATGCAGTACTGGGAATTCCTTTCTTGAACACACTAACATCCATATTTGGTGATTTTAAAATTTGTTTCCAGGAGTCATTGTGAAATTCTCTATTTTTAAACCATCTTTCTCCAGTTCTGAGCAATCCTGTAGCCTCTGCAATAAAAACTTCAGTGACAGTAAACTTGATATCCCCTATTTCAACTTCGGTCCCTTGAAATGCTCTTGCGAATGTTTTAGTGACTTCCTTATGGAAGCCATTAAATTTTTCCAAAAATTGAAGCCATCCTATTTGTTGTAACATCTCCTTGCATTGTGGGTAACCCTCTAAATATTTTGAACCCACAGGTTCAATCCTTACGATGAAACCCATGATTTTTTTCAATATCAAATTAACACTCTTCTACTCACAAAACAATAACTTTCACTTTCGGTTTTGAAATGGCTTCAAGCTCTAAATGAAAATGGCTTCAATTTTGGAATGACATACCTCTGATTTATAGTGGCAACAGCTTCAAAACCTCTGGCTGATATGCCTCTGTTTGATCATGAAAGCAGTTTCAATTTCCGAACTGATATGTCTTTGATAGACAGTGGGAGATGGCTTCAAATTTCTTTTTGTGCAATACCTCTGGCTCTTAGTAGCAAATGGTTTCATTTTTAATACTGCAACACCTCTGTCTTTGGTAACAAAAAGACTTCAAACTCAATCACTGAAAACACCTCTGTCTCTAGTAGCAAATGGTTTTCAAACTCAATCACTACAACACCTCTGTCTCTGGTAGCAAAAGACTTCAATTTTAACACCTCTGTCTTTTGGTAACAACAGACTTTAAACTCTACACGGCCACAATTCTGAGTTGATAGTGAAAATGCTTCAAATTCCGTCCACAATGATATGCTATCTGCCCACGGGATCAAGTGGCTTTGAGTCCTCACACTGTTATACTTCCAAATTTACCTCTTCGGCTCTGCTCTGCGTTTACAATACTCAATGCTATTCAAACTGATATCCTTTAGCTCTGCTCCTGGTGATAATAATATCTCTGTCTTCGGAATGGAATACCGGCTACGGAATGAAGTTATGGCAAATGGTCACGAAATGGAGTAGTGGAGTGAGGTGGAGGGATTGTATTAATGATTGAGGAGACGACGGAGGATTTTACGACGGCAGAGGGAATCATCATCATTAAATGCTTTGGTTAAGAGACGTGGAAAATTCAAATGCTTTGGCCATTTCACCGCTTAAATGCTATCGGATATGAAATTTGAAATGGAAGATTTAATACAAAGTCTGTAGAGGGTTTGTTGGTGTTTGATCAATAAAAACAATTAAAACAACCTTTCGAATAATCCACAACTAAACTATGCTAAAATTTTATGAAATGCCATCGTAATTTAAATTTGTTACCTCTGCCCTTTATTTGATTTTTTTTTTTGTAGCCTTTGTCTTCTCTGCTCATCTCTGGAGGAGTCTTCATAATTTTCTTGATGCTTTTGATTCATGAATACACTAGGTCACTTTGTTGTAATTCTGATGTCTGCTGGTTGATGTCTTCAGGGTTTATAGCTGCGGAAAGACTGTCGGGCTGTAGAAAAGCTGATCAGCTGCAGAATGTCCACTGAGCTGCAGAATGTTCCTGTAGAACACTTTAATCATGAAAATGGAATGTTTTTGGAGTATGGGTGAAATGTTATGTAGTATGAATGAAAATGGATGATGGATTATGATATGTATGAAGTGGATAATGGAATGGAATGGGTTCAGTCCATTAAATGGAATGAAGGAACATAAGGGATGTACTGCAATTCATGACATATTTTATTCACTTACAGCAAGATATCAAATTTTGTATTTTGACATGAAAATGAGATGGATGGAAGATGGAATGAGATGAATGAAATGTGGAATGGAGTGAAATATGAATGATGAATGAGATGGAGTATGGATGAATAAGTGAATGGAGTGAAATGAAATGAATCATAAGCACTATGGAACTGTACTTATGATTTTTATAACAGCTGCTTATAAAAACAAAAATGGGAAAAGTTAGAGTGTGAGAGAGACTTTGATTTTCACCCTATCTTTTCTGTATAAACATGCCAATCAATGATTGGTTTTCATGTTTATACCTTTATTTATTTATTTTTTTTTCAAAAGAGAAATGCTTCAGAAAATTTAATCAAGTTGATGAAGAAGAGAGACTCTTCTTCATTAACTTCACATCATTGTCTCCTTGGAACTTCTTGACAAACTCTTCTCTTGAGAGTGGCTTGTGGTATAGCTTCAGTCTGTGACCATTCACAAGAAAAGTGACCTCCTCTTCATCTATAGTTCTGATTTTTACTGCCCCATTATCAAAAATTCGAACAATTTCATATGGCCCAAGCCAATGTGTCTGAAATTTCCCTTGAAAATCCTTGAATTTTGAATCAAACAAAAGAGCCCAATCACCCTCTTTAAATTTCTTCTCTTTGATGTACTTGTCATGCCATCTAGCCCTTTGCTGTTGGACTAGACTTGTTTTCTGAACTGCATCTTGTCTGATCTCATCCAATTCATTAATTTGCTCCGGTCTATGCTTTTGTGCCTCCGTTAGATCAAGTCCTAGCTGAACTGCCATCTTGAATGTTTGGATTTGGAACTCTATAGGAAACAAAACTTGCTTCCCATAAACAAGCTCATAAGGAGTATGGCCTGTTGTGTTTCTCCATGTAGTTCTATAGGCCCACAAGGCTTCAGGAAGCCTATCTACCCAATCTCTTCTATGTAGATGAACAATCTTTGTTAGGATCCCTTCAATGACTTTATTAGTGGATTCCACTTGACCATTTGCTTGTGGATGATAAGGAGTAGATGTTCTATGTCTGATTTTGTAATTCTCCATCATTTGCTCCATTAGCCTTGATGTAAATTGAGCTCCTTGATCTGTAACAATTTCCCTTGGGACACCAAAACGAGTAAAAATATCCTCAAAAAGAAAAGTAACTACGGATGATTCATTAGCAACAAGTAATGGTTTAGCTTCTACCCACTTAGTAACATAATCAGTGCAAACTAATATGTATTTCTTTTGTCTTGATGGAGGACTAATAGGTCCTACAAAATCCAAAGCCCATTTTTCAAAAGGTTCAATGTTTACCTGAGGTTGTAATGGCATCTCACCTGAAGGAGAAGGTTTCCCTACCCTTTGGCAACTGTCACACCTTTTGACATACTCCCTTGCATCTTTAAACAAAGATGGCCAATAATATCCTAAATTAAGGATCTTATAGGTTGTCCTCTTATCTGCAAAGTGTCTGCCACAAGGTTCATCATGGCATGCCTTGAGAATTTTAGGCATCTCATCTTCACGAACACACCTTCTAATGATCAAATCTGAACCTATCTTGTACAACTCATTAGCAACCCATGAATATCTTGCACTATCATTAATGATTTTTCTTTTATCCCTTGCATTCATAATTGAAGGAAATTTTCCTGAAACTAAATAATTGGCAATATCAGTAAACCATGGAGTTTGAGTAGAGATTGCAAAAAGATATTCATCAGGAAATTGATCTTCAACCGGAGTGTCATCTTTGATATTTTGAATTCTAGACAGGAAGTCAGCCACAGTGTTTTGTTTTCCAGGCCTATCTAGAATAGTAATGTTGAATTCTTGCAATAATAACAACCATCTTATAACTCTGCCATTATTGATTGATTTATTCATTAAGTATCTAATTGCAGAATGATCAGTGTGAATAAAAGTTTCATAGCCTGTTATATAGTGTCTAAATTTGTTTATGGCATGAACAACAGCTAAAAACTCTTTTTCAGTTACAGTATAGTTTAACTCTACAGGAGTCAAATTTTTACTGATATAATAGATGGCATAGGGAATTAAATCTTTTTGTCCCAATACTTCTCCTAGAGCTGTATCGGAAGCATCTATCGAGATATGAAAAGGTAACTTCCAGTTAGGTCCCCTTAATATAGGTGCTTCAGAAATTTTGGTTTTCAGGGTTTCAAAAGCTAACTGGCAATCAGAAGTCCACTTAAATTCACAATCTTTGGTGAGTAATTTGAAGAGTGGAGATGCTATTTTGGTGAATTTTTCTATAAGTCTCCGATAGTACCCTGTAAATCCTAGAAAACTTCTAACATCTCTTTGACAACTTGGAATGGATAGGTTAGAAATAACTTCAACTTTCGCCTCATCAACTCTAATCCCATCCCCTGAAATGTGGTGCCCTAAAACAATACCTTCGGTGAACATCATAAAACATTTTTCATGACTAAGAGAAAGGTTTGCTTCTTGACATCTTTTTAAGACCTTTTCCAAGTTTTCTAAAGCCTCTTCAAATGTATCCCCATAAACTGTAAAATCATCCATGTACACCTCTACACAGTCATGTATTAGATCAGAAAAAATTCCTAATACTGCCCTTTGGAATGTTGCGGGTGCATTGCATAATCCAAATGGCAATACTCGGTAGGCATAGGTACCCCAAGGACAAGTAAATGTGGTTTTATCTTGGTCTTCAAGTGCTACTTGGATTTGATTGTAACCACTAAATCCATCCAGGAATGAAAAGTACTTTTGACCTGCTAATGTATCTAATACTTGATCTATGAAAGGTAAGGGAAAATGGTCTTTAAGAGTAGCTTTATTCAGTTCTCGGTAGTCAACACACACCCTCCATTTTCCATTTTTCTTAGGCACAATCACTAAAGGAGAAACCCATTGACTATCTGAAATAGGATAGATAAAATTAACATTTAGCAATTTTTGTAATTCTTCCTTGACAATTTCCCTAAGATTTGGATTCATCCGTCTTTGAGGCTGTCTGATTGGTTTGAAATTTGCCTCTATATAGATGTGATGAGTACAAGTCTTAGGACTTATCCCTTTCATGTCAGTGTATTCCCATGCATATGCAGAAGAATGTCTCTGTAATACTTTGACTAACTCTTCTTGTTGAGATTTTTCTAGGTTTTTGTTTATGTTCAAGGTTTTGCCTGGAAAAATTTCACTTGTAGAGCTGCCAAATTTGTCCATAGAATGGAGAGACATCTGCCTAGATGACAAGATCTCAATATTGGATCCCTCTTGAAATGATTCTTGTTTGTGTTCTGGAGAAGATTCAAAGTTTTCTAGAGTATTCAGAATTTGATTATCTTCACTAATTTCTGAAATTGTGAAGAGTGGTTGTAAATATTCTTCATCCTCTATCCATTGAGTGTCATCTAGATCTGTAATTGTCCTAGCTGGAAGATATAAAGTGAATTTCTTTGTTGAACTACCATCAAAAATATACATATCACCGGACCTACAACTAATAAAAGCATCAGCTGTAGCCAACCAAGGTCTTCCTAGTATAACAGGATGGCCGCCTAGATTATTCTTGGGTGTTAGGATCATGAAATCCACAGGGTACTCCCAAGAGTCTAGGGACACTGGAATGTCTTCTATTACCCCATCTGGTATGATCACAGATCTATCTGCTAGTTGTAATAGTGTGGGTGTAAAGAGAAGATTAGGAAGTTTCAGTTTGTCCATGATTTGTCTACTCATGATATTTATTGCTGCTCCTAAGTCAATGAGTGTGTTTTGAATTTCAATTCCATTGATGTAAATTTTGACAACTGGATTTCCTGGGTCAAGATACTTTGGAATAGCAATCTTGCCCATCATAATGTCTGCTATTTGTCCTACCAGTTGAATTTTCTTGGTTTCTCTTATTCTTTTTCTTGTTGTCTTCATACTCAACTCCCTTATTGTTTTGGCTAAAATTGGGATTTCCTTGATGGCCTGCAATAATGGAATTTTAATGCAAACATTTCTCAATTCATCCAAGAAATCATAATTAGGCACCATTATTTGTTTTTCTACACCTTTATCAATTTGTAGTCTTTCCGGAAAGGGAGGTATGGAAGTAGATGTGGATGGTTGCTCTAATACTGGAGTTGAATTTATTGGATCTTTTTGTTTTAGTTTTTCAATGTTTTGGTCTTGAAAGGATGTATCTTCCTCAAGAATTTTATTAACCCATAGGGAGTCTTCCTCAGAATTATCTTGTTCTTGTATGATCACAGAAGGTTTCCTCTTCTCAAGTATCCTTCCAGACCTAAGTTGAACATCAGTAAGGTCTAGAGGAGTAATTAAATAAGTTGGAAATTGTTGTCCTTCTATCATGTATGTATTCTGAGGGTTCTTATTATTGGGGTTTGGTATGGGCTGAGCCGGCAATTGATTGGATTTTTGAGGGAATGGTAATGGAAGTGGTTGATTTTGATGTGGTTGGTTCTGATGATGTTGTTGAGGATTTTGTTGAAAATTTTGTTGAATATTTTGAGGATAAAAATGTGGATATGGTGGATAGGATGGTGGATACTGATAATATGGAGAGTATCTTCCATAGGGACCTTGTGATCCTTGTGCCCAAGCTTGAGATTGATTTTGAAATTGGGGCCAAGGTTGCTGCCAAGAATTCCAAGGTGGAGGTTGATTATATATTTGATCATGGAATCCTTGTGTCTGAGATCCCTGCCAAGGTCTTTTAGATACAAAGTTAAGAGATTCTGTGGAGTTTGTAGGAGTTTCTTCCTGAAAAACAGCCTTGAGACCAGGAAGAGAAGGACAATTCTTGGTCTCATGTTTCTCAGAACAAATAACACAGGTTTCTACAACTTTTACATCTAGAGGACATTCTCTCAAGGCATGTTTCTTCCTACATTTGGGACAAAATATTGCCAAGGCATCAGATTCAGCCTTTTGCTTGTTTTGTATCTTGAGGGTGTCTATTTGTTCACTAAGACTCCCTAAGATGTCAGATTTAAAATCATCAAGCATGTGTCCTATTTCTGATCTACTTACTGTCCCAGAAGCAGATTGACTTGCCCTTGCAAGAGCAGGATCTCTTGGACCTTTGATAGTTTTGGATTTCCCTCTGGAAAGGTTGATACATAACTCAAATATTTAAGGTAATGTGAGTTGTGATATATCCCCTTTCCCATCATGTTAAGGATATCCAACCATTCATCCCTAATGGTTTTCAACAAAAGAGCTTTTAAAGTGTCTTGATCTAGGTTTTCCATTTGTGCCCTTTTTATGTTGTATTTAAATCTTTCCAACAAATATTCTAATTTTTCATCTTCTTTTTGTAACATCTTGAACACTTCTTCCTTATGATTAACCGGCATACAATAATCCAAGTATCTCTCTAGAAATGCTTGTTTCATGTCTTCCCATGTTCTAATAGAACTACTGTTTAAACTCATAAACCACTTAAATGCTGCTCCTTTCAGAGTTGAAGGAAATAATTTCAATTTTTGAGCATCTTGTAGATAGTCATAAGTTCTACACAGCACTTCAAATTCAAATAAGAAAGTTTGAGGATCCTCAGTTTTAAGTCCATAGAAGTTCGGAAGGACAGAAGGTGAAATGTTTTTCATGGTTGTATTGGTTTCTTCATCAAGTATAGGGAACCCAAAAGAGCTTCCTATTCTACCTCTTCCTCCATCTGCACCTCTACCTCCTCTTCCTCCTTCTCCTTCTCCTCTACCTCTACCTCTACCTCCTCCAAATAATGTGTGTTCTCCATTAACAACTCCTCCTCCTCCTTCTTCTGCCATGGTTGACTCTCCTGTGGAAGTAGAAAGGTTTGTATCCTCAACAAGAGTTTTTGGATCCTCTTCTATGGTAGGTTTAGTGGATGAAGTGGAAGGTTTCTCTAATGGAATAGGTGACCTTAGATCTTCTAGAAGTCCAGGATCAGTAAAGGATAAAAGATGGGTTTGAGTTGAAGGTGTACTAGTTCTGGATCTAGATGAAACAAGTGGTGTTCTAGATATCAAACTTCTGCCTCTGCTGCTTATAAATCTTCCCCTTGAATCTCTCTCCCTACGCATAAAATTGTTTTTGGATGCTAAGAAACAAAGGTTACCTGGTTTTCACTTCCCCGGCAACGGCGCCAAAATGTTGGGTCTCAGTCTAGTCTCCTAAACTGAGCTCATTTAATTGTCAACCAGGATTTGTAAACTGCTGAAGTGAAGTGTACCATATGTACCTAGGTGCTTGTTTCCTAATGCGTTGTATGTGGTGTTTTGTGATGTTTTTGGTCTTTTATGTTGATTTATGATGTTTTTGGTCTTTTGGTGTTTTATGTTCACAATGAAACTGCCTAGAAAACTAATGGAAAGAAGTTGGTGGTCAAAACAGAGTTAAATCTAATGTATGGAATGGAAAATGCAATTAGAAATACTGAAGCAAAATCTGAACTATGACTAAATAGAAGCAAAAGCTTGATAATGACTTTTTAGGCAAATGACACAAACTAAACTTTGAGAAATGATCACTAAATATGCGAATCCTCTAACTAAACAGTCAAACACTAATGATGCAATACTCTGTCCTAGCTCTTCTATTCTATGATTAATTCCTAGTTCTATTCTGCAATTTAATTGAATGTCACAGAACCTATACTCAAAGAGTTATTGGTTTCTTGTTCAAAGTAGTTCTTTTGAGGAAGAGCTCTGTTTTATGAAATGATGAGGAAATTACAGAGAGATTTCAGACCTTATAGTGATGTTATCTTCTGTTCTTATGGTTATGGATCACTTGTAGTTTTCAGAACAGAAAGATGTTTGTGAATAATGAAGGCTGTCTTGTGAATCCTAACAACTAAAGTAATCTATTGTGCAAAGGATGACAATGTGAATATGAGATACAAATGCAATGAGTTAATCTAAGAATAAACCTAAGATGCTACTAAACTAGAACAATGTTGAACTATAAGTCATCATCAAACTTGAAACAAAGTAACTAAACATGAATTAAATGCAAATGAAACTCCGGAGCATTCTAACTAACATGCATTAATCTATGAAGTCACACAATCTGTTTGTTCATCATTAGTGATATTTTGGAAGAGTTCCTTCTTTTGGAAGAGGTAGAACAATTCTGACTGTGTACTTTTATGCAATTGAAAACAAATGAACTGAAAGCAAATGAAAAACTAAGTTATCACATCCATTCCTTACTCGTCATTATGATGTCTTGGGCAAGCGTTTAAGAGCAAGATCAGAGATGATACTTAGTACACACACACAACTAAATCATTCATTATCACGGTCATGTCTTGAACTTCTTAAGGATGTCTTGGAAGAATTTCTTCTTGTGGAAGAGTGATTAGAAAAAGTGTAACTGTGATAGTGAATAGCAAAAACTACAACTAATTCCTACAGTACCATAGCTATTCATCATTCATCATTATAATATATTGGAAGAATGTCTTCTTGTGGAAGAGCTGGAATGAATATAACTACAGTAACTAGTTAAAACAACTACAAATTCAACTCCTATCCTACAATACCATAGTCATTCAACATTCATCATTTTAATCTGTTGGAATAGTGTCTTCTTGTGGAAGAGCTAGAATGAATATGACTACAGTAGCTAGTTAAAACAATTACAAATTCAACTCCTATCCTACAATACCATAGTCATTCAAAATTCATCATTTTAGTCTGTTGGAAGAGTGTCTTCTTGTGGAAGAGCTAGAATGAATACGACTACAGTAGCTAAAACAAAACAACTACCAATTCAAATGCAAAACGTAAAGGCAGCTAGGAAAACTTATCTAATTTACGCAAAAGAAATCCGTGCAAGAGGCAGGGGCCCTCTACCACTTGACGGCATTCAACTCCAAATTAAATCACGCCTTCAAAATAACTTTGTCTGCTCCATTAACGATGCAATAGTTTGAACATAACACTCTGTGTCTTCAAGGACGTAACACAGAGTTTTAAACAAAATCTAGCAGCAAATCTAACATAAATCTCTCTCTAACATAGCTCTCGGTCTCCCAAGAGTTTATAAAGAAAATGCACGTAACAATAATTACAACAATTTAGGAACAATGTCTTTCCTTATCCAAATCACGTTAGAACTCTTTGAAGTGGCTGCGTGAAGAAGAAAAGACATCTGGACTGAGACAGTCCTAGTAGGAGTCTTCCTTCACAAATGTGTTCCCACGTGCATAACCGTACCCAAAATCCATTTCCTCCTCCATGATGAGCAACGAACCATGTAGACACGACGTGGATCATGCCCATATGCTGTTTTCCTCAAGAGGCCACCTGGAACATTCTCAAACATGAAGGTAGCTGCAGAATCGCCGGTTAGCTACGGAATGTATGCATTCTGCAGCTAGTTCCAGTCAAAATGCCCCACTGCTGTCTCTTTGCATGTCCTCATGCAAATTATCCTATGAACTCAGAGGCTTCTGCAAGGACATCTAATCCCCTTCTTCTCCTTTTTCTGGAAGCTAGAGGTCTTCTGGGTTTCCTGATAACAAGTTTGAACCTGGGTTTCCTGATAACATTTGTGAAGAAGAAAAGACATCTGGACTGAGACAGTCCTAGTAGGAGTCTTCCTTCACAAATGTGTTCCCACGTGCATAACCGTACCCAGAATCCATTTCCTCCTCCATGATGAGCAACGAACCATGTAGACACGACGTGGATCATGCCCATATGCGGTTTTCCTCAAGAGGCCACCTGGAACATACTCAAACATGAAGGTAGCTACAGAATCGCCGGTTAGCTACGGAATGTCTGCATTCTGCAGCTAGTTCCGGTCAAAATGCTTAACAATGGCAAAAATCACAAAATTCAACAAGTCAGTCATGTAAACCATTCTAGAAGTAATTTTAACTATATTTATTGATCAATTGGGTTTAAGATAGAAATGGACAAGGGGAAATGAGGTAAAATGAGGTGAAGGAAAGCAAAAATTTGAGGCTCAACATATTCCACCAAAAAATAGTGAATTTTTCCAGTTTCAAATTAATTACTAGCATGACGCTAACTTCTCTGCAAAAATAGGGAAGTTTCAAGACAATGTATAATAGCTTGCATGGAAATCGTGTTGATAAAACCTTCCAAGGAATAAGACCACAGTAGTCAACAAGAGTGCCATCATACTTAATACTATCAAAGAGTGGTCAATAGCAAAAGTGAATTGACGGACCTTCATAACTTGCATTGGTTCCTTATCCTTCATCCAACCCTAAAATTTTAGACCGAGGTTAACATTTTGAAGGAAAATTAAGAAAAGTCACATGATCTTGTGAAACAAGATTTTTATCACTACCACTAACTATCATGCAATAGTTTTGCACAAATAAAACATCCTTGTCTAAAGTGAAGTAGTCAATGATGATTAAGACTAATTGTGGGCTTAGAATTGTTTTTCCATTTTTTTTGAATTGTTAGAATTACCATACTTAGTAGCAGAGGCATTCCCACCATGGATTGGGAAGTCCGCAACAACCACTTATGTAACTAGGATTGTTGACTATAATCATTTTAACCTTCTCCTTCCTTTTCCTCAGCCACTGAAATATGTGTTGAGAACTCTTTGCTTAAGACATTCCTCATTAGAATGGGCGACATTAGTGATAATAACAATATTCTCATAACATTTCCACTATAATTACAATTGTTTTTGGGCTAAAATTTAGACTTATGGGTATATTTGTCATGCCTTGTAAACAAATGAAGATGACAAGGGGAAGGAGCAAAAGAAGAGGGATTAGAAAACATCCACTGAGAGGAGCTTGAATTGTTGTCAATGATGCTCCACCTTTAGGGATCGCTTCTGTAACTTGCTTTCAATATTCAAGGCAAGCCAAAAAGCCTTGCTCCATTGAACTGAGTGCATGCAAAGTCCATTTTGTGTTGAATATGAAACAAGAGACACTTGATAAAATTTAAACATTAATCCCCGACGATGAGTTTTTCAATATACTAATGAACAATCAATACCAGCAATTGTCAGAGAGGAAGCCATCGCTAAGTAGCTCGTTCCTAAGAGGTTAGAAGCATTGTCTAATAACTAGTTTGTAGAAGCCATCGAAATCACCCAACAGGCACCACATTGCACACAACATGTTGAGTTGTAGGAGAAAGAATCTTAAATTAGAATGCACCCTTTTGCGAGAGTAATGGCATTTTGGAGAAACAAAAATGTCTATGATAAGTGATATACCTGATGGAGGTATAGAAATGCTGCCAGCAGATCAGGGAATTGGTCCAGACCCCAAGAGATATCTAGGGAACAACCCCAAACCCGAGTATCTCTGAGGTTATGGCAGAAACATTGAGAAGGAATGTGAAGGCAAAAGTCTTGCAATCAGACTAAACTCACAGGATAACTACGAACCAAGACTGACAAAGTTTTGGACAATTCCTTAGTCTAAAGAGGCTAGAAGCTCATGCAACACTAGAAGGTTATTTTATTGGGCAAAGAGAATGCTATGTGCATCTTGCAAATGCAAACTGCTCTTGCACATGATGGGAAAAAGAGCTTGCAAAAATATGCCCTGTGTGCAGCATCAACGCGCACAACATTCTCTTTTGCCCAATGTACTAACCTTCTAGTTGTGGCAAAATAGCACTTGGGTCATAGTGGCAAGGCTTTCAATAGTAGGCACTTACCAAATCTTCCACAATTTGCGCTATTGTACCAGAACTAGATCTTGGACCTATGCTAAGATGTGAGGTGTTTCCACTACAAGACATCAAGTAGTGTGTTTAGCATTTAGAGCTAACAAACTTGAGAAATACCTTGACCAGGGAGAAACAGTCAGAAAGAAACAAACTCTAATAATAATAATAACTCTATAAGATTACACATAGGAAACCCTGCTATCACTGCACTAGAGGTGCAGGCCTTCACTTTTTTATTTTTCATTATAATTTGCACAAAATCCCTCCAATCCTAGCCTCTCACATTTTTGCATTTAGCAACAATTAAAGCCTTTTTCATTTGGTCACGTACGAATCCCAATGGACAGCTGGTATTATATATGCCATACATAACAATTAGGAAGCCAAAACAAGTAAATTCAATGTTTCAACTGTAACTTCTTATCAGGAAATGTTAGTTACAGTAACAGCAATAGTATGCCAATTTCATAAGACATATGTATCTCCTGTGGAAATGTTGATTGCAATCCCCGTGTGAGCCAAAATCTCAATAAATAGCAACATAAAGAACTAATATGCAACACAATTGTTGTAGAAACTATTTTATAAATGGGAAAGGTAGTGAATTATGGAATAGCATATCATGCGTACTACCTATTTAGTTGCTTACCCTGCAATATCTACTATCATTTTCAGTTTCTTTATTATTTGGGTACACTACTCATTTTATCTAGAATTACAGTGAGATAGTTGTCTGATAGTTGGTCATATTACAGTAGGAACGTCATCAATATAGGAAATCTAGTTTTTGACTGAAAATGAGAGCAGGGCACAAGGAAAATCATTGCCACAATGTAAAACTATGATTGACAACTTCGTATTGGAATGTATATTATTTGGAGTTAAATAAAAACTATGATTATTTGTGGTAATGCTATGGATGTTGGAGAATAGACATTCAAGAAAGTATTGTCACTGTAACACGTCTACAATGTAGCTGTAGATCCTTTTTCACCTTGGTTTCTATTTTCTGCAATGGCTTGTAGTGTTAGCATGATGCGTACATTAGATATTTACTTCCAATGTTCTAGTGAACCTGGTATTTTCAAGAGGGTCATAACCTGTTAGGAAAGAACTTATTTTTTCATAAGAGGCATTCCTAGAAAAAATTGGTCAAGAGGCCAATCTGCAAGACAAAATTATAATATATATTATGAATTCTCCAAAGCTTGAAACTTATTCACTGGTTTATACTTCACTAGTCAGTCAATAATGCATCAGCCTTCAGAAACCAAAACACAGCGGTGACTTGCAGGTCATGTTTGCATTATGCTAGTACAAGCTTAGTCTATTCAGAGGCCTACCATATGCAACAAAAGAGATTTACAGAGAATCTTTCCATGTGCACTATTGGAATTGTAGGACAAATGAAATAGTTAGTTTATATATCTTCAATGATTTTGAATTAGGAAAGAAGCCCTTAAAATGTACATCCATAATAAGACTAGGCTGAGTTCAATCTAGTCAAGTGTGTTGCTGCTTGCACACACTTGTTATTTATTTTTCCCATCTTAGGCCTTAGCAAACTGACATAGTAAATGCATAAGAGTTCCCAAAATAAGTGTCTAAGTGAGATGGAAGACATGTGAGAAAATTCAAGCTGGCCTATCCATGTTCACCCATTATTGGGCTTCTTTAGGATTAATAGTTGAGGAAAGTTTTTCAGCACTGTGGGACTAAGAAAGTATGCCAACTTGTAAGATTAAATAACATTGCAACACCATGAGAGTCATCTAGAATTTCTAAACTGATGCTGACCAGTTTAGCATATTAGTAGGAGACAACTTAGCAACTTCTTAGTATCATGTTGCATGAAGAATTGACTCGAACCTAGGTTTTTTAGGCAACTGATATACTGCCCAAATCATGTCCTTTAGGAGACAAAGTTTGCACATTGAGTGTGTGAGAGAGCGAATGGGTATCATGTTCACATGGATTGATACATTAGTCCAATTTATATTTTCTTATATTTTCCTAAAGGCTAATATCAGTAAATGCGAACATGAGAGTGGGTGCCCTCACATTTGAAGAGACAAATCTAGAGGGATTATGTTAAAGACCATTTAAGTTAATCATTCTACCCTCATTCTTAATGGAAATAAACATTTCATATGATTCATGTCGTATGTGCCCAAGGTTTGAAAACACTAAAGTTTAAACTGCCAACATGTCCTTTATGAGAGTGGGTGCCCTCACATTTGAAGAGAAAAATATAGAGGGATTGTGTTAAAGACCATTTAAGTCAATCATTATACCCTCATGCTTAATGGAAATAAACATTTCATATGATTCATGTCATATGTTCCCAAGGTTTGAAAACACTAAAATTTAAACTCCTAGGATCTCATCATTCCCTCTAGTTGAAGGAAGAAGAAATTTGAAAAGAAAAATTGATCTCCTATAGTGACTCGTACCTTTCTTATTTCACCTTTTCACTTGAGAATTTGATGGCTTAGGGTTTGAACCTCAAATTAAGTGGTAGGTTCAACATATGATTGAGGTTGTTTGACCTTTTGGGAAACAATGCAACGATGAGTGCTTTCTATGTCCAAGATTATAACTAGCATTTTCACCGAGAGGTGCAAATTAAATGCCGGAAGTGGGGAATGTGGAAACCAGTAATAAAGTGAAATATATGGAAATTTTAGTTTCTATATATATTTTAATGAATGTAATAGGAGATTAAATTGAAAAGGAAAGTTACACTAACATAATTGTCATAGAATTTATTTGAAAAAACATTTACTACAAAATCAAATTCTTCAAACCTTGTAATTTATCACAAATATATTCACAATTTTGTAGGTAATAAGGGTTAAACCCCAACTCAAAATTAAAATTAAACAAAATATCAAATTCCCATAACCACACTCGAGGTAACACCGAAGTAAGAACCAGTGGTTAGTGGTTTGGTGCTAGAGACTACCTGTTGCAGACCTGCGAGGAACGAAAGCCCTCCTACCGGAAGAAACACAATGGATTTGCAGAGCTGCACCGCCAAGGGAGCTGAAGCAAATGAGGAGCTTGCACGATGACTCGGGCAGGGGTTAGTTGCCCTAACCCCCGATAGACTAATCTCCATCATTGGATCAAGATGCCAAAGATTGACGGATATGAAATAACCACTTGTGAATCGAGTGACCAGCACCTGCCTGCGAGCCAACCTTCGAGATGTTTCCAAACCTAACTATGGTGATCGGTTAAGGCCGGATCCCCGTGGAATAGGTATAGGCGAGGTTACCATTGTTTGAGATAACTGTATCAGATGATTTCTGCAGAGAGCTATCATTTTTAACCAACAGCAAATCACAACCATTTTCTGCTCTTTCTTTATCCTTTTCAGGAGGCAGTGAAACTTCCTGCTTGGAATCTCTGAATGCCTTCTCTCCTGCTTGTTCAGAAGAGGAATGTCCATTCTGAGACAAATCACAATTTTCAGTACAAGCATGTCTTTGGTCATGTGCTTCCAATATTAGATTGGCATCAGATTGACAACATTGTTCTTTTCTCATAATTCCTGATACAAGCATATTCTCCACATTCCCATCCATTTCGGTAGATAGAGGGTTATCGTGAAAAAATGAAACAGACTCCAGTGAAAGACAACTGGGATCTCTTCCTTTTAAATTCTCTAAGCCTCCACTTTGATTTACACATGTTCTATCTTCAGCTGCAGGTGTAGCATGGTCTGAAGCACCAGATTGCATGACATTTGTACTTTCGAAAACATCTACAAAGGAATCAATGCCAACTTCTGTAGGAGAATCCTCATTATGAACTAGAGATTGGATTGTGTCACTCTATGCTTTTTTAGTTGGAGTAAAAATACCACTTGGCACTTTGAAAATAGAATTAATTACAGATTTGTCTATATCTAGTCTCCCACTGCTTCACTGATGCAATACCCTAGCCTCTGTCTGTTTTGTTAAGCCTGCATTAGCAGAGTGAGAAGTCAAGGCATTCTATTCACACCTTAAGCTCTTCAAATCATTTAAAGATCATCTAAGTTGAGAACCAGCCTCTGGTAAATCAGTGGCATTGACAACCTTTGCATGCACAATTGGCCACTTGCAATTGTTTGCCCTGTTTAAAATATTCACTGACGATGTGGACTCGTGTGAGGGTACACTTGTGATATACCTAGTATCATCTCTACTCTAGAAATTCATAGAACTCTCATTCCCTTTTAATTTAGACATATTGTCCTGCTGGTTAACCTCTCTTGAATTGTGTACAACAGTTTGTTTTCTGATCCCCACAGTAGATTCTGCAAGGTTGTTGTCCTGCATGCACCTTGATTCATAGTCTACTAATCATTGTATTGGAATTGAACTGCTTTGAATAGGTTGTTTTTTAGTAGACTCTAGTTGATCCACTAGAATTGAACCAGTTTGAGTATCTTGGTTTTCAGTAGATTTAGACATAAACAAGTTTTTACTTGAGCTACAGTTGAGTTTCTACTTATTTTCGGTTTCTAAGTCACTTTGCAGGGCAGCCTGAAGATATTCCTAGGTGCTATCACTATTTGTGTTGGGACTAGGATTGTTTACCGGAAAATCCTCATGAATATCCACAAAAGAGCTATCTGTTGAGTAATCATTGCCAATTATAGCAGCTTCTTTACTTTGAAAATCTGAATCAATGACCCTGACTTCAACCATGCCAGGAAAAGGATCATTAAGCTGGGTATAGCTAACATCAGCATTTTGACAGTAGTCAGAACTACTGTCATCCATAACAACAGCTATATTTTTTCCACTTATATCTACAAGCATTACATTCTCAATGCCATTGCATTCAGGATCTTCCTGTTGATTCCTGCCACAGCCTAAAAAATTAGCTTGAGCATCTTCAATTTTTACCTCCACCTTATAAATGGAAAAAGCTTCCTCTTGAATGTGCATAAACAAGCTTTTGTCACACTCCTTCCCTACATCATCTTGATCATGATCACTGCCTTCAGTATCAGGTGCAACACTTGCAGCACCCTGCTCAGAGCTTGCATTACTGCTTGTCATCACTGAAGAATCGATGGAGTATGTCCTACGTTGTGGGGTATTTTATTTGCTGGCATAAAAAGATGTGACCGGTGCACTCGACAGTAGGGGCCTGAACATGCCTTGAGAATGTTGAAGATCCTGCACATAGGTACAAATCAAGAAAATTAACTTCAATTGGAGCATAAATGCATAGGAAAAACGTCTAAAAGATAAAAAAAATTACTCAAGTAAACAACATTGCATTATTGTGCATCAAATGCCTATTTTAACTTGCCATGATGCAAAAAAAACATAAATAAAGCACAAAGATGAATAAAGCATATCTCTCCCCTAGAAAGGTTGTGAGAAACAAGTTGAATTTCACCGTTAACAATGTTACTAAGAAAGAGCTCCACCAAACTCCTCTGTCAGTCTAAAGAAGTTAGGCATGCTAGTTTTATTTCTATTATAAGCAGAGAACACAGTTTACAGTGTACACCAGAGCCTTAGGCCAAAGGAAAAATACTCAGAATACCACCAAAGCAAAACAACACAGTGATCCCTGACCTCTGGATATGACAGAAAAATATTGAAATAGTAAAAGGGCTTAAGAACCAAATCAATGAACATATAACGAACACGTGGGAGATGATAGACCATAGACGGGGAAACATAAAAATCAAATAATATACACAAGATTAGAATAGAGGGGGGCCAGGAAAGTATACACCATTACTCTGATACACATCTTACTCCACTAGCACATATAAAAGGACTCACCAATGGCACCAAGGATGGCCATTGACTAATAGACACTTATTAAGCCTGGCTCACAGTTTTGATGTCAACTGCATTTTAGTGCATATGTTTGAACTTGAAGCCTCAAAACAAGATCAACACATGGGAAAAGCAAACTCGAAACAACCCAAAATCAGGCAATGCCTTGCTTCCATGTGAGGACTGATGTCAATGATATCCCAATCTTATCGGTTGGGAATAACACCCTCAAGCTTTCACTTTACAGGAATCAAGTAGAATGCAAATACATGAAAGGACCAGAGTTAAGAGGTAACAAAATATTGCTGTGTCAAACAACAAAAAATGGAAACCCATTCAATTAGAGCTAACAACATCATTGCAAGCTTAAAAAACCAATACTCCAAGATAGGAGGCATACCATTTGGCGCAATGCAGAGTCAAAGGATCTCTTTGCCACAGAGCTTGGTGAAATATTAATTGTTGATGTTGATCTTGTGGGTTTTTTGGAGAATGACTGAATTTTGCTATTTCCAGCCTCACTTCGAGGCAAGGAACAAGGAAACATGAAACATATCCAAATAGAAGAATTCAATCATTCTGTTATTTGGATAGATCACACTTCTAGAAACTGTTGGGGAAACAGACTGTTGCCTTGATCTATTTCCAGCCTCACTTCCAGGCCTTGATGCAGGAAAAAACCACGCCTTGATGCAGGTGATGAACCTCTTGTCTGTGATATGGGGTGATCACTTATTGATGTAAGAAGATTTGGAGGTGGCTCTGTTGTGAAATCATTGCCCGAATTCTGCAAGAAGCCATCTTTTTCCTTTGTCTGCATATCCTGGAACAGAGCAAGGTCATCATCCTTATCCCTATCTGTAGCATGTGGGGTGATCTGCAGACTCCGTCCCCTTTTGTTCCGTTCCACTTGGTGGTCCCTTGCAGGTGAACACCTTAGAGCTAGGGAAGGAGGCATTTTCTCCACACTGTTTCACAAGTCAGAATTTAACTGGTGAAAGAATTCCCCAAGGCATTTCATGACCAGGAGTTTAAACTCTGCATTGTCTTTGCTTGCAGGCTCTACAGAAGTTAATTCCGCCCAGTTTTCCTGTCTGTTGAACACAACAACCAAAAATTGTCGATCAGCTGGGTATGAACACGAAGCCCAAAGCAGGACGGTTCATTAGTATTATTGTAGGACGAACGATTACACTTGTCAATTTTTTACTCGACACGAGGGCGATGAGGAAATTTTTTGATTGGGTGGGGTGAACAGTGTTTGCTCACCCCACTCCAGCAAAGATGACACCTCCGGCGTAATGATCCATTTTAGATGAATCTCTTAGCTTTCACTGTCTTAAGATTTTTGAATATTGATCTTATTAGAAATTGTAAGTTAAAGGTAATTGTTATTGCAAAATCTAGCACCCCTATGGAATCATAGGTATGGGCACCTCAACTTGACCTATCTCTCTCAGTTGGCATGAGAGAAACTAGTAGATGGACTTTCGAACATTCTGTAGAAGATCCACAGAGTTTGCAGAGCTTGTCAGGCAGGGAAGCTACATTGAATACCATTTTATTAAGGACAAGCTTGGAGAGCGTAGAGGGTCCTTCAGTTGGTACTTTCAGACATATGTGGACCAATGAACATGACATCAACCACTGGTGCTAGGTACTTCCTTCCGTTTTTTTATTATTTCAGTAAGAAAAATGTGGGTATATTTTCTATAATTAAAATATGATGTGTTTAATGAATTTCAAAATTTCAAAGCATTAATAGAGAAACAGTTAGGTTGTCATATTGCCTCTCTTAGATATGATACTAGTGGGGAATTCTATTTAAAATATTTCAATAAATTTTGTGCTAAACATGGGATCCAAAGACAATATGGGATGAAAACACCTTTCAAGACCTTGTGGCGGCCATACAATAAGAAGAAGCTCCCACCCCTCTATAACAATATCACTAAAAGGGACCCTCCAAATTCACAAGATTAGTTCATGATGGACAGGCTACTTTGTGACCAACATAGCCCCACAACAAACCCCATCCTCATCAAAGAACTGGTATGTGTTGATGTATGTGTCCTAGATTCTATGAAAGAGTTGCATGATAAAAGGAGCATGATAATAATTTTCACCATTGTGAGGAGACTAGTCATGATGTCCAACATGACAAAGCAATAAACATAGGAAATGAAATTTGTTTGAATAGTTCCACCAATGATACAAGATGTATGCAGTTCTAGTCGGGTAGAAACCATGTTTCTACCCAAAAGAATCAACCATTTGAAAAGTATGATGAAGATCATGCTTCCCTTGCTGATAATTTAAATCCTAAAAACATTTTTGAGGTCAAAGAATTATACTTCAATCACACTAATCCTATTTTGTCAAACAGTGAAAGTAAGGGAGCTGCGGACTTTCATGGTAATATACTTGGCACCTCGACATTCCATTGTGAGTTTGAGTAGAGCAGTAATGTACCCCCATGTTGCACTTTTATTTTAATCATGATCGTGTAAGAAATAAACGGAAGTAATCATGGTTTCCTAGAGTTTGAGGTCAATAAACTCAAAGGGTTTTTCAAAACCATGAAAGTAATAATGTGACCCTTGTGATTATCATAGGGTCCCTGTTGTGTAACCATTCATTGACGAAAGTTACTTCCCCGATGGGATAGAAGTGAAAACTTATAGTTGTAAAGGTAGGAATAATGGTGTCGGAGATTTCCATAAAGAAGAGAACCAAAAATAGGCTCATGAACACCATCAATATATACTAGAGATGTTGCGGTGAAAGAAATAATGAATACCAAAGTTGTGGTCAATAGGATAGGGATCATCAAGATGTTGAACCATCCAATGGAAAGATGGTTTTCAGTGCTAGTGATCTAGTCACATAAAAGACCCCATAAATGTGCGCTTTGGGATACTCCCAAGGTTCATTAAGTAATCCAAAGTGAGAAGATTCATTGCTAAGGTGACAATGGAAATAACCCTGAGTTGACCCAAAGTGACACCTTGTCAGCCTTGCACAACTAGGGTTCTAGTTTGAGCATCATCATGAAGCACAATTGCACAAGTGGCAACATTTCACACTTATGGTACTTGACCGCAAATCTTTATGCATGCTTTTCCATTGAGGGTACCTTTAACATTTCCCAAGGCACAAATCATATAATTGGAGGAATTTTGGATAACTTGTCACATTCCACTAGCTTCATGCATGAAGAGGAGCTCCCATCCTTTAAGAATATTTTGGAGGATTTCATGGCATAGTTAAGGGTCACATGTTTGAAAAGAAGAGAGTCATAGTCAAGAATATGAAAATTGGCATTTGTATCATGCGGTGTAAAGGATAAGGACATTAGTGAAGAGTACTCCATTTAGAAGCATCTAAAACTTTTTTATGTCCTCTTTCCAAAGAAGAGAAGATATCTTGTGACAAAATGCCCAAATTTCCAACATAAAAAGACTAGGGTAAGGGTTTACTTTTTCTTCCACATGTTGAGAGGCATTCATGTATTTAAGGTGTGTCTTGTTGTTGAGTTCACATATTTGGAAGCACAATTGCACAAGTCGAAACATCTCATATTTGGGGCACTTGGCTACAAATTTTTACACATGTTTTCTATTGAGGGTATCTTTCACATTCCCCAAGGCAAAAATCAAATATTTTGAGGTATCTAGGATGACTTGTCGCATTTCACTAGCTTCACACATGAAGAGGATCTCCCATCATTTAAGAATGTTTTGGAGGGTTTTCATGACATAGTCAAGGGTCACATTTACAAAAGAAGAATGCCCAAGTCAAGAAGATGACAATTGGAATTCATATCACATGTGGCATAAAGGAGAGGAACATAGGTGAAGAGTGCTCCATTTTGAAATATCTAGAACATATTGTTTATGTCCTCTTTGATGCGTTGTCTGCTAATGGTTTCACTAGCTCCGACAAGACTGATGCTATGTTCTATGTTCAATTTCAAGGGCTAGGAACAAAATTTTAAACTTCAAATTTTTATTTGTCTGAGGGTTTCATCGACTTGTCAAACAATAGGCTAAGCGGTATAATTCCTTCACAGTTTGGGTTTCTCAAAGGCCTCGAGAGTTTAAATATCTCCATCAATAAGTTGAGAGGACACAGACACATCAAATATGGGGTCTAGACCAAAAAAATACTAAGATAGGTTAGAGACTACTGCAAATGCAACATGCAACTCAGATTCAAGACATCAAAATCAAACAAGCTCAATAAATTCACTTCCAAGGCATTAAAATATGGGGTTTTGACGAGCTAAGCGCAATCAAGAAATAGAAAAATATTCAACTTGGTTATTTCTGGAGGTTCATTTTATAAATACCTGGTGGGCAGGCTGTCAACGAAGGTGAGCAGCATCTTGAGCTTACTTCCACCTTAGAGGCCAATCTAACGTGCATCTCCATAGCTATGGCATCTGGTGTGCATCTCCATAGCTATGGCGTCAACCAGCTACATCAAATGATATAGAGGAGTAGAGAATCCCTCTTCGAAATTCGACAGAATTCCCACCACATTGTTCCACTTGCTCCGGCTCCTGAAGGGTGGATTTTTTGCAGGAGGGAATAAAAAATTATCAAAAAAATAAAAATAGAATCGTTCGCTTCAACTGTAGTTTAAACTTCTGTGTCGGATATTTTTGGCTCGTGAACATCATGCTATTGTTGCTTTCTTTAAACCCCTTGTTTTTCCTCGGTGTGCCATACATGCACAAGATCCATCAAAATGTAACAAAAATGTAAATTTTCGACTCTTGCAGTTTGAGGACAAATATCTGTCCATTCTGGATTCTAATGGAAATTTGTATTAAGAGGACAACTTAAACCACATAGACACAAGGGATCACTAGGTAAAATTAATGCATGGAAATGAACAAATAATAGTTTGTGACAGGAAGTGTAAGTGAGTTCCAAGTGTGCTAAGGAGGGAGTGACAAGGTATGCTAGAGGTCAAGGACACATGCCAATATGTGCCAAGTTCTAAGGTGTGCTAATGCATGTCAAGGAGTGTTATAGAGTGCCAAGGAAAGTCAAGGGAGCACGAGTTTCAAATGCATGAAAATGAATAAGAGTGTCTAACAGGGAGTGTCAGTGAGTTCTAGGTTTTCTAAGGAGGGAGTGACAAGGTATGATAGGTAGTTCCAAAGAATGATAGAGTGCCAGCGCGACAGACAAGATGTGTTAGGTGTCAAGGTGTGCCAATGTGTGCCAAGGAGTGTTAGGGAGTTCCACAGAAACACAAGGGATAACTAGTTCAAAATGCATGGAAATGAATGGATAAGAGTGTGTGATAAGGAGTGTCAATGAGTTCCAAGTCTTCTAAGGAGGGAGTGACAAGGTTATATGTTAGGCAGTGCCAATGCATGCTAGAGTGTTAGGGAATGTCAGGGAGTGCTAGGGTGTGCTAGGGAGTGAAAAACATGCCAATAAATGTAGGGGATGGTAACACATGCCACATAGTGCTAAGGGAGTGTTAAACATGCTAGGTGTAAACTATGTTGCTTAGTTGTTTTATGGCCACAGTTGGATGTGAGCCTCGACTTGCTAACTTGTTAAGTGGGATGAGTTGAGATTGGAAATGAGTATCCTAAGATGAGTTATAGGAAGTTCTTAGGTGAACGAGGCATAGTATAGCTGTAGTAATTGTAACTTGGTCAAGCTATTATAGTCAAGGAAGGATTTGGTTGGATTCCCAAGTCTAAAAAAAGGTAAGGGTAGTTGTGATGGCATGATAGCTAAGGAGTGCCAAGGCATGCCAAGGAATGAAAAGGTGTGCTAACACATGGCAGACAATGTCAATGAATGTCGAGGAGTGTTATGGAGTTCCAGGGGAACACAATGGAGAATTTGGTCAAAATTCTTGGTAATGAACGAATAACAGTGTGTGCCAAGGAGTGTCAGTGAATTCTAGGTGTCCCAAAGATGAAGTGTTTTAGGAGAAGCTTAGAATAAGACTTGTAAGAGGGAAGCCTATGCTTATGATAAGGTGTGGAAAAAGTAATTTCGGAGAAAGGGAGACTTTGGGTTGGGCACAAAATTGTTTTTCTAATGACTTGGTTGGGTTCCCGAGTTGCAAAAAAAGTAAGGCTATCTATGAGGGTATGACAGCTAGGGAGTGCCAAGGTGTTCTAGGGAATGTAAGGTTCCCAAGTAAGGCTATTTGTGAGGGCATGAATGCCAAGGCGTGCTTTGGAATGCTAATATGTGACATATAGTGCGAAGGCATGTCAAACATGGTTGTTGAAGCTCTTTGAGCACGTGCTGGTGTAGTAGAGAGTTTGTTACCATCATCATCAAACTGTTGTACATCCACATGAAAAATATCATCTCAAAGCTGGGCATCACTACATTCTGGAAGGAGAAGCATTGCTAGGTGGTACACCTCAAGATGAAGTACCAACAATGATGACCTCATCTGGTAAGGGAAGGATGGAATAAACATCCAAAGGATAGAATTTACTAGATGATGAAGTAATCCATTTAGTCCTGACTCCCCATAGACTATTCAATAACTACAAAGGATGAACTCAGAGGAGTTTGAAATTTGTATACGTGGACCAACACAAGATGGAGATGTGGAAAGGTTCACTACAACCAGCTGCAAGTCATCAACAAGCAACTCAACAAGAGAATAAGAGGTATGTTCCATGGATACATGCTGAGAGTCATCACTGAAAAGGAGCTATAAAAGAGATCCTAGTAGTCACCATGAAAAGGCTCATCAAAGATAGCACCATGATGCTTAGTCACTTGGTGAGAGGGAGGGTAATAAAGATTATAGTAGCAAACCAAAGTCATATGAGGAGTCTAACAGACAGGTTATATATCATGTCTTTCATGATACAAGTGGGTCCATGCACTTGATCTAAAGGACCTAAAATGTGAGATAGAGGACTTCCACCCATGCAACCGATAAGTTTATGACCTTAATTTTGCATCAAGGAATAATTTGGGCCAGTCATGGAGACAGTATTTATATCTACAAAAGATTTAACGTTGTAGATCATCACACCATTTGAATTACCATGGAGAGAGCACTGTTATTTCCAACAAAGAGAGCCTTAAATGTAGTGAGTTACAAATTTACCGGTTAGAGATTTGATGTCTCAAATAATTATAGGAACCGGTGATTTTACTTTTTGGTTTAATATGGCTGTTGGTAATCCAAATATTTTAATGGGATATTGAACTTAGGTGTTGGCCAAAAATCCTATTTCACTGATCTCAAATACTAGGCTGTCAATTGGGTCTACTGTGGAGGATGTCAAGGAATATCTCAGTGCTATCCCAACGATAAGATCACACTCTGAAATTTGGATGGACAGTTACAGTCAACAGTTTGGTTATCATTTCAGGAAGAGGCTCGGATAAGGATACACAGGATCTCAGTGTAATTGTAGAGATTACAATTCATACTAGAGCAGAGAACTTAGGAAAATTTTTGGTGATGCCACAGTGACATTCCCTCACTGTCTCGGTACTATATCACAGTAAGGATCTCGGTGTAATTCAATGCCACCACAGTTCATTGATATCACAGTTTGGTGACTATCTAAGTCATGATGATTCTACAGTCTTGGTACCATGATGCTCATAGATCTCGGTTATATCCAAGTCATGGTGTTTCTGCAATCTCAGTGCTATCCCAAGGATAAGATCTCAATGCTATATCAGTGCTATCCCAAGGATAAGATCTCCATGCTGTCTCAGTGCTATCCCAAGGATGAGTAGCTTAGTCATATTTTAGCCTTTTCTCTCTCTTCTAGTCACAATGATGAGCTCAGACTATGTTTGTTTGCAGTACCATTACTGCTGCCAATAATCTCAACATGTGTGCAACTGCTAAGTCATCTTTCCTTTGGGACTATGGACAAGTTTCAAAACATAGACGGACTTTGAGAGCACATCATCCTCATAACATGACACATACTGATTCATGTATCCAGGAAAATGTTACTATTACGATTTATCCATAAAACCATGAGTGGAAAGAAAATATGCATCAAAACAAACTATCTACATCAAAATGAAAGGTCCATGCATCACCAAGATCAACCCAGAACAAGAAGCATGAGATCACCAAGAAACAAACCATCAATGAAAATATGGAAACGGTGTAGTAGAGGGTCTGTTACCATCATCATCAAACTGTTGTACATCCACATGAACAGTATCATCTCAAAGCTGGGCATCACTAATGTTTAGGTTGTACACCTCAAGATGAAGTACCAACAATGATGACCTCATCTAGAAGGGGAAGATGGAAGAAACATCCAAAGGATAGGATGTACTAGATGATGAAGTAATCCCTTTAGTCCCGAATCCCCATATAATATTCAGTAACTACAAAGAATGAACTCAGAGGAGTTTGTAAAGGTGGACCAACACAAGATGGAGATGTGGAAAGGTTCACTACAACCAGCTTTGAATCATCAACAAGCAACCCAACAAGAGAAGAAGAGGTATGTTCCATGGATACATGCTGAAAGTCATCACCAGAAAGGAGCTATAGAAGAGATCCTAGCAGTCACCATGAAAAGGCTCATCAAAGATAGCATCTTGATGCTTAGTCACTTGGTGAGAGGGAGGATCATAGAGATGATACCCCTGAAAAGTTTCATAGTAGCAAACCAAAGTCCTATGAGTATCACGGACAGGTTATATATCATGCCTTTCATGATACAAGTGGGTCCATGCACTTGATCTAAAGAACCTAAAATGTGAGATAGAGGACATCCACCCATGCAACCAATAAGTTTCTGACCTTAATTTTTCATCAAGGAAGAATTTGGGCTGGTCTAAGATTTAACATTGTAGATCATCCCACCATTTTAATTACCATGGGGAGAGCTCTGTTATTTCCGATGTAGTCAGCCTTGAATGTAGTGAGCTACGAATTTACCAGTTAGAGATTTGATGTCTCAAACAATTATAAGAATCGGTGATTTTAATTTTTGGTTTAATATGCCTGTTGGTAATCCAAATATTTTAATGGGATATTGAACCTAGGTGTTGGTCAAAAATCTTATTTCACTGATCTCAAATACTAGGCTGTCAATTCGGTATACTGTGGAGGAATCAAGGAATATCTCAGTGCTATGATGCTATCCCAAGGATAAGATCACACTCTGAAATTCGGATGGACAGTTACAGTGAACAGTTCGGATATCATTTCGGGAAGAGGCTCGGATAGGTTACACAGAATCTCGGTGTAATTGCAGAGATTACAATGCATACTGGAGCAGAGGACTTAGGAAAAGTTTTGGTGATGCCACAATGACATTCCCTCTGTCTTGGTACTATATCGCAGTAAGGATCTCAGTGTAAGTCAGTGCCACCACAGTTCATTGATATCACAGTTTGGTGACTATCTAAGTCATGATGATTCTACAGTGTCTTGGTACCATGATGCTCATAGATCTCGGTTCTATCCAAGTCATGGTGTTTCTGCAATCTTAGTGCTATCCCAAGGATAATATCTCAGTGCTATCCCAAGGATGAGTAGCTTGGTCATATTTTAGCCTTTTCTATCTTTTCCAGTCACAATGATGAGCTCAGAGCTTCCAGACTATATCTGTTTGTGGTCCCATTAAAGCTGCCAATAATCTCAGCATGTGTACAAGTGCTAAGTAATCTTTCCTTTGAGACTATGGACAAGTTTCAAAACATAGACAAACTTTGAGAGCACATCATCCTCATAACATGACAGATACTGATTCATGTATCCAGGAATATGTTACTATTATCCATAAAAGCATGTTAGCCAAATGAGACACTATTCAAGACAATGACAACAAAATGTTATAACATTAATACTTTTTTCTAAATCACCAAATTTCCAGTAATAAATAATTTACTTTTTGGAGTTCTAGGATTCTGGAGTCTATGGTTACTACAACTTCTTGGTTACTATGGTAGATGGAAAAGAAACCAAATACTCATGTGTTCATAAAGACTCATATGAGCTGGTAAGTGGACCTTTGTTTATTGCATTCAAGTATTATTATTGTGAAGGTCTCTGTAAATTTTCCAAAAATTTGAACTTGTGCTACTTATTGCCTATTTCTAGTGCAGCTTAGATAAAAATCTGATGTTAAGAGGTGGTTCACTCCATTATTACGTTGAAACATCCAAATATTGAGCATCTATGATCAAAAGAGAACTCTTGACCAAGAGTTGATGGTGTACCTCATCCTTCCAAATAGAACAAAAAGAAGACAAAACTAACCTCACAATCAAAAACCACATTGCACCTATTTTTCCACAGAACAAATAGAGTTGGAATCTAGAAACAAGGCCAAATTCCTATAAATGCAGGATAAACCTGACGATGACAATCACCAAACACTATAAAGCACTAGGAAATCACTGCAAAACATTTTTTATGAAGTTAATTCTAACACTTCCCGGAAAATTAACACTGCCAAAAAAAGGGATGCTTCATTGTCTCCAACCTACGACAAACTAGACAATAATCATTAAATTCCATGCTTGATCTATCAAAAGACCTTGATAAATAACCAATGAAAAATTGTAGCTTATCAAAAAGCCACATTAACCATGCACCATGAGTCATTGAATCCACCAGTCCTCAAAGTCCATAAAGCACTAATGAATGTTACGAACAACGGATTACAAATGCCTCTGAGGAAGCATAAAATACAACTAATCGGGATCATACTGCTAAAAAGGATGACAAAAGCACCAACCCCAAGCCTTCCAAGGTGTGGTGTACAAGTCAAGAAACAAGTGTTCTCAATATTTACATGAAAGCAAATGTTTGTTGTGACAAGTACAATCCTGGATCAAGCTATTATGTTGTGGTTGGTTCAGCAGACCATCACATTCATTATTATCATTTATGACTTGAGGAATCCTAGTGTTCCATTATACGAATTTAATGGTCATCAGAAAAAAGTTTCCTATGTTAAATTCATTTCAAAAAATGAACTAGCTTGTACATATACAAACATTACACTATACCTGTGGGATGTGAAGGATAATTTCCTTGTACGCACATTTAAGGGGCTCACTAATGAGAAGAACTTTGTCAGGCTTACAGTCAACTTTGAATACATAGCTTGTAGTAGTGAAAAAAATGGGGTGTTCATGTATCACAAGGCTATTTCAAAGCCTGCTGCGTGGCATCAATTCGACAGTCCAGGCTTGGCTGACAGTGACGATGATGCATCACTTTCATAAGCGTTGTTTGTTGGAAGAGTGAGAACCCTACAATGTTAGCTGCTAATATCCAAGGAAAAATTAAAGTTCTTGTACTTGCACCGTGAATTTCAAATTTCTCATATAAATTTTTGTGGCCCTTCCTAGATAACAGAGTTGGAGAGAAATTTGAAATTTTTTAAATTAAGATTCTTTCTAGAAATTAGCTCTATGGATTTCTTGACTGAGAATGATGAGAAATGAGGTTGATGTGTATTATATGCAGCAATTTTCAATTTACCCATATTTCTACAGTGTCAAATGTTTCTGCAAATTTATTGGTTGGCATTGACCTCTAATAGAATAGCCAGAGTATCTTCCAGTAATGCAGTACGTTATTGCATGTTCTATATGCCCTCTTAACACTAATTTGAAGGAATATCAGCCTCAATTCTAGCAACTTCTTTGGTCTGGGGCAAGCCCACTGGTGAAGTCTCAATCTATGAAGGATAAAATTTTTTACAGATGTCAGAACTCACCTGTAGCGGCAGAAATTGATGACAGCGCTGAAGAACTTGATGGTACGCTGGTGATTGGGCCCGAAAATTTCCTTCAAAGAGAAATCGTGGGCTCCCACAACCTACATTATCTTCTGAAATTTTTAAATAGAATTAACATTTCCCACATACTCTCTATGTGGCTCCTCGTTTTCCAGCACCTACAGATCACATAAGACTGGTAATTTCATCTTGTTCCTACATGTAGATAAAAAAAACAAATAAACCCCCCTAAGCCACGCTCTCATTCTCGTGAATTCAAGTCCAAATAGGTAGATACATACATATATAGAAGCCCTGCGCATGGGTCATGTATTGAGTGAAGCAATCGTACATATGGAAAATGCTATCAGGGTTTGATTTCAGAAGCTGGTTGCAGGTAACGGGCCGAACCAAAACTCTGTTAAACTATTGTCAACGTTTTTTACTGTCGATATAGGAAATGAGCAAGAAGCCATATTGCACGCCACTCAATGAATAGACTACAATCTCTTTGTATTTCTTCTTCGTCCAAATTGAATCAATGGTCTGATACAGGTTTCAAACTTGAAACCACTTTGTTTCCCACCAAGGGAATTCGTGGTCGGTTTTCAAATATTTTCCCACCCTTTGACATTGTGCATGGAGGTAACTAGATTCTTTGTAATTATGTGTTCTTGGTTTTATAGTGATCAAGCCATAACTCATTTTGATTTTTAATTTTTAAATTTTTTTGCGGAAAGATAAATTATTTGTATAAGCTTAGTAATATGATTATCACAATTACATTTCGATCTATGTTGATTACATGTCTTGTTGTGATGTTCGTGTCTTGTATTTTAAAGATGGGTAATTGCATAATGATTAATCCATGAGAAATAAACCTATCCAGATATAATCAACTCACTATACAAGCAATAAACTCTAACTTAAATTTTGTACTTAACATTAAACATTCATTTAATACAAAATCTGAAACACGAGGAAAACAAATTGTTGTGTCAATATATATTTATCGTCGTTCATCATTAATTTGCATCATGATAGCAAAAAGGTAATAACTTTTGCTCCATCTCAATTAAATTGATACATGTACCATAACTTTGAACAACAAGGTTATAAAGAGGTAATGTAATATATATTTTGGATATCAAAATTGTTAAATTCCTTCCCTTTGTTGCAAAGAAAACGTGTCTTTCAATCATTGTTATCATGAGCATATTTTGTTTTCATGTCCTTCACTCAACCAAACCCTACAATAATATTCCTATAATCTCCCTACAAAGTATGATCATGGCGAATGGCCAAGATTGGTATTAGTAGCTCCATGACTTGTGGAAGATTAAGACTCCCGAGCTTAGTTATTTCTCCATCTGACAAGAGCTACTAAAGGTTGATATAGTCTTAGAGGCTCCTTCACAATCATGTCCACCTGCAAGAATAATTGAAAATCACATCGATTATAAGGCTATCTCCCAATTAAAAAAGATATTGATCTTACAATCATGAGTTTTCTCAAGGTATTTCTATCTAGATCATCGTTCTCGCACACATCTAGGACTTGATTCCGAGCCATTTGTTGCGATAGCCCACAGATCCAATCCATAAATTCTTTCAAAGATTCAAAATTGCAATGGATTCAAAATTGTTAGGTTTCCATGGATGGGTTGATCTAATCGAATTGCAATGGATTCAAAATTTTTATGATTACAATGGATGAGTTTATCTAAATTGTGAAAGAATGGAAGTGGTGGAATATAATAGAGCAGTCCAATAGGTCTAACAGGTGGCCAAACAAATAATAATTAAATTTAATTTGTTATTATTTGATGTGAAATTGAAAAATGATGGAAAGACTTTTGATGTCATCTGTTAGATGGTGTATTAGACGAAGAATATTCCCTTAACATGCAATCTTGTCCATCATTTATTAAAAATTCAAAATTCTCCAAACCCAATTCCAATAAAGACCACGCCTATTGACGTAATAATTTATCTCATTTTAAAATGTGTTTGGTGTAACTAGTAATATGCTTGAATAAATTTAAGGATTTAATTAAAATCGAATTAGAATAATAGTATATTAATGTTGAGGATAATTATTTATTTATTTTTGTTTATAAAGGGTGTGTATTACATAACATCTTAGATTTTTCACAATTAAGTGATTTAGTTGTGTTTATGCCATGCCTACATTATTGCATACATCCCTTCTCTCAACAAGAAGCCATCGAGTTCTCATACAAATAAGACCTCTAACATTGCATCTTAATGCCAAATAATCCCACAAGCATTGATTGTCCTTCATGTGATCAAAATACAACTCTCCAATGATAAGGAGCTTTGCTTCTTCTCCACAAGTTCCTATGTTTATCCTTTAACGATAGTCTTCCAAAAAAGTAGGGAAAGCCTTGTGTGACATAAATGCTTGTGTCAATGGGGTGAAAGCACAAGGAGAGCACCCACCGTATGTGTGGCCTTCTTTTACATACATATATGCATGAGAAACTTCTATATACTTCACCACCTTTGATGGATGGTAACTTAAGTAGACTATCAATGCCCAAGTTCCAAGCATATTTCCTCTAGAGGACCAAGAGAATTGAACCTGTGACCTCAAAAAATTGGGGAGAGAGATCTCACATATTACTCGTGACTACTTAAAATAACCCCAAAGGCTACAGGACATCTAGCGTATATTTGGAGAATAATCAATGGAATAGTAAATTAGTGATATTGTGTTGGATCCACACTCACATCTAATGTGGATTATGTCTATCCCTCTACATTAGAACCACCCAAGGGTGTTAATAAATTTCCCTCCCCCACGACACTTAGCATGGGAATTGCATCCATGCATTTGATGAGCTTTGTAAACATAATCATTGTCAATGTAGGGGAAGTTCCTCACTCCAAGGTGTTCTTCTCAATTCCTATGTGGTTCATTTGTTGTTCAACCCCACTGCAGTCCTCACTCCTTTACTTTGTGTTATATCCCTCTCAACAAAATTTTGTTACATAAACATTGAAGATAAATGCAATATCTACCTACTTGCATTCCATCTGGAATTTAAACCCTCCATGCATTCGACATGGCTCTCCAACCCAAACTTATTTTATATCATCAATGTTATGTTTTTACCCTTGTTCTATTAGATTGATGTTGGTGGCAATTGAAATAAATGGGATTCAAGGATGTTTTGTTGAACCGGAGAATGTGGCTTATCACCCAAGATACTACCCAAAGGTCGCCCTTTATCACTATTTTATTTCAAGAATTTGGAATTCATTTGAGGCTAGTTGATTTCTGCTCTGGATACTTCCTTCATCACACCACTCATTTAGTGTTCAAAGGAAACAATTAACAATAGTTGTATTTGTCATTTTGAGATTTTGGGTTTCATTATCATGGGTTACCATTCATTATGCCTTATTTTCCTTTCTTCTCCTTTTTCTTATATCTGGGACTTAGGGAATGGGGCTTTCATCAATTTGGAACAACTCATAGATATAACATTTACATTAATTATTTGCACTTCAACCTTGGAGTTTAGACTTAGATACATCATTCTAGTGTATCCTTAATGATTTTGGATTTCAAAATTTTCTTTTATTTCATCACAAATGAAAAAATGGGAGATAATTTGCCACAAATATATGAATGCTTAATCATAAAGGTGCCACCTGACAAAAATGAATTAATATCCTATGGAATGACATGGGATAAAATTCGACTAAGGGAAATAAGGGATAAAATAAGATTGATGTGTAGCACCTACTAAATCACCAAGTATATTCCCAAACCATCAAGATGGCATGCTTCTTTGAGTAAATTTATGAAACACCATGGAACAATTTAGCTTAGAACTTATAGAAAAAGTGTCAATAGTTAGAATATAGTGCTTAAGTGAAACAATACACTTTGAAGATATCGTCTACACATGGATCATACATATCAAGCTAAATGTGGTAGCTGAAGCAACATATTCCTACACCTCGGGTCCTACATGGGCAAGGAAAAGTGTCATCAAACCAATAAGGAATACCAGGGCATGTCAAGAAGTGGAAGGGAGTGTTAGGGAGTGCCATGGAAACACAAGGGAGAACTATTTCAAAATGCATGGAAATGAACTGATAAGAGTGTGTGATAGGGTGCGTTAACGAGTTCCAAGTGTGTTAAGGAGGGAGTGAAAAGGTTATATGCTAGGCAGTGCCAAGGCATGATAGAGTGCCAGGGCATGTCAGGGAGTGCTAGGGTGTGTTAGGGAGTGCCAAAGCATGCAAAGGAATGCAAGGGATGCTAACACACACCACATACTTCCAAGGGATTGTTAGATGTGCCAAGTGCTATGGAACGTCAAGATGTAAACTATGTTGCTTAGTTGTTTTATGGCCACGGTTGGACGCGAGCCTTGACTTGGTAACTTGTTAAGTGGGATGAGTTGAGATTGGAAATGAGTATCCTAAGATGAGTTATAGGCAGTTCTTAGGTGAACAAGGCATAGTCTAG
The DNA here is from genome assembly GCA_034641835.2 of Pinus albicaulis. Lineage (NCBI taxonomy): Eukaryota > Viridiplantae > Streptophyta > Pinopsida > Pinales > Pinaceae > Pinus > Pinus albicaulis. Next base: position 1,347,249,744 of record CM076580.1, read on the forward strand.
TTGGATTAAGTGTAACTTGGTCAAGCTGTTGTAATAGAGGAAGGACTTGGTTGGGTTCCCATGTCTAAAAAAAAGTAAGGGAAATTGTGAGGGCATGATAGCTAAGGAGTGCTAGGGCATGCCAAGGAATGAAAAGGTGTGATAATACATGCCGGACAATGCCAATGCATGTTGAGGAGTGTTAAGGAGCGTCAGGGGAACACAAGGAAGAACTAGGTCAAAATGCTTGGAAATGCATGAATAAGAGTGTGTGCCAAGGACTGTCAGTAAATTCCAGGTGTCCCAAGGATGAAGTGTTTTAGGAGAAGTTCAGAATAGGACTTTTAAAAGGCAAGCCTATGGTTTTGATAAGGTGTTGACAAAGCAGTTTCAAAGAAATGGATATTTTGGGTTGGGCACAACATTGTTTTTCCAATGAATAGAGTGTTAGGGTATGTCAGGGAGTGGTAGTGTGTGTTAGGGAGTGCCTATAGAAATTATATAACTAATGTGTTATATATCATAGATTCTCCTGAACTCACACTATTTAACTTTACGCAAAATATAGAATCATTGTTAGGAATTTACCGCAGAAATAAAATATTTACCGAGAGAGAAATAAACATAAAGAGGCCAGCAACAAATCATAAACATTAACACAAATGTTTCTCCGGGAAAACCCCAAACTCCGGGGAAAAACCCAACCAATGAAATTTCATTAACCATTGGCCAAAACCCTGGCCAATCCGGCCAAGTGAGCCTTCACCGCTCACTTCCAGGCCTACATTACAATGAAGTTTTCCCAACCTTTTATAGGCTCTATTACATGCAATACCATGGGCTAAAACCATTGGTGCACAATATCATGTGCCCCAAAACCACTACTATTTACCCTAGTCAACATTGACTCTATCTCGAGTCAAGTTTACCTAACAATCATTCACCATTAATCATTTGCGAAAATTCAAAACTCAATTGCAATGCATACACATGAAGCAATAAAAATTAGCACACATAACACAGTGTTTAATGGGAAAGCCTAAAGCTGAAAACCCAAACTATTTGTATATTATATGCCATAGAGATCATGTAACAATCCTCATACAAAACTAATCATATCAAGCTCTCAGTACAATAAAATCGCTACACACTATCACTGAAGAAATTTGCATAATCTATGCACCAATCTCTTGTCTCCTGATAGTCTGCCTCTACTGCGCAATCCCTGTTGAAGAAGACCCCTGAATGAACTCGAATCTACCTTGCCTTGACTGCGCAATGCTCATTGGCATCTCCAATGGATGTGTGATGCATTGAATGCATCACTATAGTCACAACTGATAGTCTATCTTGCCCTTTCACCTATCTCTCCACTGAGTCTCCATTGAACTGTCATGCACTGTAGTTAACTGTTGTCTCTGTCCAGTTGATTTATGAGATATTATTTAGTGAATTAATTTAACTAATTAATTCACTTAACTCTCACTAATATATCAATCAGTTAGAATTAGATACAATTAGTTCAACTGAGTTTAACTCCAATAGTGTAGTTACACTGAAACAAACTCCATGAACTACTTCATCAACTCCATCATAACTCTGCCACTTGAGTTCTGACTTGAGTCCTCCATGCATGAACACCAATAGGCCCTAGGAATTGCGTAATTCGCTCAGCCAACTTATTTTCCACATATGTTAACTGAAATTAAGTACTCCAAGAGAATAAGTTGATATTTAATGTCTGATTAATATTAAGAGCTAATAATAATCGACACTTCTATTTTTAGATCGACGATCTATAAATAGACTTCACCCAATATGTATAAAAATATAAATCCATCTATTTTTCCAACTTGACCAACCATCCAAAAATAGCATCCCGCAACTTCTAAAATATGATCACCATGTCTAAAAATAAACTTGCGCCAAAAATAGCCTGCGGGCCCACTTAGTGAAGGCGACTCTTTTCACTAAGCTCATCATCTTGTTGAAACTCAACAGTGCCAAAGCATTCCAAGGAATGCAGGGGATGGTAACATGTGCCAGATAATTCCAAGGCATTATAAGACGTGCCAGGTGATATGGAATGTTAAGATGTAAACTGTGTTGCTTAGTTGTTTTACTACCACGGTTGGATGTGAGCCTTGTCTTGGTAACTTGTTAAGTGGGATGAGTTGAGATTGGACATGAGTAGCATAATATGAGTTATAGGTAGTTCTTAGGTGAACAAGGAATATTTTCAATTTCCATGACACATGAGAATCTGGGTTTTGTCTTAGAATCTTTGATGCAAACACACACAAGTGCCACAACACCTCTACTTTAATGCACAGCGAAATCTACTCAAATCAAGGAATAAACTAGTGCACATGGTAACTTTACCTTTTTCAAACACTTCTTCATTATATTACAGACTACAATACAACAAGCTAGAGCTCCTACACCATGGATCGTGACACTTTGCAAACACTGATACAAGGAATACAACTAGGGCTTGGTGTTAGTCCTTTGACAACCAATCTATCCTGAACAAGACAACACTTGACCTACTTGCTGATGGTGGCCACACATAACCATTCTAATCCACAGGTTTAATGAGAGCACAACAGGTTTAATGTTTGGAAAACAAGGGGCCACCCACTTGTTTAGCACTTTTGATGGGTCCCATGCATCATTATGGCACTCATGGACCCCAATATGCCTCCTAGAAGGCCTTAGGACATCAGTTGACCTCTTATGAGGCTTATCATTCCCTGTATGAGCTAGTTTGGTGGGATTGTCACCAAATGTTAGGGTTACTTGCACATTATTTTATGTTTAGGGGCTAATGTAGCCCATAAGCTAGTTCGATCAACTCCTAATCAGTGTATAAATAGGAACAAGAAAACACTTTAACCACTTTTTGATGGTGGCCACACATAGCCCTTTTAGTCCACATGTCTAGAACATGACATCTGGCAGGTCCTCTTACCTCCCATTATATTGAAACTCCTCAATTTGCCTCTATCAATGATCAACTCTTAATCAATGTATAAATAGGATTTAGTTGGATTCATTTGTATCATCACTTGACTTAGGGTCTCTCTATCTTTAGAGAACTTCACATTTTTCCTTTGAGGACTATTTTGGATGATGGATGCATTTTGATGTATGGATTTGGGCTATTTTTATGATGGAGATTTGTTTTTCCAAATGTGAAGTTGGTTGGATATACTCTCTAACATTGTGAGTGAAAATTTAACTCTATTCTTCTTGTTCCTGCATAATATTGAATTTCACTATAACTAGGGCTAATTGTTGCATGATGGAAATGTGGAATTATGTGTCTATTTAGCTTATTTGATGTATGGGCCATTGTTAGATGAATGAAATGTCTTAGAGATCATTTATCTCAATAATTTTGCACCATTTTTATGAAGTATAAATGCTTGAAGGTCATTTTTCGTATGCCTTTAACATTGGATGAAGTTGACTTTCTAGGCCTCCTTGATCAACAAACCAAATTCTTGCTCATTATCATCCCTGACTCCATATCCCCAAGTAAATTAGGCACTAGTACCTCAAAAAGGGTGATGATTTCCCCCCCTTTTTTCACAATTTCCATTTTTCCCTAGGTCTAGCCCCATTATGTCACCTAGGGCATCAATTTCCCAGAAATCTAGCCAGAGGAAAACTTTGATCTCCTAGAGGCAACTACGTTGGTGGGTCCCCTCACTCTCCTTAGAATTTGGGCTGATTATGACGGTGGAATCTCCAGATACCTCAAACCCTATCTCTCGGATCAAGTTTTTCCTAGGTGTTCCCAAGGTTATAGCCCAGTAGGATCAATTGACCCATCGAAGTAAAAACTCTTGCCTGATCCTTTCCCCTCACATTGTCCAAGATAGGAACATCATTGGTTGCTAAATTCCATCCCCGAACATTGACTAGGTCCACTTGGCTCCATGTGGTCCCATTTGGTGTCAAAGGCCTTTCATCAAGGACCATTTGGGAATCCAAGTTCCCAAAGAATTTTATGGATTGAGAACCTCCTTCATAAGTCTTATTCTTCTCCCTCAACCCTTCAATCCCCTTCCTCTCTCCCTATAAGATCAAGTACCTTGCTTAAAAGGCAAGGAAGTCCCACTCTTTATTATATCTTAGGGAAATGGTTTCTAGGGCTAGGGCTAGTTGGCTGGCCCACTTGACTGCTACTTTAGTCCTTCAAAGTCTGCACATCCTTAGGCCCTATACACATGTCCTTCTACCAACCTTGTTGTCCTTCACAAGTACAAGAGTTAGGGCTCTTCTTTGACAGTAACCTAACAATCCTCCAACTGTACTTGGACTACCATCAATTTGCCCAACCACAGTGAATTATTTTTACTGATCTAGGGCCCACAATATTTGCTTTATCTATGGATCTTCAAATATTCCACCTAACAATGGTTTGAGTCCTCTCAAAATCATTGTTCTTGTGTATTGAAAATTTGATCTTTGTTGTCCAATCTATGAACAAATCTAAACTACTCCTCTTATCATCTTTCTAACAATATGTAGATGACTGAACTAGGGTCACTAATCAACCACTAACATTCCATTGACAAATTTTGTATAGGTTTCTTTAGATCTCTGTCTAAAACTCTCTAGATTGTCCACCAAAATCAACTCCTCTACATGTCAATCCATTCTTTATATGGCACATTTATTCTGCATGCTCAATCTTATGCTCAGGTTCCACCCTCATTTCGATCTTCTATCTCCACATATACTGAATCTGCAAACCATCTTCCATATCCACGGTCTACATTGCAAAAATAAACCTCGCTCTAAGGGTCACAACCATTCTTCTTCTACGCAAATTTGTCACTGTCTTAAGGGCATACCTTATGAACTAAACATGCTAGGAAATTGGCCTAACTAAGGCACTATACTTATGTACTTATAATTGTTGTAGAACAAATCCTATCCACCCATAGAAAAAAACCACGACTCTTGCCTCCATAAGAGACTCGACCTAGCTCATATGGATCCATAGATTCTAGGAATTTCTTTGACTTAATCTTGACATGAACTTTAGATCTCAATGTCGACCCTCAAACTAGGGTTACCTCAGTCAATATTACACATGTGTCTACTTATGTTCTGGCTCTAAATTACAATGCAAGCCCTCCTCCATTTATGTTGGTCTTTATCATAGACCTTGCAGCCTACTAAACACCGCCAAATAAGATCGTATCAACCCTCTCTTTTATTTCATGTAGAAAATCCAACCAAAAGGACTCAATATGATCTTATAATGTACTAAAACAAGATATTGAATCCTTCCTACAATTTGCGGAAACAAAACACGATCGCACAATCACATATAAGTAAGAGAAAGAAATTATCAATCGCATAACACAAGATGTATCTGGGGAAAGCAACTGCTCAATACCCCTCTATCCCTATTGTGTATTAAGTCAAAGAATCATGAAACAATACAATGCTTAATCTCTCATGAGATTCTCTAGCAATCTACCAATTATCTCCTACTGATCTAGGCAAAATCAGTCTAGTACATAGCCAATTCTCAACCTTCCTTTAGCCTGCCTTGCTCACGCAATTCCTAGGAAATTAGCTCACTATTAATTAGGAAAATCAACCTTCCTTGATTGTGTAATCCATCATGTCATCTCAATAACTTTATAATTGCATATGGGAAATTTTGTATGAATACAACTGATAGTTATGTTCCCTTTAACCTTTGTCTCAACTGGGTCTTCCTCAGCACTGACATGCATGCAACTATTAATAGCGAATTATCAACTATATGATTGATCGATCACTCATTGTGAATTAAATCTAATTTAATTAAGTGGACCTCTCACTAACTCATCACTCAGTTAGAACTAGTTAAACTAATTTTAACTCAATTAATTGAGTTAACTAATTCACACCTACACCCCACTAATGCATTAACTGCAACTGGACCCCCAAAATATTAGAATCCCTCTACATGCCTCATCTTAGACCCTCATGATCTGGACATATGTAGGAACACAATAAAATACATAAATAAACATAAAAATAGAGATGCAATAGGAATAACACTTCATTTCATTAATATCAAATATTGAAAAATGCTTACAGACAATGTTAAACAAACTAGCTCGGGCGATGGTAGCTTATCTCTAAGAAGAGATGTGGTGGCTACATGCCATTGAACTGTGTTACAATCAGGTTCAAGGGCCTTTTTATTATTGAAAAATAAGAGAAAACCCTAACGTGAGGAGATGTAACACCAAGAGTTTATGGGCCCCATTGGGGGTAGTGGGCAACCAACTTCCCAGGGTCCTAACTTGGTCATATGATCTTTGTTTAACGCACATGATACCTAGTTAGAAAGATCTCTCCAAGGACTACAAATGATAACATGATTTCTATGAAATCACCAAAAATGTCATGCCCAGAAAACGTCATTTGGGGCCTCAAAATGGCTTTGGAAGTTCAGGACCCGAAAAACTGACAAAAATAGTAAATTGTGCTATAATTAAGAAAACTGAAAATCTGAAAGAGACAATGGAAAGATCCCAAGTGGAATAGGCGGGTGGCCACCAATATCCACCTCGAACTCCTTAACTCTAATTTCTTGAGCTAACTCAGTCATCATGACTTAGTTAACTGACCCAAGTTGTTATGAGATGAAATTACAATTTATTGTCCAATTTATTTAAGGGGAAAATAAATTAGACGCCTACATTCCTCACTCCTGGTACATCAAAATTCCTCACTAGTGCGGGTGCATTTTATTTTTTTCTTTTCTGGTTGCCAATTTCACTGTTTCATATTGCAAATTTCAAAACTCCCTCTCAACAAGAAAGGAATTCAATCTACCCTGATCCAGTACCTTTGGAATTCTTCATGCAACACTTCGCCAGTGTTGTTTGCACCTGCAAATCCTAAAACTGAATAGCCTCCAAACAACTGAATCAATATAATGCATTTGGCATCAAAGTCTTCTGACTGCTGCTAGCTACTACACTTGTCTACTGGACTCTCTGCGTTGTTGCTAACATCTGCATCCGTGCCCTTTGCACTGTTGCCAACTCTGATTTGTGCTCCAGTTTTTGACATCTGTCACTCTGATTTATGTCTTCCTCACATCTGACTGCATCAATCTAACTAATCCTTCCTGCTACTATTGTACTGTGGACTCCTCATAGCTAGGTTCAATCCATGAGACACACCATCTCAATGGACCCTACCCAAATTTCTTATCTTGGGATTATGTCTAGACAACACCCCACCTTTCACCTTGAGGTATGGTTGCATGTGCTCCCTCTACCCATTTTGCTCAAAATTTCTCCCTCATGGAGGTCTCTGCTTGAGTGGATGCTTCCACTTGGTCTCATTTCTTCTTCTCCAATTGTGGTTGCTCCACAACCTTCTGAGACTACTTCTAAGGTTGCATGTTGAGAGGTAATTTGTACTCCCTCTCAACAGCCAAGTCTCTAACCTCTGCTTTGCTCCTCAAAGCTTTGCATGCATCTGGGACCTCAAGTGCATATAGGTTCTTGACTTGTGCACATTGTAATTGTCCCACTGTTACAAAAGTTTCTAAAAAAGAGTGTATTTTAAATCGACGATATCTCCCTCATCCGAGCTCTGTATTGATTTTCCATTTGGGCAGTTTTTCACAAGGAGTCCAAATATGTTTTTTTTTTTTTTGAAAATTTTACACCAAAATCTTTAGATATTCTTTGCAAACTCGTCACCCAAATAATTCTTGCTCTAATACCATGTAGAAAATCTAACCAACGAGATTGAATCTGATCTTGTAATGTACTAAAACAAGATACTTAATCCTTACTACAATTTTTGGAAACAAAACATGACGATCGCACAATCGCATATAAGTAAGAGAAATAAATTATCAATCACACAACACAAGATGTATATGGGGAAAGAAACTACTCAAAACCGCTCTATCTCTATTGTGTATTATGTCAAGGAATCATGAAACAATACAATGCTTAATCTCTCATGAGATTCTCCAGCACTTTGCCAATTGTCTCCCGCTAATCTAGGAAAAATTGGTCTAGTACTTAACCAATTCTCAGCCTTCCTTCAGCCTGCATTGCTCATGCAATTCATAGGGAATTAGCTCCCTATTAATTAAGAAAATCAGTCTCCTTTGATTTTGCAAACCATCATGGTATCCCAATGATTTTATAATTGCACATGGGAAATTTTGTATAAATACAATTGATAGTTATGTTCCCTTTAACCTTTGCCTCAACTGGGTCTTCCTCAGTATTGGCATGCATGCAGCTGCTAATATTGAATTATTAGCTATCTGATTGATCACTCATTATGAATTAAATCTAATTTATTATCACTGGTTGACCTCTCACTAGCTCATTACTTAGTAGAACTATTTAAACCAATTTTAAATCCTTAAATTGAGTTAACTAATTCACACCTGCACCCCACTAATGCATCAACTGCAACTGGACCCAAAAAATATTAGATTAATCCCTCTACATGCCTCATCTTAGACCCTCAACTCAAATTTCTTGAGCTAACTCAATCATCATGAATTAGTTAACTGACACAAGTTGTTATGAGATGAAATTACAATTTATTGTCCAATTTATTTAAGGGAAAAATAAATTAGACGCCCCACATTCCTCACTCCTTGTGCATCAAAATTCCTCACCAGTGTGGGTGCATATTTTTTTTTTTCCTTTCTAGTTTCCAATTTCAATGTTTCTTATTGAAAATTTTAACATTTCATAATTTGATGTGGCCTTCACACAAAGACACCATTGAAATCACATGCCCAAATTATCATGAGCAACCTCTCTTAAGCTCGATATGCCATAAGATAACCAATAATATGCCATCCTACTTCCTAAATAGAACGGACCATTAAGGTATGTAACATTCTTGTGAACCCTCACATGATGATCTTGCTTTTGGAGGATGATCATGGCCTCCCTTTAGCAACACTTACGTGACCCTCTTACTCGACCTACTTTAGGACTACATCTCTATTCGCCCCCTTGATCAAATGAGCTCCTTCTCACTTGATGTTCTTTCCTTCATCTTAAGGCCAGCTCCTTAAATATTTTTTCCTAGACCTCTTAGGAACCCTCTAGAAATTACGGGTTTTATCCACTTAGACCTTGGGAAATATTAATTTTCCTTTTTTATTTTATTTTAGATTTTAAACCCCATCTTGGGTCCAAAATCCCTTTGCTTGGCTTATTTTCCCACAAATCCTTTTGTGACCAAACTCACACAAACCCATCTCACTAGGCTTGTGGAGTACCTCCCAAGCTACACAATTCAACAACATAGTCTAGTTGTAGTAATTGTAACTTGGTCAAGCTCTTGTAGTCAAGCGAGGGCTTGGTTGGGTTCCCAAGTTGCAAATTAAGGGTAGTTGTGAGGGCATGATAACTTATAGGGAGGGTCAGGGAATTCACATTAAGAATGAGAAGGCATGCTAACACATGTCGGACAATATCAATGCATGTTAAAGAGTGTTAGGGAGTTTCGGGGCATATCAAGGGATAACTAGGTCAAATGTATGGAAAGGAATAAATAAAAGTGTGTGCCAGGGAGTGTCAACGAATTCAAGTGTGCTAAGGATGAAGTGTGTTAGGAGAAGTTCAGAATCAAATTTATAGGAGGCAAGCCTACGGTTGTTATATGGGGCTCAACATAGTAGTTTTAGACAAAGGGAGATCATTTTGTGCTAGGCACAACATTGTTTTGACTTTATATATTTTTTTATATGAGATGTGGCACACTTTGGCTACATGTTCATGTTTTAAAATTTTCTAGATAATTGCATATTGTACATTGTTGTGTATAATTTTTGGGGCACTCGACTTGTGTCTGCTTATATCTTGTGTGCCTTGTGCATCTTGTGGTTCTTACAAACTCTCAGTTGATGTTCTACTGTTTATATGAACTGAATATACATGTGAAATATTTCCTATGTAAGCTATGTTGCTTAGTTGTTTTATGGCCATGGCTAGATCATGTGATCCTTGTCTTGGTAACTAGTTAAGTGGGACAAGTTGAGCTTGGACATTAGTGGCATAAGATGAGTTATAGGCAGTTCTTAGGTGAAAAAGGCACAATCTACTTGTATTAGGTGAAATTGGTCAAGTTGTTGCGGTTGAAGCAAGCCAATATTGTCACATGAACTACAGTAGCCAAGGAATTGATTAGGTTCCCAAGTCATGAAAAATGTAAAGGCTATTTGTGAGTACATGAGTGCCAAGGCGTGTTAGGGAATTCTAAGATGTGTCAGATAGTGTGAAGGCATGTCAAACATGCTAATATGTGCCAAGTGATAAGACATGCCAATATGTGCAAGGGTGTGTCAATACATGTGAGGGACTATCAAGGCAACAAAAGGGAGAAAGAAGTTAAACTACAAGTAAATGAACACATAAGAGGGTTAATAAGTTGTCAATTTAACTTTTCCAAGAGGGGCATGCTAGGCACACCAACACTAGGCACAAATAGGTGCCAAGTGCAAAGTATTAGTGCATTCTAAGTGCCAAGTCTTCCTTTGTTGCTTCTCATATAATTTCCAACAGTTGATCTCAAATAAATTTAATATTAAACCATGCCAAATCGTATCAAGGAATGTCAATATATTCCATACATTCATGCTATGAAGTGGAAGGGCATGTTGAAGAGTGCTATGGTGTGCTAGAGAGTGCTAATGCATATTGAGGAGTGTTAAGGAGTACTAGGAAAAAACAATAAGGGAGCAATAGGTCAAAATTCATGGAATTTAATTAATATGAGGAACATGTGCTAGGGACTAGTGTTAATGAGTGCTATTTTCCATGCCAAGGATGGAGTGACAAGGTATGCTAAGGATTGGTAAGGCATGTTAGGGAATATCAAGGCAACTTAAGAAGCCTCAAAGTGTGCTTGGGAGTTCCACGGTGTGCTAATTATATGTTCCAAATAGTGCCAAGATATGCCAATACATGCCATGTGCTAAGGATGTGCAGGGGGCCAGGGTATGTCAATATGTGTCAAGAATTTTCAAGGAAACAAAAGGAAGAACCAATAAGGGGGTCATCGAGACTTTATCTTTTCCAAAAGGGGCATGCTAGCCACACTAATAATAGGTCCCAATACATGCCAAGTGGAATTGTGTGCCAAGTGCTAATGTATGTCGATGCATTCAACCAAGGTGTTCCAGGGCATGCTAGGGACTACATGCATGCCAACACATGATAGGAGAGTTCTATGTTGTGCTAGTGCATGCCACCATGTACTTGGGCGTCAGTGTCATGACAAGATGTTCTAGGTACAAAGATATTCCAAGAAATTTGAGGTGCTAAGAAATGTTAGTGTGTGCCAAAGAATTAATTTAAGGTGTGCCCAGATTGTTGAGGAGTGTTAGGTCTTTCTCATTAATAGAATTGACAGAGCTTGATTATGTATTAAATAATATATTTCCTACACACACTAGTGGGACTTTATCTAAAGGGAATTTTTTAGATAATAAACTTAATAGATATGAATCACACGTTGACTCATAGGAAAATGCTATTCAACTAGTCATTACTTGAGGGAAATGATACACACTAATTACTTCTTAAAAAATTGACTAATTCTAACCACTATGGCCTTGGAAATATTATAAAAAAGACTCCAAAATAATTGTATTAATCCGTTATCTTTTGACAAAAAATATATTAACATGCACATAATGTCATCAAAAAATCATTGGAATGACTAATGATGACGAACATTTTTTGACCGTCACCAAAAGTAACAAAAAGATCATCGGTGAGGGCCATTAAAAGTTCTTCACTGGAAGTGTCACCAAAGAGATAATTAGTGATGGGCCTTTAATGACCCTCACAAAAAGTGTCATTGAAAATGGCTTTGGTGAAAGACCTTAAAGGACTGTCACTATATACACTTATAGCGACGCTTTTTTAAGGACCGTCACCATATGTGACATTGGTGACAGACCTTAAAGGTCCATCACAAGCATGAACCTCACCAATGTCCTTTTTTGTTGTAGTGAAGGCGAATAAAAAAACAATATAATTAGAATAATAAAGAAAACAAAAACATACAACAATATTATGACTGATGAAATAACACAAGTACACATCACTCTTCATTCTCATCACCCTAGTTAACTTCATCACATGGCATGATAACACTATTGTTCTCAAAATTATGTTTTGATCTAGGGTCATGTCGTAATATGAACCACCAATCCCTATCCAATAAATATGTGTAAAAAAACACCTAGTTGCAGTGTTTTGGAAAAAAAAAGCTCAGTAGCTTCATGCCACATCTTTATAGATTTTATAGATATCAAACCACTATTGTGATCTTCCTTTACATTATTTTTATCAAAGGTGTCCCACCACTTGCACCTAAAATTAATACATTGGAAATAAGAGAAGTCCACTTGAATGATATTTTATATCTTTCCAATGAAACCTAATGTCCCTTGCATTAGGTTTTGATTGCAATGGCTAGCACTACTAGATTGGTCAAACTCAACTTCCACTCCACAAAATGCATCCATCATTGGCATCCTTTGTGTGGAAATGATCTCCATATTCCCACATAGTAGAGAAAAAATGCACCTATAAAAAAGTGAAAAAATCACAGTGTCATGTGTCTAATAACCCGAACATAATTAAAATAAAATATACATAGATGTTACAATTCAAAGGTGTAGTATGAAGTTAAAAATGTACTACAAAAATATATTATAATTACCAAGTTTATGCACCTAATCCCTATGTTTATGCATCCTCTTCAAAATGCGGGTAATGACCAGATGCACTGTATTTATCTCAGGCTTGATCATCAACCCCACTGTTGGAGCATGTCATTGGAACATTTTCTATTAAATTATTAAGATAACGCACACTTCTACCATTAAATAGTTTGAATTATTTCCTATCACTGTCTCGTTACCTCCTCTTTTGTTCATACAATGCGACCCTTGTATGTGTCGCTTCCATAATGTAAAGAATGAATTTGATGATGGCTTCAATTTATGAATTAGCCAATGAAATCAAACCAATATATATATATATATATCACTACAAGAAAAACGGACATTGGTGAGGGTCATGCTGTTGGAAATACTGAGAGGGGGGGGGGAGGGGGGGGTGAATCAGTATTCCTTTCAATTAGAGCATTAGTTAATATTCAATTATTATCAATGTTTGTACAATGATAGCAGCAAACAAGAGGAACACAAATTCACAAAGTTTTTAAGGTGGAAACCCACTCCGAGACAAAAACCACCTAATGCTTTTCTAATAATTCTTTAATATTCAACTCCAATTGAAAATAAAGCTCCAAATTCCTAGAATCTAGAAAAGTATTCTTCTCCAGCTCCCACTGGATGGAAACTCCAATGCTTGAGATTCTTCAGTAGTCAACTGAATGGATGCCCCAACACCCAATGAGCTACAACTCACCCTAGCACCACCCTACCACCCTATAGAAGAATAAAAGAAGAATGGACTCTCGTACTAGGGAAAATGGTCCACTTTACAATGATATAAAATGATGTAGAAGAAGAAGATATACTAGACCATAACCCCAACTTTGACACAACCACCTAATGATGATCCTAGACCTCCCAACATTGCCTCTTCAACCCTTGGCAGATAGACACTAGTACAATTTGTACAATAATGTAATTACAATGACTAAGTACAATGATACCTTTACAATGATTGTATGCAGTGCTGCCCACTTGAAGACTTCATATGATGAACTTCTTGTTGCTGTTATGCACCTTGGTTGCTGCTCTTGTCATGCTACCCTCTGCTGCACCTTGCTTTGCTTTTTTTCCGTAGAAAGTCTGGTCCTTTGCAATCCTTGACAACACATGATCTAGCTTTTTCTTGCCTTCTAGGAGCTTGATATTGAATTTGGTGTATCTCTGTTATTTCAGATCCTCAATATCTGATTTTCAGTGCTGTAGTATTCCTCTAAGACTTATTTCCAATGCCATAGGTCTGACCCAATTTGGATTCTTCAAGAGAGAGTTATACCCAATTTCTCACAATGCCCTAATTATGGACTGTTTCAGCAGAGCGCACTTGTATGGCATGCCACGTGTCACTGTTTCTTCATTTGGCTCTAAATTCGATAGAGAGATAAATAAAGACTATTCGCTATCTGCCATTTTTTACGGAATTCCAATCTGATACTTAGAGAGAGAGTTATGACGATTTTACCCAAGGTCACTTCTTTGAGATGAATTTCAGGAGCCTGCAAAAACCCTGACTTCCACAGATCATATCTCCAAAAATATTGTGCACCTTGATCTAAAATTTTTACTGCAGCTTCCTCAGGATTTTTTCTTCGCCTCATAAAATTTTTAGCTTTTGAACCTTTGTAGAAAAAACATTAGAGGGAATATTCCACGATGACCTGTTTCAGATGGCTGAATCCCTTGCATAAGGAGGAAATGAAGATCACAATTTATATGAATGCTTAAGTTGAGAGGGACTTCAACAAGTGAATGTGGGAGGGATTTCAGGAGCTTAAAAAATATTAATTGTGACTTTTCAATGACCCATGCCCCAATCCCATGGTGTTTTAGCCCACTAATTGGGGGTACAAACTTCAAACATGAATATCTCTCAAACCGTGAAGAATTACATGGCACGCCATATATCAACGGAAACATCTTGAAAAGTAGAAACCATAAAAAGAATTATTGACCTAGAATATATTAATTTGGTAGGTCAAAATTCCCATGCAATATTGGGTTAGCCCCTCGTGCTATTTGGGTTGACATCAATGACAACCGCTGACCAACAATCTCCCCCTTTGGCATTGATGGCAACACAAGTACTCCCCCTGCGATCATGACACCTCTTCCTACAACATTCTCTCCCCCTTTGACATCAATGGAAAATGGTAACTCCCCCTGAAACACAACCATCCTGCAGACCTGTACACACTTCCACTCGCAATGACACACAACTGTCCTGCAGACCTGTACACACTTCGAATCCCCCTTTATATTCTAAAAAAAGGAAAATCTAATGAGAACTTGGGAGAATCCCAAGCCTCTGGCGAAGATATTCCAATGTTGGCAAATATTTAATATGTGATTCTTTTGGTGCTTCTTGGAATCTTGCTACTTGTCCAACTGCTTGCATAACATCTGGTTCGGAGGCTGTTACATATAGAAGACTACTAATCATAGATCTATACAACCTTTGATCCACATCCTTAGATGAGTCATCTATGCTCAATTTGCAACCTGTTACCATTGGAGTAAGGATGGGTTTGCAATCTTCCATTTTAAATTTCTTGAGCATTTCCTTGATGTACTTGTCTTGACATATAAATATTCCTTTCTCTTGCTGAGATATTTGAAGCCCTAAGAAGTATGTTAGCTCACCAATTAAAGACATCTCGAAATCACTTTGCACCTTTGTAGCAAACTTCTTACTTAGTCGATCATCATTGCTACCAATTATTTTATCATCCTCTTTAGCTATTAGACATGAATTAGTTGCTTCATCCAAAACATATATGTAAGTTGGAGCTCGACTTGCTGTAGCCACAATTTCACCATACACACCTTTCCTGATTTCACATTTTGTGGAGTTGAATAGTATTGTGTGTCCTTGATCACACATTTGTCCAACACTGAGTAGATTGTGATTCATGTTTTCAACCAATAGAACATTATTGGCTAGAGAATATTTTCTTCCAAGAGTGACAGTACCTGATCCTATAACATTTGAAGATCCATCATTTCCAAAGGATACAGTTCCATCCTTCTTCTCTTTCAGAGATACAAATTTATTTCTATCTCCAGTCATATGCATTGAGCAACCACTATCAACATACCACACATCTTTGTTCTTTTGAGCCTTGCGAGTGAGAGCACAATTATCATTCTTCTTCTTCTTCCATGTTCGTTCATTCTGTGGCTTCAAAGATTCTAATGGAGGATTTTCAAGTCTGTAGTCTTTGGCTATGTGTCCAAAGTTTCGACATTTGTAACATTCAATATTATTTCTTAAATGTTCAAATCTATTGATGTTTCGCTGAGACCTGGGAGGTTCATATTTGATAGATCTCTTGGAATTGTATTCGTTCCTAGGGTACATGTGACATTGTACAGCTTTATGACCAAATTTTCCACATGAATAATAGTAGCCATAAAAATATGTTGGTACTTGGATGGAAATTTTCGTTGAGGAATTGTCTTCCAAGGCTATTCTTGCGAATCTTGTCCAATGAATTCTACATGCATGTCAGATCTCATAGGTTCATTGTATTTTGTTGTAGAATGTCCTGCTTCTTCTTCTTTGTAACAGATGTAATTTTTGTCGTTGTAAGATCATTGATTGTTGATGAGTTCTTCCAATGCCCTTAAGTTGTTGGCATAGTTTTGGATAGTTTTTCCTTTCTTCACTTCCTCACGCAGTGAGACTACTTCGGCTTCTAATTCTTCCCTTTCTTGGTTGCTTTCTTCCAACCTCTTTTGAAGTGACTCTTCAATGCATTTGTGTTCTTCAAATTCAATTTTGAGACCTTGAACTTGTTCTTCAAGAGTTTTGGAATGGATCTTCTCCGCCTTGAGATCTTTTATAAGCTTGATTGCTTCCTCATAAAATTCATCTATGGTCCATCCTTCTTCTTCATTGTTTGATACCTCTTGCTTATTGTGCTTGGGTTTATTTTTCTTGGCCATAAACAATACTCTCTCATTGGCTTCTTCTTCACTATCATTTTCCTCATTGGATGATGAGCTATCTTCTTGAGAGATAAAGTTCCTTTTGGATCCTTGCTTGTTGAATTTCTTAAAGCCTTTCTTTCTTTTTGAGTTGCCATTACTTTTGTTTGGAAATTTTGCTGCAAAATGCCCAACCTCATTACAGCTGAAACATATCAATGGAATTTTTGAATTGTCCCTTACCAATTTGTAGTTTTCTTGTGAAGTAATCATATTCTTCATCTGAAAGACCTTCTTCATCATCTCCCTTTTCTTCACACTTGCAGGTGCATGTATTTTCAATTGAAGGTTATTTATCCTTATTGGTTTTCTTAGATGCAACGAACGCAGTTTCTAGATGCGAAGTACCCTCTTCTTCATCAAGTCTCATTTCATATGCTATGAGAACTCCATGTAATTCCTCTTTGCTGAGTTTTTCCAGATTCTCACTATATTCTAAGACCGATACCTTTGGGTTGAATCTCCCTGGTGACGTTCTAAGAATCTTCCGTATAATAGTCTTCTCATCAACTAACTCTCCCAATCCTTCCAAACTATTGGTTATTTCATCAATGTATTGAAAGTATGCAACAATGTTGCAATCTTCTTTCATTATGAGTTGCTCAAATTTTTCTCTATAGATTTGAAGCTTTGCTTCTTTGACATTTGAGTCACCTGCATATATATTCTCAAGCTTGTCCCATACATTTTTGGCGGTTTTACAACCCAAAACCTTATGATAAGCAGATTCAATAAGTCCATTGATAATAATATTCTTTGCTTTTGCATCATTTACCAAATTCTTCTTACCTTGTTCATCCGCGGTTGATGTAAATCCATTTTGAACAGTGTCCCATACTTCGTAACCTTGCGCCAAGAGATAGACCTTCATTCTTCCTTTCCAAAGTGCATAATTATTTTCATTGAATAGAGGTACACCATTCTTGGTATGCTCCATGACCTCCTTCCAGCTATTAAACTGCTATTGAAGGAACCAAGCTCTGATACCAATTGTTGGAAATACTGAGAGGGCGGGGTGGGGGGTGGGTGAATTAGTATCCCTTTCAATTAGAGCATTAGTTAATCTTCAATTATTATTAGTGTTTGTAAAATGATAGCAGCAAACAAGAGGAACACAAATGCACATATTTTTTAAGGTGGAAACCCACTTCGGGACAAAAACCACCTAATTATTTTCTAATAATTCTTTAATATTCAACTCCAATTGAAAATAAAGCTCCAAATTCCTAGAATCTAGAAAAGCATTCTTCTCCAGATCCCACTGGATGGACACTCCAACACCTGAGATTATTCAGTAGACAACCAAATGGATGCCCCAACACCCAATGAGCTACAACTCACCCTAGCACCACCCTACCACCCTATAGAAGAATAAAAGAAGAATGGACTCCCGTACCAGGGAAAATGGTCCACTTTACAATGATATAGAATGATGTAGAAGAAGAAGATATACTAGACCATAACCCCAACTTTGACACAACCACCTAATGATGATCCTAGACCTCCCAACACTACCTCTTCAACCCTTGGTAGATAGACACTAGTACAATTTGTACAATAATGTATTTACAATGACTAAGTAGAATGATACCTTTACAATGATTGTATGCAGTGCTGCCCACTTGAAAACTTCATATGATGAACTTCTTTATGCTGTTATACACCTTGGTTGCTGCTCTTGTCATGCTACCATCTACTACACCTTACTTTTCTTTTCTGCCGTAGAAATTCTGGTCCTTTGCAATCCTTGACAACACATGATCTAGCTTTTTCTTGCCTTCTAGGAGCTCGATATTGAATCTAGTGTATATCTGTTACTTCAGATCCTCAATATCTAATTTTCGGTCCTCTAGTATTCCTATGAGTCATCTTTCCAATGCAACAGTTTTGACCCAATTTGGATTCTTCAAGAGTGAGTTATACCCAATTTCTCACAATGCCCTAATTATGGATTGTTTCAGCAGAGCGCACTTGTGTGGCATGCCATGTGTCAAGGTTTCTTCATTTGGCTCTAAAATTGATAGAGAAAAAACTAAAAACTATGCACTATCTGCCATTTTTTATAGAATTCTAATCTGATACTCAGAGAGATAGTTATGACGATTTTACCAAGGTCACTTCTTTGAGATGAATTTTAGGAGCCTGCAAAGACCCTAACTTCCACAGATCATATCTCCAAAAATAGTATGCACCTTGTTCTAAAAGTTTTATTGAAGCTTCCTCATGATTTCAGCTTCACCTCATAAAAATTTCAGCTTTTGAACCTTCATAGAAAAAATGTTAGAGAAAAAATTCCATGATGACCTGTTTCAGATGGCTGAATCCCTTGCATAAGGAGGAAATGAAGATCGCAATTTATATGGGGACTTCAACAAGTGAACGTGGGAGGGATTTTAGGAGCCTAAAAAATATTAATTATGACTTTTCAATGACCCATACCCCAACCCCATGGGGTTTTAGCCCACTAACTTGGGGTACAAACTTCAAACATGAATATCTCTCAAATCGTGAAGAATTACATGGTGCGCCATATATCAACGGAAACATATCGACAAGTAGAAACCATCAAAAGCATTATTGACCTAGAATATATTAATTTGGTAGTCAAAATTCCCATGCAATATTGGGTTAGCCCCTCATGCTGCTTGGGTTGACATCAATGACAACCGTTGATCAACACATGCTTTTGACAGACCTTTAAGGTCTGTCACCAATGTCACATATGGTGACGATCAAAAAATGTTCATCGCCATTGACCATTTGAATGCGTTTTTTATGACATTATGTGATTTTTAATATATTTTTTGTCAAAATAGAAGGATTTAATATCATTATTGTGGAGTATTTTTTATAATATGTCTCAGGCCAAAGTGCTAAGAGTCAGTCATTTTTTTAAGAAGTAATTAGTGTGTATCATTTTGCTCAAGTAATGACTAGTTGAATAGAGCTTTCCTATGAGTCAACACATGATTCATATTTATTTAGTTTACTATCTAGAAATTCCCTTTAGATAAATTTCCACTAGCGTGTGTAGGAAATATATTATTTCATACATAATCAAGCTCTATCAATTCTATTAATGAGAAATACATAACACTCCTCAACAATCCAGGCACACCTTAAATTAATGCTTTGTCACACACTAAAATTTCTTAGCACCACACATGTCTTGGAATATCTTTGTACCTAGAAAATCTTGCTACGACACTGACACCCAAGCACATGGTGGCATGCACTAGCACAACATAGAACTCTCCTAACATGTGTTGGCATGCATGTAGTCCCTAGCATTCCTTGGAACACCTTGGTTGAATGCATTGACATACATTAGAACTTGACACACAATGCCACTTGGAATGTACTGGGACCTATTATTAGTGTGGTTTGCATGCCCCTTTTTAAAAATATAAAGTCCCGACTTATAACCCTCTTATTGTTTCTTCCTTTTGTTTCCTTGAAACTTCTTGACACACATTGACATACCGTGGCACCCTGCACATCCTTAGCACTTAGCATGTATTGGCATATCTTGGCACTATTTTTTCACATATAATTAGAACACCCTGGAACTCCCAAGCACACTTTGAGACTTCTTTCCATGCCTTGATATTCACTATCATTCCTTACCATCCTTATCATACCTTCTCACTCCCTCCTTGGCATGACAACTAGCACTCATTAACACTAGTCCTTGGCACATGTTTCTCATATTCATTAACTTCCATGAATTTTGACCTAGTGCTCCCTTAATGTTTTTTCCTAGTACTCCTTAACACTCCTCAACATGCATTATCACTCTCTAGCAAACCTTAGCACTCTTCAACATTCCCTTCCAATTCATAGCATGCATAACACTATGTGACACATATTGGCACTTGGCACATGTTGGCGCTCGGAAAATCTTAGCATGTATGGAATACATTGACATGCCTTGGTCTAATTTGGCATGGTTTAATATTAAATTTATTTGAGATCAATTGTTGGAAAGTAGATTAGAAGCAACAAAAGAACACTTGGCACTTAGAATGCATTAAGACTTTGCACTTGGAACCTATTGGAGCCTAGTGTTGGTGTGCCTAGCATGCCCCTCTTGGAAAAGTTAAATTGGTGACTTATTAACCCTCTTGTGTGTTCATTTTCTTGTAGTTAAAATTATTTCTCCCTTTTGTTGCCTTGACAGTCCCTGTCACACATTGGCACACCCTTACACATCTTGGCATGCCTTATCACTTGGCATGTATTAGCATGTTTGACATGCCTTCATACTATCTGACACATCTTAGCATTCCCTATCATGCCTTGGCACTAATGTCCTCAAAATTAGCCTTTAATGTTTTTAAGAACTTGGGAACCCAATCAATTCCTTGGCTACTGCAATTCTTGTGACAATATTGGCTTGCTTCAACCGCAACAGCTTGACCAATTTCACCCACTACAAGTATATTCTACATTGTTCACCTAAGAACTACCTATAATGCATCTTATGCCACTCATGTCCAAGCTCAACTTGTCCCACTTGACTAGTTACCAAGACAAGGATCACATGATCTAGCCATGGCCATAAAACAACTAAGCAATATACCTTAAATAGGAAATATTTCACATTTATGTTCAGTTCATATAAACAGTAGAACATTAACTGAGAGTTTGCAAGAACCACAAGATGCACGAGGCACACAAGATATAAGTCGACACAAGTTGAGTGCCCCAAAAATTATACACAACAATGTACAATATGCAATTATCTAGAATCGTTTAAAACATGAGCATGTAGCTAAAGTGTGCCACATCTCATATAAAAAAATAGCTAAAGGAAAAACAATGTTGTGCCTAGCACAAAGTGATCTTCCTTTGTCTGAAACTATTATGTCGAGCCCCTTATAACAATTGCAGGCTTGCCTCCTATAAATCCTATTCTGAACTTCTCCTAATAGACTTCGTCCATGGCATACTTGAATTTGCTGACACTCCCTGGAACACACTCTTATATGTTCCTTTCCATGCATTTTAACCTGGTTATCCCTTGATATTCCTCGACACTCCCTAACACTCTTCATCATGCATTGACATTGTCTAAAATGTGTTAGCATGCCTTTTCATTCCTAATGTTCATGCCCTGACCCTCCATAGATATAATTCCCTCACAACTACCCTTACTTAATTTTCAACTTGGGAACCCAACCAAGCCCTCGCTTGACTACAAGAGCTTGACCAAGTTACGGTTACTACAACTAGACTGTGTTGTTGAATTCTGTAGCTTGGGAGGTACTCCACAAGACTAGTGATATGGGTTTGTGTGAGTTTGGTCACAAAAGGATTTGTGGGAAAATAAACCAAGAAAATGGATTTTAGACCCAAGATGGGGTTTAAAATCTAAAATAAAATTAAAAAGGAAAATTAATATTTTTAAAGGTCTAAGTGGATAAAAAATGTAAGTTCTAGAGTGTTCTTAAGAGGTATAGGAAAAACTATTTAAGGAGGCCTTAAGATGAAGGAAAGAAAAACAAGTGAGAAGGAGCTAATTTGATCAAGGGGGCAAAGAGAGATGTTGTCCTAAAGAATGTTGAGTAAGAGGGTCGAGTAAGGGTTGCTAAAGGGAGGCCATGGTCATCCTCCAAGGACAATATCATCATGTGAGGGTTCACAAGAATGTTTCATAACTTAATGGTCAGTTCGAGCAAGGAAGTAGGATGGCATATTGTTGGTTCTCTTATGGTAGATTGAGCTTAAGAGAGGTTGCTCATGAGAATCTGGGCATGTGATCTCAATGGTGTGTTTGTGTGAAGGCCACGTCAAATTTTGAAATGTTGAAATTTGCAACAAGAAACATTGAAATTGGAAAACAAAAGGGACAAAAAAAAAATGCACCCACACTGGTGAGGAATTTTGATGCATAAGGAGTGAGGAATGTGGGGCATCTAATTTATTTTTCCCTTAAATAAATTGGAAAATAAATTGTAATTTCATCTCATAACAACTTGTGTCAGTTAACTAAGTCATGATGACCGAGTTAGCTCAAGAAATTTGAGTTGAGGGTCTAAGATGAGGCATGTAGAGGTATTAATCTAATAATTTTGGAGTCCAGTTGTAGTTGATGCATTAGTGGGGTGCAGGTGTGAATTAGTTAACTCAATTAAATGAGTTAAAATCAGTTTAAATAGTTCTAACTAAGTGATGAGCTAGTGAGAGGTCATTGAGTGAATTAAATTAGATTTAATTCATAATGAGTGATCAATTAGATAACTGATAATTCACTATTAATAGCTGCATGCATGTTAGTTCTGAGGACTACCCAGTTGAGACAGAGGTTAAAGGGAACATAATTATCAATTTTGTTTCTACAATTTTTCCCATGTGCAATTATAAATTCATTGGGATGCCATGATGGATTGCACAATCGAGGAAGACTGATTTTCCTAATTAATAGGTAGCTAATTCCCTAGGAATTTCATGAGTAAGGTAGGCTGAAGGAAGGTTGAGAATTGGCTAAGTACTAGACTAAGTTTGTGTAGATCAGTGGGAGACAATTGGCCGAGTGCTGGAGAATATCATGAGATATTAAGCATTGTATTGTTTCATGGTTCCTTGACTTAATACACAATAGAGATATAGAGGTTTTGAGCAGTTTCTTTCCCCAAATACATCTTGTATTGTGCGATTGATAATGTATTTCTCTTACTTATATGGATTGTGTGATTGTGTTTTGTTTCTGAAAATTGTAGGAAGGATTCAGTATCTTGTTTTAGTACATTACAAGATCAGATTGAATCTCGTTGGCTAGATTTTCTACATGGTATCAAAGAAGGAATTTTTTGGGTGGCAAGTTTGTAGAGAATATTTGAAATTTTGGTGTAAAATTAAAAAAAAAAAGTAGCATATTTGGATTCCTTGTGAAAAACTACCCAAATGGAAGATCAATTCAGAGCTCGGATGAGGGAGATATTGTCGATTTAAAATCAACTCTTTTTTATAAAATTTTGTAATGGCGGGACAATTATAATATGCGCAAGTCAAGAACCTATATGAAATTGAGGTACCAGATGCATGCAAATCGTTGAGGAGGAAAGCAGAGGTTAGAGACTTGGCTATTGAGAGGGATTACAAATTACCTCTCAACATGCAACCTTAGAAACAGTCTCAAAAGGTTCTATAATATCCACAATTAGTGAAGCACATAGGAGACAGAGTGGAAGCATCCAATCAAGCATATACCTCCATGAGGGGGGAATGTTGAGATAGATGGGAAGAGGGAAGACATGCAGCCATACCTCCAGGTGAAAGGCGGGGTGATGTGTAGACATAATCCCAAGATAAGAAATTTTGGCAGCGCCCATTGAGATGGTGTGTCTCATGGATCGAACCTAGCTATGAGGAGTCCACAGTACAATAGTGACAGGAAGGATCAGTTAGATTGATGCAGTCAAATTTTAGGGAGACAAAAATTAGAGTGACGATGTTAGATACTGGAGTGTAGATCAGAGTTGGCAACAATGCAAAGGGCACATATGCAAATACCAGAAGCAATGTAGAGATTCCAGTAGATAGGTGTAGTAGCTAGCAGTAGTCTGAAGACTCTGAGAAAAATCAATTATATTTATTAAGTTATTCAGATTTTATTCAGTTTCAGGATTTGCAGGTGCAAACAACATTAGAGAAGTGTTGCATGCTTAATTCCGAAGGTAGAAGATCAGGATAGATTGAATTCCTTTCTTGTTCAGAGGGAGTGTTGAAATTTACAACAAGAAACAGTGAAATTGGCAACCATAAAGGACAAAAAAAAATGCACCCACAATGGTGAGGAATTTTTATGTACTAGGAGTGAGGAATATGAGGCATCTAAATTATTTTTCCCTTAAATAAAATTGACAATAAATTGTAATTTCATCTCATAGCAACTTGGATCAGTTAACTTAGTCATGATGACTGAGTTAGCTCAACAAAATTGAGTTTAGGTGATTGAGGTGGATATTGGTGCCACCTGCCTATTCCACGTGGGTCCTCACCATTGTCTCTTTTAGTTTTTCAGTTTCCTTAATTATAGCACAATTTACTATTTTTGTTAGTTTTTCGGGTCCTGAACTTCCTGAGCAGTTTTGAGGCCCTAAACGACGATTTTTGGGCATGAAAGGTTTGGAAATTTTATATAAATCAAACTAGTAGTTGTAGTCCTCAAAGAGATATTTCTAACAAGGTATCAATCATGTGTGTCAAACGGAGATCATATGACCAAGTTACGACCTCAGGAAGTTGGATGACCAACTACCCCCAATGGGGCCCACAAACTCTTGGTGTTACATCTCCTCAGGTTAGGTTTTCTCTTTATATTCAATAATAAAAGGCCTTTTAGGCTTACTGTAACACAGTTCAGAGGCATGTAGCTATCACATATCTTATCAAAGATAAGCTACCATCACTCGAGTTAGTTTTTTTTCCATTCTGTCTGTAAGCATTTTTCAGTATTTGATATTAATGAAATGAAGTGTTATTCCTAGTGCATCTCTGTGTTTATGTTTGTTTTTGTATTCTATTGCATTCTTGCATATGTCCAGATCATGAGGATGTAAGATGAGGGATGTATATGGATTCTAATATTTTGGGGGTCCAGTTGCAGTTGATGCATTAGTGGGATGTAGGTGTGAATTAGTTAACTCGATTAATTCAGTTAAAATCGGTTTAACTAGTTCTAACTGAGTGATGAGCTAGTGATAGGTCCACTAAATTAAATTAGATTTAATTTTAATTCACAATGAGTGATCAATCAGATAAATGATAATTCACTATTAATAGTTGCATGCATGTTAGTTCTGAGGAAGACCTAATTGAGACAGAGGTTAAAGGGAAAATAAATATCAGTTGTACTTATAAAAAATTTTCCATGTGAAATTATAAAGTCACTAGGATGCCATGATGGATTGCGCAATCAAGGAAGGATGATTTTCCTAATTAATAGGGCCCTAATTCCCTAGGAATTTGATGATCAAGGTAGGCTGAAGGAAGGTTGAGAATTTATCTAAGTACTAGGCCGATTTTTCCTAGATTAGTAGGAGACAATTGGCAGAGTGCTAGAGAATCTCATGAGAGATTAAGCATTGTGTTGTTTCATGATTCCTTGGCTTAATACATAGTAGAGATAGAGGGGTTTTGAGTAGTTTCTTTCCCCACATACATCTTGTGTTATGCGATTGATAATTTCTTCCTCTTACTTATATGTGATTGTGCGACCGTGTTTTGTCTCCGCAAATTGTAGGAAGAATTTAGTATCTTGTTTTAGTACATTACAAGATCATATTGAATCCTGTTGGTTAAATTTTCTACATGAAATAGAAGAGAGGGTTGATACAATATTTTCTTGTGGTGGTTAGTAGGCCGCAAGTTTTGTGACAAAGACCAACATAAATGGAGGAGGCCTTGGACTTTAATTTAGAGCCAGAAAAAAAGTAGACACAAGCATAATATTGACTAAGGTAACCCTAGTTTGAGGGTCGAAATTGAGATATGAATTCAATATCAAGATTCAGTCAAAGAAATGCCGAGAATCTATGGATCCATATGAGCTAAGTCTCTTATGGAGGCAATATTCATGGTTTTTTATATGGGTGGATAGGGTTTGTTCTAAAACAATTAGAAGTACATAAGTATAGTTCCCTAGTTAGGAAAATTTCATAACACGTGTTGGCGAGAAGTCAGGTCTCGCGGACAAGACCCAGGTTCAAGAGTTGTGGCCAACAAGGGGTCTGGTGTAGTCTAGGAACACGCCGACATTTTCACCCTGCTCAGGAGAGCAGTGCGTCTCACCCGAGGCGTGCCGCAACCACATGCAAAAGGGGATGAGATCAATGGCAAGGAACGAATCCGCAACTAAAGAAAGACGGTGCATCCATTCATATACAAAGTTATATGTGCAAGATCACTAATAGGCATTCAGACATTCATAAATAAAATTTTAAACCAGCATAACCGCATTACATGCACATGAACATCTTATTGAGACAGCAACCTTCCATTGTATTAATCTCTTGGCCCAATACATGATTACATGGCAATCTTCCTGTTAGCTCACAAAGCTGATACAGATGAATCTCAGAACAGAAAGGTAGAATAGAGAAGATAAGAAACCATATGAAGCACATGCATGAATCCTCCGCAGCTGCTCTGTGCGTCCTTCCTTGTCTCTGGCCTCGCGACTTCTTCAGTACGCATTCAACTCTCAGCATTTTACAACCTTTTCAGCCGGGTGACTGTTATTTATTCACTCGCCCTCGCGACTATCGGCTCCTCTGCGTCTTCACTTCGGCTTCTCTCAGCTTCTCTTCTGATGTCTGCGTGTTCCACTTTCTGTTTTCTGCTGTGTTTCCTTCATCTGCACTTGTCTCTGTTCTATCTCCAGCTATCGAGTGCTTTCGCGCCGCCTTGGTAGCTCCGCAACTCCTGGTAGTTGCGGCGCGGTCGCGGTTGCCATGTGTATTTATTCCGCAACTCAAAAAGGGTCAAAACTCAAAATGTCTTGGCCAAGATTTCAAAACTAAACAAAAAAAACGGCCCCAACAGGCCTCGACCACAATTCCTTGACTCGTCCGCGAGTCAATCACAAATAACAGTTTCTATTTCCATTGCCCCGCTGGCACCCGTACTCTGCTCTGCTGTGCCTTCACCCTGCGCCCTTTCCTGCTGTGCTCCGCCACTTGGTTGTTCAAACAAGGGCCCCAACTCTGGGACCCGGCGGAGCGTTGTATCTCTAATCTCTGTGAAGGCCGCCACTGCTTGCTGCCATTCCTGCATAAGCAAGTCAGCTTCTTGAGAGATTCGGTTGGCGGCGGCTTCGTCTATGGGTGTCGGGGCAGCCCCAAACAGCGTGGTGAGCTGGGCTTCGACCTTGGAAACCAGCTGGTGCATAGCGTCAGCATGGGTGCGAAGGGGCGGACAAATTTCCCGGATGACATGTTTGGCCGCTGCCGAGTCAGCCTCAGTCTGTTGCATGTGAAGTTCAAGCTCATCCGACTGGGCATAGAGTTGATCAAGCCGTGCTGGGTCCATGGTTTCCTGAATGTCCCGGGAAATCCGTTGCAGCTGGGCAGCGATAGGCTGCGTCTTGACAGTTAGCGCGAGTGAGCACTCCTGCAGACTTCGCAGAAGGGTAGAAGCTGCGGCTGCAGTGGAATGGAGAGTTGCTTGTAGACTGACTGCCTGCGTCTTTTTGGAAGTCACCTATCCTGAATGGTCACTGGGTGGATCGGGAAGGGTAGGCCGTGCGGCTAACGCCGCTTGGAGTTCCTAGTTCTCCCTGCAAACAATAGTGAAAACTTCCCTGAGGTGGTGAGCCTGTAGTGCTATACTGTCCTCCTCTATACTAGCAGGGAGTGGGGCATAGTGAGCCCTTGCAGCGGGCCATACGCTGGAGAGTGCATGAATAGCAATGTTGGCCTACTCCTGGAGGTTGGTCTTCTCCCGCAGCAACTGATTGCGCTGTTCAGTAAGCGCCGTGATTTGATTCCGCTGCTCGGTGCACTGCCGCTGTAGCTCTGTGTGAATCTGCTCGGACTTGAGGGCCGCTCGCTGAATGAGCAGGTACAGCTATGCTGGACTCCATTGTTCTGTATTAGTCATGCTGGGTGTGCCCTGCTCCGGCACCCTCTCCTGCGAAGGTTGGTGGCTGGCCGCTGGTCGGCTGGAAGTTTCTGGAGGATGGACCGGCGTCTGCTGCTGCACTGAAGTGGCCATCTCGGACTCCGGTCGGTCTTGCTGCGTGGTCTGCTCTGGGGGAGGGGCAACCGAATCAGCCCCCCCATTCGTGAACCTGGTAGATATAGTAGAATGAGGGTCTTGGGCCGTGGCCACGGGGTCAACCGGTGGTATCATGACTGCAGTACTGGAGGTGACTTCCACCCCGTGGTCACCTCCGAAGAGTTCCCGGATCAACGAATCTGACACAGTGGCTGATGAGTTGGATGGATTGGGGGAGGTTGTAGGTGGTCGGCCGGTGGGAGCGGTGGACGGAGTGAAAGAAGTGGGAGGGAGGCGAAGGTTGAGGAACTCTGCAGGATCGATCAGAGGTTCCTCCGGAATCAGAGTTGCTGTGGGCGGAGTGGCTGGTGGATCATCGTCCATGAGATCCACCACTGGATCTGTGACAGCAATGCGGGCCCTCTTGGATGGAGGTGGGTCGGAGGAATCGGGTTTGGGGCCCGGTCTCTTTTAGTTTTTTAGTTTCCTTAATTATAGCACAATTTACTATTTTTGTCAGTTTTTCGGGTCCTGAACTTCCTGAGGAGTTTTGAGGCCCTAAATGACGGTTTTTGGGCATGAAAGGTTTGGAAATATTATATAAATCAAACTAGCAGTTGTAGTCCTCAAAGAGATATTTCTAACAAGGTATCATGTGTGTCAAACGGAGATCATATGACCAATTTACGACCTCAGGAAGTTGGATGACCAACTACCCCCAATGGGGCCCACAAACTCTTGGTGTTACATCTCCTCATGTTAGGGTGTTCTCTTATTTTTCAATAATAAAAAATCCTTTGAGACTTATTGGAACACAATTCAGAGGCATGTAGCTGCCACATCTCTTCTCAGAGACAAGCTACCATCGCCCGAGCTAGTTTGTTTTCCATTCTTTCTGTAAGCATTTTTTCAGTATTTGATATTAATGAAATGGAGTGTTATTCCTAGTGCATCTCTGTGTTTATGTTTATTTTTGTATTTTATTGCATTCTTGCATATGTCTGGATCATGAGGGTCTAAGACGAGGCATGTAGATGGATTCTAATATTTTGAGGGTCTAGTTGGAGTTGATGCATTAGTGGGATGTAGGTGTGAATTAGTGAACTCAATTAATTGAGTTAAAATCATTTAACTAGTTCTAACTGAGTATGAGCTAGTGAGAGGTCCAATAAATTAAATTAGATTTAATTTTAATTCACAATGAGTGATCAATCGTATAATGATCAATCGTATAAATGATAATTCACTATTAATAGTTGCATGCATAGTTCCGAGGAAGACCCAATTGAGACAGAGGTTAAAGGAGCAACACGCTGTAATTTATAAAAAATTTTCCATGTGAAATTATAAAGTCACTAGGATGCCATGATGGATTGCGCAATCAAGGAAGGATGATTTTCCTAATTAATAGGGCCCTAATTCCCTAGGAATTTAATGATCAAGGTAGGCTGAAGGAAGGTTGAGAATTGGCTAAGTACTAGGCCGATTTTTCCTAGATTAGTAGGAGACAATTGGCAGAGTGCTAGAGAATCTCATGAGAGATTAAGCATTGTGTTGTTTCATGATTCCTTGGCTTAATACATAGTAGAGATAGAGGGGTTTTGAGTAGTTTCTTTCCCCACATACATCTTGTGTTATGCGATTGATAATTTCTTTCTCTTACTTATATGTGATTGTGCGATCGTGTTTTGTCTCCGCAAATTGTAGGAAGGATTTAGTATCTTGTTTTAGAACATTACAAGATCATATTGAATCTTGTTGGTTAAATTTTCTACATGAAATAGAAGAGAGGGTTGATACAATATTTTCTTGTGGTGGTTAGTAGGCCGCAAGTTCTGTGACAAAGACCAACATAAATGGAGGAGGCCTTGGACTTTAATTTAGAGCCAGAAAAAAAGTATACACAAGCATAATATTGACTAAGGTAACCCTAGTTTGAGGGTCGAAATTGAGATATGAATTCCATATCAAGATTCAGTCAAAGAAATGCCGAGAATATATGGATCCATATGAGCTAAGTCTCTTATGGAGGCAATATTCATGCTTTTTAATATGGGTGGATAGGGTTTGTTCTAAAACAATTAGAAGTACATAAGTATAGTTCCCTAGTTAGGAAAATTTCGTAACACGTTTAGTTCATAAGGTATGCCCTTATGACTGTGACAAATTTGCATAGAAGAAGAGCGGTTGTGACCCTTAGAGCAAGGTTTATTTCTACAATATAGACCGTAAATCTGGAAGATGGTTCACAGATTCAGTATGTGTGGAGATAGCATATCCAAAGGAGGGTGGGACCTGAGCAGAAGATTGAGCATGTAGAAGATTTCAAGAAATTTGAACATGATAGGCTTGTGGTCCTATCTAAGCTTGGAATAAAATTTCAAAACTTAGTTACACAACATCATGGAAGATTATTATAAAGGTTTCCCATGCATTCTAATCAGCAATATTTGGTAGGATTCGAAGAACAACATGTTTTGTTCACGAGAAATATCCATGATAGTTTACGAATCACCCAACATATATCCTTTATGCAAGTCATATGATGATATTTATTCACACTTATTTATATCTTGTCGCAACACAGTGTTGGTCATCACCACCAACCTTGCAAAATTGAACATGAAAGGCTTCTGGTCCTATCTAAGATTGGAACAAAATTTCAAAAAATAGTTACACAACATCATGGAATATTATTAAAAAGGTTTCCCATGCATTCTATTAAGCAATATCTCGTGGGATTGGAATAGCAACACATTTTGTTCACGAGAAATATCCATGATAGTTTACGAATCACCCCAAAAATATCTATATCTATCCTTTATACCTTGGTATGCTTCCTATCCCTCTAGCATGCATTGGAACTATATATCATATCTTGTCACTCCCTCCTTAGAAAACTTGGAACTCCATAACATGCCCTATTAATACCTGACACATATTGGCTCTTGGCACATGGTGGCACTGGACAATTCTTGGCATGCATTAGATGCCCTGGAATTCCTTGGCATGGTTTACGATAAAATATATTTGAGATCAATTATTCACAATTAAGAGAGAAGTAATCAACAATGATTTGACACTTAAGACACACTAGAACTTGGCCCTTGGAATGTATTGGCACTAGTGTTGGTATGCCTAGCCTGCCCCTTTTAAAAAGGTAAGGTCCTGAATTATTAACCCTCACATGTGTTCATTTATTTTCATTTTAACTTGGTGCTCCATATTGTTGCCTGACACTCCTTTACATGTGTCGCATACCCTAACACCTGGCACATCTTGTCATGCCGTAACACATGGCATGTCTTGGCAAACCTGGCATGCATTGGAATTCCTTAGCACTATTTGGCTCATGTTATCACACACTGACACTTATTGACATGCTCTAGAATTCCCTAGCATGCCTTGTCACTCCCCTTTTGGCACACATGACACTTGCTGGCACTCCCCAATAGACCCTCTTATTCATTCATTTCTATTCATTTTGACTCAATTATTTATGTTTGATGGGATGCATGTCTAGAAATAGTTCCTTTAAGAGAATTAAAAAATGATTGCACCATTACTGACATAAGTAATTGTGATATTATACTTGAATGACATTAGGAAACTACACAAGATATTTTAAGAATGACATTTTTAGGGTTTTTTTATGGTGTGGGAATGGTAAGAAGTGAGTGTTCAATATTTTGATTTTCTTTCTCATTAAAGTGCTTACCCTTATGAGAGACTCATATTGAGAAAATGACACCCTTGTATGATTACCCTCCAACTCCTAATATTCCCAAAATAAAGGCCAAATTGCATAGTGAGGGAAGGAATGTTGGTCTATGATGTGTTGAGTGACTGGGTGAGAGTGTTAATGTACTATGAGAGGGACTGAACCATTTAATTTGTGTCCTATATGGATGATATGTTGTAGGTGTGTATCATGGAACCATAGGGCCACTAGAAATATTGTGTAAGATATAACCCAACATAATCAATTCCTTAAAATAAATAAATAAATTATGGAGAGGGATCAAAATAAATTATATTTGCTAGTCCACCAAAAAATATTTACTAGGGACTCACACCATGGTGATCAATGTTATACATGGAGTCTTTTGAGCTAGGCATTTTATTTTCTAAAAAAACTTTTGGAGTGTCACTGAATTGGTGGAATTATCAAATTCATGACATTGTAAATTATAAAGGAAAATTCATGACAATGTAACATTTGGAGGGAGTTTTGGAAACACCTCACCCCTCAAAAAAATGATTCATTAGAATTACAATTTTAGAGGTGGTTGTTAAGTGACTGCCTCCAAATGTTCATTTCTCATGAACATTGGGGGAGTGAGATATTTTTTTGTATTGAATGGGGAAAGGGGGCATAAGGGTAACATGGATGGGTAGAAGTGAGAGTTTCAAGCATAGTTTACTGAGATCTATAATCCTAGCAATATAAAATGAGAAAGGGCCTTAGGAGCTCATGACATAGGGGCTAAGGGGCCTAGAGGGATGGAAATGAGAGAAATTGGTAGAGGAACCCCCAAGAATTGTGATAAGGGGATTAAAGGCCCCACTATCACAACCCATAAGCCCTTAACCCATAACTACTAAATTACCTATTGATCAGGTGATCATGTCCTAATTGGATAAAATGCTCAAAATTTTATTTGCTCAGAATTGGTTGAAACCAGAATGATAGGAAAGGTCTCGTCAAAAATATCTTGTAGTCATGAATGACATTCAAATCCAACTTTGCATGTGAAAGATATGCAGGTTTGAAGTTTACAATTTCCTTCAAAAATCAGTTTGACCAGGGTTGAATTTTGACTTTGGAATTTATTAAAAAAATAATATTCCTTGGAATATTTCAAGAACATTCCTTGGAATATTCCCCAAAATATTCCATCTGGGGAAAATCAGTCTTCGACACTTGGCAGATTCTAATTGGAGCATTAGTTTGGTGGGAAGCCAAGACCAGGGAGGAAATCAAGAAACATGGTAAGATTTCTTTATCATGGACTGAGTGTATTACTGCAATCAAGAAGCAATTTTATCCTCTTGCTCACCTTCAAAAGGCTATAGTGAAGTGGCAAAACTTTATATATCTTAAGGGATAGAATGTGCAAGACTATACCTAGGAATTTAGAAGAAGATCACTCTTACTTGGGGTAGATTTAGGAGAAGATCACTCTTACTTGGGTAGGAGGATCTTTTGGTGTATTTAATGGGGCAAGGGGACATAAGGGTAACATGGATGGGTATAAGTGAGAGCTTTGAGCATGTTTTACTGAGATCTGTAATCCTAACATTAGAGAATGAGAAGGGGCCTTAGGACCTCATGGCATAGGAGCTAAGGAGCCTAGAGAGAAGGGAACAAGAGAAATTGATTGGGGAACCCCCAATAGTTGTGATAATGGGATTAGGGGCCCCATTATCACAACCCACAAGCCTTTAAACCATAACCACTAAATTTTCTATACCCTTAACCCTAAAACCATAATCCCTTTCACCCATACACTCATAAATCATAACCCATTAATGCCTTGATCCCTTAAACCCTAAGCCACTAACCCCTTAACCCTTGAGCCATAAGTTAGAATCCCTGAACCCCCTAAGCCCTAATCCCTAAGCCCTTATCCTCTTAAACCCTGACCCTTAACCCTAAACCCTTATCTCCTAAACCCCTAAACCCATATAACCCCTAAACCCTTAACTCAACTCACTAACACCTAAATCCCATAACCCTTAAGAGATTAACCCCTAAATCCCCTCACCCATATTCCATTGGTGCTTAACCCTTAACCCCTAAAACCCTTAACTGCTAAGCCATTAATATCTAAACCTAAACCCCCTAGACCTCAACCCCTTGGCGCTCATCCTCCTATGCCCTAACCCTTTACCCTTAACCCATAACTCCTAAACCCCTAACCCCTTAACTCCTAGAACCCCTAGCATTTTTCTCAAACCATAGGTACTCCAACACTAATATTCTTGGTCATATTAGGATTTTTTATACTAATCCCTCCAAATAAATCCTGTAAGCACTAATAGGGTCCAAGGAAAAGAGCCACAAGGTCCCCAAATTTTATCTACAATTTATGGATAGTCATATCTACCCCAATATCCTCCATGTATGTGATTTCAAAGGAAAATAATCTTGTCTTCTAATGTCCACAAATGCATCTATTTTCATCAAAATAAAGTTATAAGGATCATATCCTTACATTTCCCAAATGTAATTCATGTTCACTCAAAAGAAAAAAGAGGATATAAGGATGTCCCTTTAGTTATCATCATACTTTAACACTGGCCCATTCTCTTACCAAATGTATGGGTAAGAATTTCATACAAGTCTATAATCTTTCTCAAATGTTTGGTCCACAACAATATCAATACAAATTTCAAATTTCCTTAGTTTTCTCCAAGTGTATTTGAAACTGACACAGGTTGTCCTCAACTACATGAATGGCGCAATCTTCAAGCTATTGATATCTAGGTTCATCCCCTTTTAAGCCCCTCTTTTGTTCCTTTCATAAAAATATGACCAAGTTCATCTTACAATTGGATCTCCCTTTTGAATTTGGTGAGAATACCACATCGTTCTTTATGAATGGCTTGCTTTTAAAAATGATTACAATAATACTCTCAACGTATGTGGGGCTACAAGATACATTAAGAGGAGAAAGGATAGGTCAAAATAAACCTTATTTTCAAACATAGGTCAGACATATATATAAAAAAAATTGTCTACATATGTAATTCTTGCATTGTTCGATGGTTTTGGATTAACTCTACCATTTATTTCCCCAACTCCGTGGTAGATTTTCATTCCATTAATTCCTTAACAACTACTTTCAATTTTGAAATTTCCTTTTCTTTTTCTCTCAATTTCTCTTATGTATCGTGCAATTGAAGTTTATTAGGGAACTACCAATAGTTTAAGCTTTTATCCAAGGGGGGACAAGTGTGTAGCTGTAGGGGCATTGGGACCAAATTTTGGGGTTTATAACATTAGGGGAAGTTGAATGGTATGGCCAAAAAGGTGGGAGGGGTATCTTGTTGTGTATTTAATGGGTTAAGGGGAGGTACAAGCATGGTTAAGTAAGATCTATAATCCTATAATTACAGAATGATAAGGTGGCTTAGGACCTAATGTCATATGGAATAAGGGGCCTAGAGGGAAGACAATGAGAGAAATTGAGAGGGGAACCCCAAATAGTGGTGATAAGGGGATTAGGGGCCCCATTATCACAAACCATAAGCCCTTAACACATAACCACTAAATTACCTATCCCCTTATCCCGCAAGCCATAATCCCTTAATTCCTACACTCATAATTGATCATAACCCATTAACCCCTTGAGCCATTAAACCTTAATCCACAAACCCCTAACCTAAAGTCCATGAACCCCCTAATCCTTAACTGGATCTAAACCCCACTAGTACATATGGGCGGAAAGTATGACATTGTACTCTGATAGTTCAGTCATACTGTCGGACTTTACTCGCAAATATTTTTTGTGTTCTTTTAAGAAAAATCCCCAACAAATATTTGCTAGATTTCTGAAAAATACAATTGTCGTTGGATATCTGATGATATGTTAGTTAGATATCTACCAATAATTTTGTTTGTTAGTAATGTGACGAAAATTGAATTTTCATCAAATATCTAACCTTTAACTAAGTCAATTATATATCTATCAAAATACCAACATTTGACAAAGTTAATATTTTTCTAGTTGGACAATGTTTCTGTGGTGAACAGTTGTTGAAAGTCCAACGAAAAGACCATATTTTGGTAATAATACAAAAATATTTTATTTTTTTAATTGCATTACAAATATTTAAAAAATATTGAGGTTTATTTTTTAAGATAATCATCACCAAAAGTTTGGTAAGGAATAATTCCACATAACATTCCTGAAAGAGGACAAGGAGACATGAGATCTACATTGGAGGATTTGGGTGATTTCCTTCCCTTGTTTCATCCATTTTTATCATCCTTAAGCCCTCACAAAATTTAGAATTACTCACAAGATAATTTCAATCTCTAAAGTTTGAACATGCCAAAAATTGATTTGTTTCCAACCCATTTTTTTACAGTTGAACATCATGCATCATTGAGTGAACCCATCATGTTTCCTATGGGATGGGATCTAGGTATGAACATATTGTAAAACATAAAGGAAAATTTGCACTAAGGTTTGGTTAGACCAACATATAGCACAACAAATTTCATATCAATTTTGTAATGATATAACGGAAATTGATTTTTTCCCATAACTGACATTTGTCTTGGCATTCCTAGTTAACAAACAAAACATCCTCACATGCTAGCTAAATAATAGTGAGAAAATGAGTTGCACTTAGAAATTATTTGAGCATAGAAGAAACATAGAAGTCAACTAAGAGTCTTCATATTAATCCAGGGAACTTTGAGGCATCCCAGT
This sequence comes from Pinus albicaulis, assembly GCA_034641835.2. Taxonomy (NCBI): domain Eukaryota; kingdom Viridiplantae; phylum Streptophyta; class Pinopsida; order Pinales; family Pinaceae; genus Pinus; species Pinus albicaulis. Next base: position 1,347,286,644 of record CM076580.1, read on the forward strand.
GCATTGTCCTTAATATTTTAAGCATTCATCCATTTGCGTAACTGTAACATTAGGCTATACCATATATCCAATGCATACAAAGACCAGGGCCAACGATTTTCTCATGATCCATGAAGCTACCAATGATCAGGTTTGAGGAATTAACATTTAGTTCATAACAACCTAACTCACCATGATGATGACCCAAGTTCTGTTTAATGAAAATTCAATGAAGAAGAAAAAATTTCAGAGATTTTGTTTTTTGTTTTTTACTGAAGGAATATTAGCATGGAATGAGCATTATAGTAAAAAAAAATATCTAACTTTATGAAGATGGCATAAGCACTATTAGGAAATTTTGGAAAAGCTCAAAAGAAGGCCTAGAAGCATTTTAAAGTATGTCTCAAGGAAAGACCATATTTCAAAGGGAAGAAGGTCTCAAAAGTCAATAACAAAAGTCAAGCTACTTCAAATTCTCAATTCAAAAATTTGAAAGACAATCACAGTAAATTACTTCAAAGGGTGAAAGGAAAATGTTCATCTAGGTAAAAAATAATCAGTAATGATCTCAAGAAGAAGTCAAAAGGAAATACGATATATGAAGTTCATCTAAAGTTTGGTAGAATTTTGAAGTATCAAAGACACTTTATATTACACATATTGATGATAATGTTGGAAGTTCAAGTTCTTCCTCAACATCAAATTTTTTTAATCTAAAGTGGCATTGTTCAAGAACAATTCTCCTTCTTCCTAAACAACATCCACAAAGATGAGTTTTACAGGGAAAATACAATTTGGATTTTTCTTAAACTTCGCTAGAATTTGTAGAATGATAATACCACAGAGATATAATAGCATCACTAAAAATTGGATGTCATAAAGGTAAGAATTCCTTAGACCTTGCAGTGATCACTTTAGGTGAATTATACAAAAAGCTATTGGAGTCCCAAATTTGCATTTATCAGAGCCTCAAATTCACATTGATTTCACAGAGAGTGGGAGCCTTAGGTTTGCAAAATTTTCATAGGGAATTTAGAGCTGTAGGTAGCTTGTATAACATAGATAGATATGAGAGCTATCTGATATGAACATAAAGAGAGGTTCACATATATAAGTCCCACATAAGAGCTCACATACCTCTGTCAAATTTTTTTTCTCAAGTGGTACTACAAGTTTAACCTTCCGATATACACCACAAATATACTTTGAATTCCAAGAGACTTCTTCAATTTTCTCCTACACTTGGTTTGAATGCTCAGAACATACTCTTATCAACTCGTCCTCCTCTTCTAATGTCTTGGAGAAATGTGCTTCATGGCCTCAGGTCTGCAAGGATTCAAAGAGTTAGGTGCCTTAGGATTTCACTTATAACAAAGATATGGCACCTCGAGTGAGATCGCATGAGCCACTACAAGACTCGGTCTAAAAAATATAGAGATATAATGCTATAGGGAGTTTTGGAACAAACTTGTATTTAACCACAATAGGGTTACCTCAGTCTTCTCTTTACACATAATCTCTAGATTTTGAACCCTCCACAACTATGATAAAAAAACTACCCATTTGGATTAGGCTCCCAAATTTGCCAACCCATCTATGACATTATTCAATTTTTATGGATATTGGAAACACTTGGGTAATTTTCTAGTTGGAGATCCCTCGCGGCTAGCATGGACTCTTCACCTATGGTAGGATTTTCATAAAACTCAACATCCCATTAAACGAGGCCCAAAATTAAAATCTCTAAAATCCTCATGAAGGAGGTCAAGAGATCCAAGTTTTGTCAGCTAGAAGAGAAGAACTTAGTAACAATATTCCGACGAGCGCCATGAAGTGTGCCCATGAATCAAATGCCTTAGAATCTGAGAAGGATGCCTCCTTAGAATATCAGAACATTCTTAAGGTAGCTTTGGTAGCCACACCTCTAGAAGGTTGGATCAAAGTAGCAAAGAAGAAAGGAAAGAAAGAATGGAGTGGTGATCAACTCCAAGCTGTGAGATCCCAATGCCTCGGTTTTTTCATTTCCTATATGTGTTATGGACTTTTTTTGATGGCCATCCTTATGTATGTTATGTATATGGCCATCATTAAGTCAATTCTATCATACAACTATCATATACTATCGATGTAAATAAAAAAAACAATAAAGTGATATTAATATTAATATAATACTTTTTGTAAACTAAAGCTAATTGTATTATTTGAAAGAAAATTGCATTTGTATTATTTGAAAGAAATTTACAATTAAATAGACAATATTTTGAATAAATTTAATATAATAATATTACTCGGTGTTGCTTACATATTTCAATGGCCTACTATGGTTTTACCACGAACGACTGCTATTATATGAAATTTTCATGTTCAAAATCTCTCGACATAAAATTTTCTTCTTCGACAACATATCTACAAATATAATCTGCAAATTCAACCAAATTTGGAGGATTCTGAATGATGAGATTAATCTTGGATGTCAGACACGGATGAATGGGATGGGAATGAGGAAGGAGTTGCGAATGTGGCCTATGATCCCTATTGAAGGTGACCTTGGGAAATGGGCACTCCTCTGAAATCAAAATTTTGTCCTTGCAAATGGCAGTCGCGTTACAGACGATGATGAGAATTTTTGCCCCCTGCCCTCCATTGCCAAATTATGTAGAAAGATAATTTAATTTTATTTTAGACAAAGAAAAATAAAATATTTGCTTCAAATCTATATTTTTCAGCTTAATTTTTTAACTTTGTTAACTCTGTTCGATTTTTAGTTAGCTTAGGTTTTGGTAGCTTGTGTAATCAGAGGAATGTAAATAATAGTTAATCAAGTGTTGTTCTATTTTCACCTAGGTTTTTATTTTATTACTCATTTAAAGATTCTGGATTGAAGTCACGCTTACAGTTTGAGGTTTCATTTCACGAAAAACTAATTTTAATCCCTAAAAATTCACAATGCACTTCCTGCCTTACTCATGGAATGCGATGATTGCTAGTTATATACATAATGGGTACTATGATGAGGATTTAAAAATATTTCATCAGATGCATTTGGCTTCTACAAAGCCCAACTTGGTCACTTGTAATGCCATTATTTCTGAGTTTACTCATAATGGATGCTTTCACCAGGCGTTGGAGCTCTTCTTTGAAATGAAAGTGGTAGGTGTGAAACCCAATTCAGTCACCATTGCTAGTATTCTCCGGACTTGTGTCTGATTAGATCCATCACTAGACATATTTGGAGGGGTTGATAGTCACCTTTTTTCCTTCTTAGATCTCTTTTTCTTGAATTTTTATTATTATTTGGGTTTATGATGCTAGTACAGGTGGTGATTAAGGCTAACATACTCTGAGTGCCTAATATAATATTGAGTGTAGAAAATCATGATTTATTAAGCATTTTTATAAATATTTTATCAAAAAGGCTTGGAGGAGACAAAAAGGAGAAATTATAGGAGGATTTTCTACCCTAAAAGGCAGCCGAAGGATCCTAAAAGATTCTCTCCAACAATTCGAATTCTAGAGGCAGCTGAGCAACTCAAAGAGGAGAGAACTCAATATTGGTTTACTTGGAGTCCAATGGACTCAACCACCATTTTCTAGCGAGTTGTTGTTAGCTTCCCTGTAGAATAAATAAAGAAGAGCTAGAGCTAGGAAGAGTTAGTCTATCCTAGTCTCACTTCCATTCAGAATTATTGTTGTGAACTATTGAATCTTTTTGTTTTATTCGGGGATCGAAACTTTCAGAGATGTATGCAATTATTGTTTTATGAAATGAGCAGACTGATTTCATTTGATTGATTTAAGTTCAGAGGGCTAGGCTCATAGGTTAGGGCCTAATCCATGTGCCTCAGCTTCTCTGCTGTTATTATATTTTCCTTTCTATCATTTAGCTATCTTTTCCTCTGTCATTTAAGTTAGATCTATATCTGATAAGTTTCATTTCTATTTATTTTTTGTGCTACTATAGTTTTAATTGCTTATGAATAGTGAAATATAGCAAAAACTCCAAAATTGTGGTCATGTCTCCCCCCCTCTCATCTCTGTAATAAATTTTGAGTAGGGGAAGACCTTCCCACAGGCCAAAATTTCTTTTTATTCGAGTTTGGGGAAGAATATGTATTACCAAATCCAAGCCTTTCCTTCAATATTTCATCCCACATTTCTGTTTGTTTCTCATACATTAATCCGCAGGTGTGCTTCACTTCTGAGCACCGCTCTTATGCTTCCATTCCCCTCCTTTAATTCTAACCTTAGCATTGCACTTACCTTCTTTTAAACACCCTTAAGCTCTTCAACCTTACTTCTCTGTTTTTCTCTATTCATGGCCGCCTTACCCTTTTTACAAAAAACACGTAATAAAATCATACAAAACCACCGAAAACCCAACCTCTACCTTTGCTCCTCGAGATTCCCACCACTATATGTTAGACTTTGCAATCGCAACATTTAATGATTCCCTTAACACTTATCTCCCATTCCTTGCAATTGCAATATCGTGAAATCACAAATCGCACTTCACATTAGTTACCTTCTACCGTTAACACTCACCGCTCATTCTTTATGATTGTGAAATCGCAAATCGTAACTCTTAGATTTTTCCATCGCCACGTCATCCTAGTTGCACATCACATCCCGCAGAACTTAACACATCGCAAATTTCGTCCCATAGAACTTACCACATCACAAATCGCATCCCGTGAAACTTATCAAATTAGAAATCGCTGCCCGCAACCTTTATCGCAACGAAAATTACATTTCACACATTTTAGTTTATTCCCATTAATCCTTACCACTATCCTTGTAAACCTGCGATATTGCAATTCACGACCCGCAATGTCACTCTTCGCACTTCACACTGCACACCATTTAGTTCATTCTGTTAAGTCCTTACTAGTATCCATTTAAACTTGCGAAGTTGCGATTGCGACATCGTACATCGCACATCGCAAATTTTGTTGTCCATTGCATTCCGCCATTGCATTTATGAGTTCTTCTCACTCTGAAGTCATTTATTGCATTATAATAAGTTTTCCTAAGGGTTTAACCCCCTCTGTCTACTCCAAATCCATTTCTCATGCTATCATAATTTTTTCTAAGGGTTTAACCCCTTCTTTTTGCTTCCAAACCTCATTTCATGTGTCAAACCCCCCATTAGCCCTCTTATCCCTTTTTCTTCCCTCTAAGCTACAAGTTAATTATTTTTAATTAAAATTAAGGCATGGATAGTTTAGTTTCATGGATAGGAGTATGGTAGATAGATCATAGGATAGGTAGAGTGAATTTATCCATTTGGCCAATTTAAGTGTGTTTTAGAATTAATTTCCTTTCTACTATTTTTTTTCTACAAATTAAATTAGTTTCATTCTTGGAATTCCTTTCCAGCAATTTAGTTCAGTTTCTTTTCTTTCATTTCCTTCTGACAAGTTAATTTGCAGTTGTTCTCATAATTTAAGAAGTAACACCCTTTCATGAAGTAGAAGAGGATGACATGAACATAATGCATATGATGTGTATATATCACTGTCACCTCAAAGTTTGTACGAACCCCAGGTTGATAAAGTAAAGTAGGGCAACCCCTGAGAATTGCAACATTCTTGGTGCAATACCAAGGCTCACCACTTTTTCGTGTCGTTTCGAGGGAAGTGTGTAGTAGATATTTTTATTTTGTTTTAGTATTGTTTTCTTCTTTCCTTTCTTTTCATGTCACTTCAGAAATATTGAAAAGTACAAAAAATATCTTATTTTCATGCCTCGTAGGACTAAGAATACTCAAGACAAACATTACCTAAAACCCCCACATCACCTCCTAGCCACCCTTCATTCTTCTTTAGTGGTAGTGAGATTGAACCCCCTATAGGAGAGCCTTCTGAATATTTGGAGGATCCTATTGGGGAAGAAGAAGAAGACCTTGTTTCAACTAAGGGACTTGCTTCACCTATCTTAACCATGGCTGGGACCCAGAGAGCCTTTCCCATAAGAGAGGTAGATGGGGACACTAAGATGAAAAACATTGAACCCTCAGCTCTTCCACACTTCCATGGAATTACCTATGAATACCCTGACACATTCATGTTTGAATTTGTTGTTGTCTGTAGGACTTATGGCTACACCTCTGATGATCAGAAGTTGAAGTTATTCCCATTTACCCTTAAGGATGTAGCCTTGCGTTAGTTCATGGGTCTGCCTAGGGATAGCATCACTACCTGGGCACAGATGGAAGATACCTTCAACATCAAGTACAAAGACTAATGTAGGTCCAAGGAAACTAAGGATGAGATATTTAGGATGACTCTAGGGCCTGATGAATCCCTAGAGGATTATGAAGAGAGGTTTCAATTGAAATATAAGAGAGCCAACTATACTCTTGATCCTGACTCACTTAAAATTGTACTTATTCAAGGGATCAGTGAAGAGATTATAGAAACCTTGAATATGTTATAAGGAGGAGATATCTACCAACAACCCTATGAAACAATGAAAAATGTCTTTCGGAACCATTCTAGGGCATTTAGGAAGAAGGCAGAGCTAGTCAAAGTACATCCAATACCCCCTCCTCTTCCACCTTCATAAAACATGAGATTGGAAACATGCTAGAGGAATTCAAGAGTGACATGATGCACACCTTTGCTTTGAAAATAGACACAATGCAAGTCAAAAGGAAGCAAGAGGAACCAGAGAGAGCCTTGGCCATATTTTGTCCTAGATGTACCAAGAAACACCCAAAAAATGAATGTCCACTAAATGTCATAGAGGTTTTCTTAGTCTGTGAAGATAATCATGCCATAGACAAGTGTCCCTACTTACCTAGACTTAAAGCTATATATCAAGGTGGGGAAAAAATGTCAGAGCAACTCTGTTTCATCAACTAGAGAAGGCCTCAAGGCCCTCGACCATATAAATAAGGTATGAAAGGTGCACCTCACTCTTACTATTACAACAATTAGAGTGCACCCATGAAACCTTGGTACACCCCCACTCCTCCATCATAGTCTACGCCTCCTACTTGGCCTTCCAACCCTTGATATCATGCTCATCCAGTAAACCAACCATTTTAGCAGTATGTTCCACAAGAACCTCAGTGGAACAATCCATCCCAAGGGTGGAGGCCTCAACAAAATCAACTACTTGCTCTAGTGCCTCCACCCAAACCTCAACTTCAGCTTACTCATGCTACTCCACCTAGGCTACCTATACCTCCAGAACCTAATTCGAACCCAAACAAAAGATAGGAACAACAGGCCCCCAGTGGAGAAACATCCCATCCAGCTTATGTTGTGGAGATACAACAAGTTAATCTCGGGTCGGGAAGATTACTCCCAGACAACCATCCCCCATCTCCACCTATAGAGGTTGAGGAGGAAAAGGAAGAAGATAAGACTCAGATCCAACAACCTCCTTTTCTCGAGCGCTTGATCCACCCTAGTCAGCACACCCCAGAGGAGATTTAACTCCCGGGAGAATTAGGAAATTTGTGTGTAAAGATGCCACTTCTCCAGGCCATTAAGGATGTCCCTATCTACAATAGGGTCATCAAATAAAAGTACTTCAAGAAACCTAGAAGGAGGAAGAGAGATACCCCCACCATCAATGTGGTAGGACAACTGTTTGGAGTGATGCTGGGGAAGGTGATATTTCCAAAATACCTAGACCCTAATAGTCTAGTTTTTGATGTACATATAGATGGTGTCATAGTCCCCAACACTCTGATTGATATAGGCGCTACCATCAATATCATGACCAAGGAAACTATGTTGAAACTTAATCTCTAAGGGACTTTGAGGAAAACCATAGTAGTTATGCAACTTGTGTTGGGAAAAATACTGAGAGGGGGGGGGGGGGGTGAATCAGTATTTAGAGCTTACTAAAAATATTTTAAATTTTTCTTTACAAAATTCTATATGTGGCTTTGTTGAACCCAACTTGCATATACACGCACATATACTAAAAGAAACTAGTGTATACTGATATAATTTTGCAGATTAGAAAAAAATTTCATTAACAATATTTAACTCAGTTTACCAATCATTCATCTATTAGATAATCAGTAAATATGTGTAGTAACAAAAGTATAAATCATCACACAAGAGAAACACACATGAACACCAATATTTAAGGTGGAAACCCAATTCGGGAGAAAACCACCTGCAGAAGGCTACAACCTTCTCTATTTTCCAGCTGCTACTGGAAGGGAGCTACAAACCCCTAATCTCGTTTACCAGCCACTACTAGAAGGGAGCTTCAACCCCCTGATCAAAACACCAACTTCTACTAGTAGGAAGCTTCTACTTCCATACTGAAGGCTTCAACCCTCAGAACCATTGCATATCATGTTTCATCAATTTTCATACTCGATCAAATAGCATCAACACAACTCTTCATAAACATCAACAACCATAAAATTTACCCAATACTTCAATCATACCATTGTAACAAAAAATTAGAAATAACCTAGACTTCAGAATAAATATGCAGATACAAACTCAACCCTGAACATTCATCAACTTAAAATGCATACGCTACTTTGCTTCACTGAATCCGTGCGTATACGCTCTTTCCTTCACACCAACCTACGTATAGATTTGTGAATACTGTTTTTCAGAATGTAATCAGTCTCAGATCCAGATGTGAGGCTTTAAGTCAGATATCTTTAAAAATGCAGAACCCTTCATCAGTTAGTCACCATCAACCATGTTTATTCTCTCATTGATAATATTTGTACACAATCAACTTAGTAGCATATACAGTATTGAAACAACCCAGTTCTACAAGAAGAATTCATTGACATATAGAATACAAATAGTAGGAATAATAGAAAAACTTCTACAATAAGCTTCAAAAAACCCTAACTGCCATACGTGCCTTTTCTAGATTTCTTCACTTGACTTCAGCAAACTTGCACCGCGTCATAGATCTAATAATCTCTTCAATGGATCAGACAAGAGCATAGTCATTTCATATCTAGAGATCCTGAACCATCATTGTATCCATGGGTGCATCATAGATTCATATCTATCAATTAAAACAAAGTTCATCCCATGAAAATATACCTTAGAGAAAATTATTCAGTAACAACCCTTACTCATGCACCCTTTACACTATGATCTTCTTCTCCTTATAGAGATTTAGCCTTTACCAATACCATGAGTGAAAAACACACATCTGCTGATGGTATTCTTGGATGGAATCAAATAGACAATACATCGCTCAATACTGTGGGCTAATACCATGGTAATGCCCATTGGTATCATAATTTTAGAGCACAAAAGTCATACACGACTTGGATTGTTCATATCCGCATGTATCCACAACTTCTCTTCACACAAACTACATATATACTAATTCTGAAGGTGTACGCACGTTTCCTTCATAAAGGTAGCATATACATTGCATCCATATGCAGGTTTCCTTCATCAAGATTGCGCATACATTGAGAAATATTTCTTGGTTCATTTCTCTGGCACTTACTGGAATTCCTTTCTCTGTCACATCTGAATTGACCCGTAGAAACTTCATTTTTAAATCTTTAACCCATAGGTTGCTTATCGTAGGAAACTCATCAAGTAGGTTTCCATCAGGGACAATTTCATCAAGTAGGTTTCCATCAAGGAAAACATATTGCAACATATCACCAACAATCTCCCCCTTTGGACTTGATAGCAACCATGATGGTTTTTGATCATCACTATAGATAAATACATTAATCATAACCATTATTCAAACAGAAAAATACTCTTCTCCTTTGACATCAAGGGCAAAGGGCGAATCAAAACCAAAACAAGGTTTCTCTTCCCTTGTAGAAAGATGAGTTCTGAAGATCTGATGTGTACTCAGTTTACCATGCTCCCATGAGTTCATGCTGGATATTTAGACAAAATTTTCAATGAAATACATGACTCAAACGAGTATGAGCTTTCCTGTCACCAAGGAATCATACTTACATCAATGATCCAACCAAGTGGAATTGCAAATTTTAACAAGTCCTTACATGACTCAATATAGAAATTTTACATCATAGGTCTCAACATGACCTTTTCATCAAATTACAGATATGACTATTTATGACCAAAACCAAAGAATCTCAAACATGATATCATAACACAAAAACCAATCAAAATGCCAACAATGCATCCTTTTCCACAAGACAAGTGCTCCCCCTTATCTTGTGCATCCTGAACACCTTCAACAACCAAATCATCAGAGCATATTCATCAAGGAGATAAATATTAGAGAATTATATAGAAAGATGAATACTGGAACAATAATAGAGATTACCCAACAATACCACAACTATTTTGAAACGTTGACCCAAAGAAGTTATGTCAACAAAACCTATATGCGGTTTTATGCATAGAAACTCGCGTATATACGCGATTTTCATTTATGAAACCCGCATTTTGAATTTAATCTTCTAAAATTAAGCAGATTTTATCAGAGAGGCAAAGACAACTCCCAACTTCTGTCTGAGATATTCGAATGATTCCCTAGGAAGAGGTTTAGTAAATATATCAACAACTTGTTCTTTGGAGGGAACATACTCCAATTTAACCTTTTGTTCACGTAGGAAGTGATACTTGATAGGAATGTGCCTGGTCTTGTAATGCATAATAGGATTCTTTGAGATACTAATGGAATTTGTATTATCACACAAAATGGAGATGGGAGGTGAACATTTGATTTGAATGTCTTGTAAAGTCTGCATCATCCAAAGTAGTTGTGTGCAACATGATGTGGCAGCCACATATTCTAATTCTGTCGTGGATAAGGCAATAGAAATATGTTTCTTACTGAACCAAGATACCAAACGGGGCCCCATATAGAATGCACCACCACTAGTGCTTTTTCAATCATCAACATTTCCAGCCCAATCTGCATCTATGTAAGCGTGAAGACTGAGATCAACATTCTTTGGATACCATAGACCATAGCCTTGAGTCCCTTGTAGATATTTGAATTTTATTTTTACAGCCTGAAGGTGAGACTCTTTTGGATTAGCTTGGAATCGACCAAAAATCCCAACTACATGCATAATGTCTGGTCTTGTCCCGATTAGATAAAGCAGACTTCCAATCATGGATCTATATTCTGGTTGATTCACCATGGGAGAATCATCATGAGAACTAAGGTTACATCCAGTTACCATTGGCATACTCATAGGTTTGCAGTCTTCCATCCCATACTTCTTCAGAATTTGCTTAAGATATTTTTCTTGTGATAAAAATATGCCATCTGTTGCTTGTTGCACTTGTAAGCCAAAAAAAAATGTTAGTTCCCCAAGTAAAGACATTTCAAATTCTCGCTTCATAATAGAAGCAAATTTTTGACTCATGGACTCTTCATTACTCCCAAAAATGATATCATAAACATATACAACTACAATCAATAGTTTATATTTTTCAATTTTTGTGTATAAGTTGCTGTCAGTAGATCCCTTTGAAAAACTTTGTTGATGAAGATATTTGTCAAGACGATAGTACCATGCCCTTGGAGCTTGTTTGAGACCATATAAAGCCTTTTTAAGTTTGGAAACAAGTTTTTTATCATTTCATAAAATGAATCCTTCTGGTTGTTCTATATAAACTTCTTCTTCTATATCACCATTGAGGAAGGCAAATTTACCATTCATTTGATAAACTTTGAATTTTTGAAATCTTGAAAAGGAAAGAAACATTCTTATGGCTTCAAGTCTAGCTACACGAGCAAATGTTTTTTCAAATTCTACACCTTGTTGTTGAGCATACCCTTTACAAACAAGTCTAGATTTGTTTCTAATAACATCTCTATTTTCATTTAACTTGTTTTTGAATATCCATTTTGTTCCAATAATTTTTTTATCATGAGGTCTTGGAACTAATTCTCAAGTGTGATTCTTTTCAATCCGATCAAGTTCTTCATTCATGGCTTGAATCAAAAATTCATTTTTTCTAGCTTGATTTACATTCTATGGTTCAATAGTGGATAAGAATGCCAGATAGCTAGGGGATCCTACAAGAGTTCTTCTTGTTTGTACACCTGATCCCTTTTCTTCAAAAATTTGAGATTCTGGATGATTCTTTTGTACATACCTGGATGGAACTTTTTCAGATAGATCTTCTTCTACTGCTTCATTGCATTCACCTTTTATATTTTTTCTATTTGATGAGGAAAAATATACATCGTCATCATATTCAGTTGTTGTTGTTATTTCCTTTTTAGGAGCTGATAGAGACTCATCAATTACAACATCAATACATTCAACAATCTTCCTAATTCTTTTATTGTAACACTTATATGATTTACTTCTTGAAGAGTAGCAAAGAAATATTCCCTCATCTGCTCTTGGTTCAAATTTACCAAGTTTTTCATCATTGTTCTTGATAAAACATTTGCTTCCAAAAACTCTAAAATGCTTTACAGTTGGAAGATTACCATACCAGAGCTCATAAAGAGTTTTATCACTGTTCACATAGACATGAGCCTTGTTAAGAATATTTATTGCGTTATGTGTTGCTTCTCCCCAAAAGATATCAAGTGTTCCAGAATCATCAAGCATAGCATGAGCCATATGTTGAACTGTTCCATTCATTCTTTTTTGCCACGCCATTTTGTTGTGGCATTCCAACTACAGAAAACTATCTGTTTATGCCATGTTGTTCACAGAAATCAAAGAATTCATCTGATATATATTCCCCTCCTCGGTCAGATCTAAGAGATTTTATTTTTAGATCTAATTCATTTTCAACTAGGGCTTTGAAGATCTGAAAATTTTCAAATGCTTCATATTTGTGTTTTAGTAACCCAATCCAACACATTCTATAGAAGTCATCAATAAATAGAATATAGTATTGTTATCCACAGGGTGACTTTTTCCTCATAGGTGCACATAAATCAGTATGTATGAGCTCAAGAGGCTTACTTGCTAATCCTTCTTTGGCATTGAATTTCACTCTGGTTTGTTTACTGAATTGGTTATATTTGATATGGTGCTTTTAGGTAGAGTGATGTTGAGAATATCATGAACAACTTTGAGTCTGCTAGATTTGCTGATTTGAGAGAAGATCAAATGGCCCAATCTTCTGTGCCATAACCAATGTTTTGAGGATTTACCCAAGTAACGTTGTTCTTTGCAACCTTTTAATACATACTGGTTGCTTGGTGTTCTAGTTCCTTTTATTACTATTTTTCCTGTGTCAAGTTCACGTACCACACATTCTTTTGAACTAAAGACAACTTCATTTACTTCATCACACATTTGACTCACACTTAGCAGGTTATGTTTTAATCCATCCACATACATAACATTGTTATCTTTTACCTTTTCTTTTATAAAAACAAAACCTTTTCCTGTAATGACATCAGGAGTATCATTTCCAAAGGTAACATTCTTTCCTCTTTCTAGAGCATTGCATGAAAGGAGTTTATTTCTATCGCCTATCATGTGTTTTGAGCATCCTCTATCAATGTACCATTGATTTTCTTCCCCTTCTGCAAACAAGGCTATGCCACATTTCTCAACCTGTAAGTCCTTCTTTCTCCATACCTTGGAACTTGAAGGTATATGCTCTTTTGGCTGAAGTTTTCTCCTACATTCAGATTATCCATAACCAAATTTATTGCAATAAGCACATTCAATTTCATTTTGAAGAGGAGAGAAGTTGTTATAAGTATTATTCTTTATTCCAGTCTCATTTCTTTGCTTTCTTTCTTCTCTGGTCATGATGGTTTTGTATGCAACACATTGAACAACTTTATGACCAAAATTATGACATGAGAAACATTGCCCATTAAAGAAGAAATTTTTGCGATCATGAAACCTTATTTTTGTGTTTACCTGCTAATTGGTATTTCTCTGATTTATATTTCTGCTATTGTTCTTTGTATTAAAGTGGTCATCCTTTACTTGTGAAGTATCTTTGTTCTCTTGCTGAGTGGCAGCATGTTGTATGCTGGCTTTAGCTACATTTAGATAGCTTGGTGCTGAATATTGAGAGGATTCTCTGATATATCCAAGACCTGTCTCTATAAGAGGAGAACGTTGTACCTTGATAATTTCATCTAAGGTTTCAAATCCTTTAGCAAATCTAAGATTCAAAATTTTCACTTTCTCAATTTCCTTTCTTAGACTTACTATTGCACATTCTAATTTCTCATTATGTTTCTCCTTTTCTACAAGATGATTCTTTAGAGTCTCTATGGAAATTTTGTTTTCTTCCAAACATATTTTGAGCTGATTTATTTCTTCAAGAAAATCATTTTCTTCTAGAGCATCCATAAAGGTATCCTTAGCCTCACTAGTTTTTTTTTCAAAAGCCATGAGAAGTCTAACATCTTGATCAGATTCTCCTTCTTCATTATTTAAATGCCCATCACTATCTTCATGAATATAATAAATTTTTCTATTGATAAACCGATTCTTATTTCCTTTTGCCACTTCCTTTCCTTTTTCATGATTTTCTTTATGGGGACACTTATCATCATAATGACCAACTCTTCAACAAGAAAAAAATTTAAAAGGAAGCTTACCTCTGAACCTTCCAGTGCCAAGTTGTAGCTTATTTACAAAATTTACTTCATATTCTTCTAAAAAATACCCTGATCCTTCCTTTTCTTGTACTTCTTTTCCTTTTGCAGCAGCTCTAAAGATAACTTCTTTGACTTTAGATGAACCTCCTTTTCTCATTTCACAAGTAGTCAGAATACCATGATGTTGAACAATAGTAATAGTTTGTAGATCCTGCTTCTCTTCAATAGAAAACACTTTTGACTGGAATTTGGGAGTTAGAGATATTAAAACATTTTCTACCAGAGTAGTGTCAGTTATGCTTTCACCCAGATTTATCATACGATTTATAATATCATCTAGACATAAAAAGAAACTAGAAATGCTTTCCTCATTATGCATCCTGAGATTTTCATATTGAATTATGAGAGTTTCGAGTTTAGCACTTTCTACCTTGGTATCACCTTCATAGCTTAGAATTATTTTGTCCCATATCTCCTTTGATGTATTCAACTGCATGTCTTTGACAAATTTTGATTCAGTCAGACTTCCCAATAATTCATTGACCGCCTTTGCATTGATTTCATAGTTCTTTCTTTCTACTGCATCTGTTGGAACTGATGATGGATATTGATAACTTCCTTCAACTATAACCCATACATTTGTTCTAAGATATTGATGATGGGATCTTGTCCTTGTCTTCTAGAAGATTAAATTGTTTCCATTGAAGAGAGGAGGCCTGATAGATGTTGTCCCATCTTGATTTCTCATCTTAGTTGATCTTCCTTCTACCGATTAAGCTTCTTCAGAAGGACTTGCTCTCATACCAATTGTTTGGAAAAATAATTAGCAAGGGGGGGGGGGGGAGTGAATCAGTATTTAGGGCTTACTGGAAAGACTTTATTTTTTTCTTTACATAATGCCATATGTGGCTTTGATAAACCCAAATCATGTATACATGGACATATACTAAAATAAACTAGCATATACTGATATAATTTTGCAGATTAGAAAAAAAATTTCAGGAACAATCTTTAACTCAGCTTACCATTCATGCATCTGTTAGATAATCAATAAATATGTGCAGTAACAACAGTATAAATCATCACACAAGAGAAACACATATGAACACCAATATTTAAGGTGGAAACCTAATTTGGGAGAAAACCACTGCTACTGTCATCTCTGTCTTCAATATTTATTATAGGGAAAAATGTTTACAATATTGTACTGATGTAGACTCATATCAGTATGTAGGTATCTACCTGTAGAAGGCTACAACCTTCTCTCGTTTTCTATCTGCTACTGGAAGGGAGCTACAACCCCCTAATCTCGTTTACCAGTCATTATAGGAAGGGAGATTCAACCCCCTGATCAGAACAGCAGCTTCTATTGGCAGGAAGCTTCTACTTCCATACTGAAGGCTTCAACCCTCAGAACCACTGCATATCATGTTTCATCAATTTTCATACTGGATCAAACAACATCAACACAACTCTTCATAAACATAAAAAACCATAAACTTTACCCAATAATTCATTCAGAACACTGTAACCAGAACTTAGAAATAACCCAGACTTCAAAATAAATATGTAGATACAAACTCAACCCTGAACATTCATCAATTTAAAATGCATACACTACTTCGCTTCACTGAATCCGTGTGTATACGCACTTTCATTGACACTAAACTGCATATAGCTCTGTCAATACTGTTTTTTAGAACGTAATAAGTGTCAGATCTAGATGTGAGGCTTTCAATCAGATATCTTTAGAAATGAAGAACCCTTCATCAGTTAGTCACCATCAACCATGTTTATTCTCTCATTAATAAGATTTGTACATAATCAACTTAGCAGCATATACAATATTCAAACAACACAGATCTAAAAGAATACTTCATTGATAGAAATCAGACAAATAGCAAGAATAACAGAAAAACCTTTTCAATAAGCTTCCGAGAACCCTAACTGCCATACCCACCTTTTCGAGATTTCTTCACTTGACTTCCACAAACTTGCACTAGGTCATAGATCTAATAATCTCTTCAATGCATCACATAAGAGCATAGTCATTTCAGATCTAGAGATCTTGGAGTATCATTGTATCCATGGGTGCATCATAGATTCAGATCTATCAATTAAAACAGAGTTCATCCCATGCAGATATACCTTAGAGAAAATTATTCAATAACAACCCTTACTCATGCACCCTTTGCACTATGATCTTCTTCTCCTTATATAGATTTAGCCTTTACCAATACCATGAGTCAAAAGCACACAAATGCTGATGTTATTCTTGGATGGAATCAGATATACAATATAGCGCTCAATACTGTGGGCTATTACCATGGTAATGCCCATTAGTATTATAATTTTAGAGAGCAAAAGGTATACAGAACTTGGATCGTTTGTATCCACGTGTATCTGCAACTTCTCTTCATACAAACTACATATATACTAATTCTGAAGGTATACGCGGGTTTCCTTCATCAAACCTGTGTATACATTGAGAAATATTTCCTGTTTTATTTCTCTGGCACTTACTGGAATTCATTTCTCTATCACATCTGAACTGACTTGTAGAAACATCATTTATACATCTTTAACGCATAGGTTTCTTATCATAGGGAACTCATCAAGTAGGTTTCCATCAAGGACAATTTCATCAAGTAGGTTGCCATCAAGGAAAACATATTGTAACATATTACCAACAACTTCCAGATCGGTCCACAGTAACTCTGGAAGGAATTGTTGAGGATGTTATGGTTACCATTGAATCTTGGGAGTATCCTACAGATTTCCAGGTCTTGTAGCCAAAGACCAAGTTTAATGGTTATCCTCTCATCTGTGGGAGACCTTGGTTAGTCACTGCAGATGCTTATATTAGTTGTCGGATGGAAACATGACTATAAAAAATGGGCCTTTGTCTAAACAGCTAGTGTTATATCCTCCATCCAAACCTTCCATTTATCATGATCTCCATATATGGTTGGAGGATGAAGAAGATGATTTATATAACACTGCCCCTATGTGTACCATAGATGCTATCCTTAGAGGGGGCAGCTTGATGAATATGAACTCATCAACCATGCCATTCAAAATCAGTCCTCCACTAACACTCCTCTCAAAACCCTAGTCAAATATTTGGAAATCCAAACTTGGATTGAAGTGCAATAAGTTGAGATAACCTCTAAAAAAACCAAGGTTGTCAAGGTTGGCCCATCCAGATCTCTAAAAATCAACCCAAACCTCTAAAATGTAGATGAGAAGCAGCTATGCTAGCTTTTGAAAGAAAATCTTGAAGCATTTTCTTGGGATTACGAGGACATGAAAGGGGTGCATCCTTCAGTACGTAGACATCACATTTACATCAAAGAAGGATGCAATCCTGTGAGACAACCCCAAAGAAGAATGAACCCATCTCTAAAGGAAATATTCAAAGAAGAGCTACAAAAACTATTTGATGCGGGGTTAATGTATCCTATATCCGACAGTGAGTGGGTATCTCCTCCTATCCTAGTCCCAAATAAGAATGGGAAGTGTTGAATTTGTGTTAATTATCGAGAACTTAACAAAGTCACCAAGAAAGACCATTTCCCTTCTCCCTTTATAGACCAAGTCTTACATGGCCTTGTAGGGAAGAAGTTCTTTTCCTTCTTAGATGGGTTTAGTGGGTACAATCAAATTCAAATCAGCCTCGAAGGCCAGGATAAGAATACTTTCACCTGCCCTTTGGGTACCTTTTCTTATAAAGTCCTACCCTTTGGGTTATGCAATGCCCCAACCACCTTCCAGAGAGTTGTCCTGAGCATCTTTTCTGAGTTAGTTGATGACTCTATCAAAATTTACAGGGATGATTTCACACCATATGGTGATGAATTCGAGGAAGCTCTCTTCAATTTGGGTAAAGTACTAAGAAGGTGCATTGATATGTATCTCTCCTTGAGCCTAGAAAAGTGTGAATTCTTGAAGAAAGCAGGGGTTGTATTAGGACACTCCATTTCCCAAGCAGGAATACAGTTAGACCCAAACAAAATCACTATCATCAAAAGGGTACCTACTCCTCAAAATCAGGAAGATGTTAGGAGTTTATTAGGCTTAGCTAGTTACTATAAAAGGTTCATCAAAGATTTCAGTAGGATGGCTTCACCATTATTTTGGTTATTGGCCAAAGATTCTGAGTTTATTTGGTCTAGTCCTTTTTAGGAGGCTTTTGAGCTCATTAAGAAGCAGTGGACTACTGCCCCCATCCTTCGAGGTCCAAGTTGGACTCTGTCTTTACACATCGACACTGATGCATCCGAAAAAGGTATAGGGGCAGCATGAGGATAATTACAGGACAAAATACCTTACACCATTTATTTCATCAGCAATATTTTGTCCAAATCCATGTTGAATTATATTGTTATTGAGAAGGAGATGTTGGCCATTTTCCATGCATTGAACAAATTCAGGCATTATGTTACTGGATATCAGACCTTTGTTCACACTAACAATGCAACCATCAAGTATTTAATGAAAAAACCGGAATATAATGTTATAATAATTACATGGTTGTTACTTTTGCAGCAATTTTATTTTACTGTTGTTGATAAACCTCGAAAGGAAAATGTTGTTGTGGACTTTTTTTCCAGGTTAGTTCTCCCTGCAAGTGAAGAAGGAATGGTGGATGACCAGCTACTGTATGAACAGCTCTTTGCCCTATCAACACTCTCACCATGGTTTTTTGATATAGCCAACTACTTGGTTACTGGAAGACTCCCTCCTAATCTTTAATTCAGGGAGAGGAGCAGAATCATCAAAAAAATCACCCCTCTCACATGGATTGGGGGGGGGGGGGGGATCTCTTCAATCTAGGCCCTAATCAAATCCTAAGAATATGTGTGATGGAGGAAGAAGTTTTTGATATCCTCTCTGAATGTCATGATAGCCCTTGTGGATGCCACTTTGCTACAAAGAGAACTGCTTACAAATTTTTGCAAGTGGGTTACTATTGGCCTACCCTTCAGCAAGATTCCAGAAGATACACCAGCAGGTGTGAGCAATGCCAAAGGATGGGGAAACCCACACAAAGGGAGTAAATTCCTTTACACCCTCAGGTGGCTCTTGATCCATTTGAAAAATGGGGAATGGACTTTTTTGGACCCATCAATCCACCATCCGGATAAAAGAAGTATATCATAGTATGCACTGATTACCTGAAAAAGTGGGCTAAAGCAAAAGAAGTGAAGGTAGCAACTGAAGAAAAATTAGTAGAATTTTTGAGGGAGAATTTGTTTTACAAGTTTGGATATCCCATAGAAATAGTCACTGATCAAGGATCACAATTCACCTTTCACATCATTGAGAATATTTTGGGGAAGCACAAGATTAAGCATAGAACTTTTACTGCCTGTCACCCTCAAGCGAATGGTCAAGTAGAAGTAGCTAATAGAGATTTAGAGAGCATCCTCACCAAGGTTGTGAGTAGAAACATAAAATATTGGGCAGATAGATTGGTAGAAGATACTTGGGCCTACAACACCTCTTGGAAGACAACAACAAGATTCACTCCTTATAAACTAGTCTATGATAAGAAACCTCTACTTTCAGTTGAGTTTGAATTAAATACTTTAAGAATTGTAGAAGAATTAAATATAGATCTAGAAAATTCCTAAAAAGAGAGGTTGCTACAACTAAATGGATTGGATGAGTCCAAAATGCAAGCACTTCTTCACACAAAGGTAGTTCAACTTCAAAGGAAGGTATGGCATGACAAGAACATAAAAAAAAAAACCTTCCAAGAAGGATATTGGGCACTATTGTATGATTCAAGGTTTAAAGACTTGAAAGGAAAGATGATGACAAGTTTTTTGGGGCCTTACACAGTGGATAAATGCTTTGATAATGGCGAAGTTAAAATCAGGACCATAGATGAGGAAGGGATCCCCTTGTTTGTCAATGGTCACAGACTTAAAATTTACAAGAAGCCTTTGTCAATGGTAGAATTCATCAATTCAATAAGAAGAGAGGTGTATGTGATGGGAAACTCCATAGTTTCCCATACCTCTTGACAGGAAAAAAAGGAAAAAATAATAAGGTTGTGGGTTGAAAGCCTCAGTGGAGGCAACTCACTTGCTCAAAAAAAAAAGGGAAAAAAAAAGAATAAAGATCCATGGGTGAAAACCTCTCTGAGGGGCCCAAGGAAATTTTTTGGGTTGCAAACCTCCATGGAGGAAACCCAATTTCTTTCAAAAAAAAAAAAGAAAAAAAGAGAAAAAGAACAAAACCAAAAAAATGCATTTGCATCATTGTGTTTTTCTGTGTTTGTTATTTTGCAGGTTGTTAATGGTTTCTGGAAAACACAGAGAAGCATTCGAATTATTTTCCCTTCTTCTATCTTGCCTGCCATCCCATCATTCACTCCATTCATCTTCATAACTTCCTCCATCACCTCCATACACCACACTCCTCCATTACTGAGCACAATGTAGCAAGAGAAGCATCACACAAATAGACTGCTACAAACATCAGGAAGTTCGTTCAAAAACAAAGTTGTTCATGGACTGCCTAGATGAAAAACAAGGGAAGTTGCATAGTAGACTATGGAAGAACTATAATGCCACCCATGGCATCTCAAGCACCCCATGCAACATTCACAACAGAGAGAAACAACAGACAAAGATTAGTAGCTCATTCAGGAAGCTTCTCCTTCAGCAAGCTGCTCACTCAGAGAATAGGAATATGGTGAAGAACACAACATCTAAAAAGGCTTGTCTCAAAACTCCAGATCCTGCAACTGCCTTGGAAATAACAAGTAAAATTAGGTATAAGCTCTCACCCCTTGCTATGCATTCATAATAGCCAGAAATAATTAATTTGCAAACCTAGAGTTTGAGGGGCAGAAAGGTGGCTAGTTAACTCGGCCACCACCGTGAGGTATGGTTGGAATAAAACTGGGATCACATGCTACCTGG
The DNA here is from genome assembly GCA_034641835.2 of Pinus albicaulis. NCBI lineage: Eukaryota > Viridiplantae > Streptophyta > Pinopsida > Pinales > Pinaceae > Pinus > Pinus albicaulis. Next base: position 1,347,308,051 of record CM076580.1, read on the forward strand.
GTATGGAAAATAAAAATGTTAAATTAGTGGAGTAGAGGATAATGAGGGGAGGAAAACATGCAGTCCATACTAAATTAAGAAGGAGGAGGAACCAATTGTCAATGACAGAACTGGAGCTTAGTGGAGCTATATTGGCAATCCAAATTTAGTTGTGCCATCTAATAAAAGGAGATACCGTCTCATCCAAACCAGTGAATTGAAAATTTTTAGAGGGAGAGGACTAACAGAGCACACAAAACTTGAAGAAGAAGAAGAAGAACTAGAAAGAAAAAAAAAAAAAAAAGAATAAACCTAGGGTAGAACCAGAAGAAACAAGAAGAACCAGAAGAAGAGGAGGAAGAACTAGCAGAAGCAAGAAGAACCAGAAGAAGAAGAGAGAGATACAAAGGGCCAAACCAAAGCATAAGAGATGGTCATAGAAGTCACAGAGATAGAAGAAAGTGGGCGAGATAGACTCACAACCCAACTTCACATCCCCTCACTACAAAAATATAACTACCACCATGGCTCCTTTGAGTGCAAAAAGAAAAAGGAAGATGTATAAGTATTCCGAAGTTGAAAAGAATCAGAGAAAGCTATAAAATTCTTCCATAAGTTCGATCATCATTGAATAATCACCAAGGGGGGAGGAAAGAATCAAAAAAATATTTCCGAAGGAGCAAATGTAGAAGGCACAGGCAGAGAGTGTAGCGCTAAAGGAGTAATTGCAGCAAAAAGAGGAGCAAGTAGCCACCATGGCGGACTTATGCATAGAATCCCTTCAACAAAAATTCCCCTCCGACTCATATGCTGTGTACCTCAAAGAACAATGGCTTCGATTTCAAATCAACACTCTAGCCTCCCATGGATCACTCCCTTTCCATGATTGTAGGCAATTCATGAAGTTCTACAAGCAAGCCAACATAGCTGACCAGGCAAAGATGGCAGAGTTTTATATGTATAACTTTGTGTTGACTATTCTAGAGATTTGGGGCCCCAATCCTACAATGGGGGATATGTATTTAATGGCTCTAGATTCTTGGATGTTGAATGAGGACAATAGATCCAAATATATATGGAAGGTCATTGGAAGAAGAAATAGAGAACGCTTATATCTCAAACCATAATTGTTCAGCCCAAGAGGAATCATCCTTAACCATCGAGAGATTGAAAAGTACCCTGCACTGGTTGAAAGCTACCTTACAACTCAAAACCAAGTGATAGGCCACTTTGATGATGTGTATATGTAGATAGAAGAGGAGTGCATTATGGCCTGCTAGAGGAGATGGAACAACCTCCCACATAGCCTCAAGAACAGGGAGTATCATACTCTAGAAATACTGAGCGGTGCATTAGAAGGGGAACCATTATACAAGAGGGCCATGTAGGCCAAAAAGATCCGATGGTTGGGACTAAAGTTCAACCCACATTTTTTTCTGGGGCTGCTTGATGAAGAGGACACAGATGCACAAGATAGAGAATGGGAGAATGCAAAAAAGAATGATGGATTTTACCCCCTTGGGGAAACTCCCACACTTCTTCCTTAGGAAATCAAGGGGGTTGTCAAAGCTTTGAAGGAAATGGAGGAGGAGGATTAGTTTCTCAGAGGATGAGGAACCATTCAGTAGGGGGGTGATGATGAGATCCATCATTATACATATTTGGAGGGGTTAATAGTCACATTTTTTACTTCTTAGATCTTTTTTTCTTGCATTTTCATTATTATTTGGGTTTATGATGCTAGTATAGGTGGTGATTAAGGCTTACATACTCTGAGTGCCTAATATAAGGTTGAGTGTAGAAAATCATGATTTATTAAGCATTTTTATAAATATTTTATCGCAAAGACTTGGAGAAAACAACAAGGAGAAATTATAGGAGGATTGTCCACCCTCAAAGGTAGTCGAAGGATCCCAAAGGATTCTCTCCATCAATTCAAATTCCAGAGGCAGCCGAGCAAATCAAAGAAGAGAGCACTCAATCTTGGTTTACTTGGAGTCCAGTGGACTCAATCACCATTTTCTAGGGAGCTATTGGTAGCTGCCATGTAGAATAAATAGAGCAGAGCTAGAGCTAGGAATAGTTAGTCTATCATAGTTTCACTTCCATTCAGAATTATTGTTGTGAATTATTGAAGTTTTTCTTTTATTCAGGGATCGAAACTTTTAGAGATGTATGCAATTATTGTTTTATGAAATGAGTAGACTGATTTCATTTGATTGATTTAAGTATAGAGGGCTAGGCTCATGGGTTAGGGCCCAATCCATGTGCCTCAGCCTCTTTGCTGTTATTATATTTTCCTTTCTATAATTTAGATAGTTTTTCCTTTGTCATTTAAGTTAGATCTGCTTCTGATAAGTTTCATTGCTATTTATTTTTTGTGGTGTTGTATTTTTAATCTCTTATGCATAGTGAAATAGAGGAAAAACTCTAAAACTGTGGTAAAGTCTCCCCCCTCTCATCTCTGCCAATATAGTTTGAGTAGGGGCAGACCTTCCCATAGGCCAAAATTGCTTTCTGTTCAAGTTCGGGGAATAATTTTTATTACCAAGTCCAAGCCTTTCCTTCACTCTTTCATCCCTCATTTCTGTCTATTTCTCGTACATGAATCTCCAGGTGTGCTTCATTTCTGAGCACTAATCTTGCGCTTCCATTTCCCTCCTTTACTTCTCACCTTAGCACTACACTTACCTTCTTTGAGCACCCTTAAGCTCTTCTGTCTTACTTCTCTTTTTCTCTCCGTTCATGGATGCCTTACCCTTTTTACGAAAAACACATAAAAAAACCATATAGAACCACCGAAAACCCAACCTCTGCCTTTGCTCCTCGAAACTCCTGCCACTGTATGTCACACTTCACAATCGCAACATTTAACGATTACCTTAACACTTATCGCCCATTCCTTGCGATTGTGATATTGCAAAATTGCAAACCGCACTTCGCACCGGTTACCTTCCACCGTTAACACTCACCGCTCATTCTTTGCAATTGTGAAATTGCAAATCACAACTCAAAGCTTTTTTCGTCGCCACGTCATCTCAATCACACATCGCATCCCACAGAACTTACCACATTGCAAATCACATCGCGCAAAACTTACCACATTAAAAATCGCATCCCGTAGAACTTATCACATCAGAAATCACCGCTCACAACCTTTACCACATCGCAAATTGCATTTCACACATTTTAGTTTATTCCCGTTAATCCTTACAGCTATCCTTGTAAACTTACAATATTGCGATTTTCGACCCGCCAAGTTATTGCTCGCACTTTGCACTGCGCACCATTTAGTTCATTCTATTAATACCTTACTGCCATCCATTTAAACTTGTGAAGTTGTGATTGCGATATTGCACATCGCAACTTTTGTTTTCCGTTGCATTCCGCCATCGCATTTCTGAGTTCTTTTCGCTTCGAAGTCATTTCTTGGGTTATAATTAGGTTTCCTAAGGGTTTAACCCCCTATGTCTGCTCCAAAGCTATTTCTCACACTATCATAAATTTTTCTAAGGGTTTAACTCCCTCTTTCCGCTTCCAAACCTCATTTCATGTGTTAAACCCCCCATTAGCCCTCTTAGCCCTTTTTTTCCCTCTAAACTGCAAATTAATTCTTTTTAACTAAAATTAAGTCATGGATAGTTTAGTTTCATGGATAGGAGTATGGTATACAAATCTTAGGATAGGTAGAGTGAATTTAGCCATTTGGACAAGCTAAATGTTGTTTAGAATTAATTTCCTTGATGCTATCTGTTTTCAGAAAATTAAATTATTTTCATTCTCGGCATTCCTTTTTATAAATTTAGTTCAATTTCCTTTCTGTCATTTCCTTCAAGCAATTTACTTTCCAGTTGTTCTCATAATTTAAGGAATAGCACCCTTTCATGAAGTAGAAGAGGATGACATGAACATAATGCATCTGCTATGTATATAACACTGCCACCTCAAATTTTGTATGAACCCCGTGTTGATAAAGTAAAGTAGGGCAGCCCCTGGGAGTTGCAGCATTCTTGGTGCAACACCAGGGCTCACCAGTGTCCATATGAAAAATTCAACACATAGCAAGCAGGTCTATAGTTACATAGTCAATGATAGGTTTAAGTCCAATGCCCTTGTGGGAAGTTCACTTCTAGATATGTATGCCAAATTGGGAAACATAGAGGCAACAAAACGTGTTTTTGATGATATTTCTGAAGGAGAAAGAGACATTGTGTCATGGAATGTGATTATAGCTGGGTATACTCAGAATGGTCACTATGAAGATGCTTTGGAACTCTTTCAAAAAATTAAATTCAATAGGGTTATGGCCAATTCTATCACTATTGCAAGTGTTCTACTAGCATGTGGCATCTAGGAGCTCTGCAACTGGGTAAGGGGATACAGGGCTACAATTTTAAGAGGCAATTTTGGTAAAGTGATTTTGTGGGAAATGCACTAATTGACATGTATGCCAAATGTGGAAATGTAGATAATGCATACGGAGTGTTTTGTAAAATTCCTCAAAGAAACACTACATCACAGAATTCGATGATTGTCGGATATGGAGTGCATGGACGATATCATCTACAAGGGAACTTCCCACAAGGGCATGGACTGTGATGATAGCTGGCTATACTTAGAATGGTCACTATGAAGAGGCTTTGGAACTCTTTTGGAAAATACAAGTCAATAGGGTTATGGCCAATTCTTTCCCTATTGCAAGTATTCTCCGAAGATGTGCCCGTATAGGACCTCTGCAATTGGGTAATGAGATACAGGGCTACAATGTTAAGAGGAAATTTCAACCAAGTGTTTTTGTGGGAAATGCACTAATTGACCTGTATGCCAAATGTGGAAATGTAGATTATGCATACAGAGTGTTTTGTAAAATGCCTCAAAGAAACCTTGTATCATGGAATTTGATGATTCTCGGATATGGAGTGCATGGACTGTATCATATAAAAGGGCACATCCCACAAGGGCATGGACTACGATGATAGATGGGTATACTCAGAATGGTCACTATGAAGAGGCTTTGGAACTCTTTCGAAAAATGCAAGTCAATAGGGTTATGGCCAATTCTATCACTATTACAAGTGTTCTCCCAACATGTGCTCGTCTAAGAGCTCTGCAACTAGGTAAGGAGATACAGGGCTACAATTTAAGAGGAAATTTTAGCCAAGTGTTTTTGTGGGAAATTCCCTAATTGACATGTATGCCAAATGTGGAAATGTAGATTATGCATATAGAGTTTTTTGTAAAATGCCTCAAAGAAGCACTATATCATGGAATTCGATGATTTTCAGATCTAGAGTGCATGGATACGGTAAGGATGCACTAAAAATGTTTTACCAAATGCAACAAATTTGCATGAAGCCTAATGGCGTCACTTTTCTTGCAATTCTATCTGCTTGCAGCCATACAGGCCTTGTGGATGAAGGTCAAAAATACTTCTATAGCATGCATCAAGATTATAGAATGCATGAGCAAAATACGTGTGGCACAGTGCTTTTTTGAGTTAGAGCCCAAGAATGATGTTTAGGCTTTCAATACATCATTTTTTGTACATGAACATAATATTTATATATTTTTACTTCAAACATATATCTTTAACACTGTGAAATTGTTAACCTGAACATCGAATATTGTCTTAAAAAAAAAACTTTTTTTTTGAAGACAAAAATTGCAAGGAGCATGCACATGGTTGTCATTTTTCAACTATGGTTGGACTTGATCATGTAGTAATGGTTGTTTTTTTATGAATCATTAAGTTCATAAAGGATTTTTTTGAAGCACTATCTTAATATTTGCAGAATATCTTTCTAATTTCACTGCTTTTGTCAAGTTCACATGGATTAATGGGTATTCTTGGACATTATCTAATCAATTTAATTAGCTATGAATCTTTAGGTAAAATATTTAATTATTTTTTCCCCTTTCTCATCATGCACATGGTTTCAATCATCTTTGGAAAAAGCTTAAGATAACGTCTCTTCACATTCAGTAATGGCAGTTCCGTAGATGAAATCACATTCAATTGATATACATAACTGCATGCTCCATTCTTCAGAATAAAGAGAAAAGTAGTAAGACAAATGAGAAGTTATGTAATGAAAAATGTATTGACTATGATTCTATCTTGATACAAAAAAATGCAGCCTCTCCATAGCTTCCTCCCCAAATCCCAAACAAGGACACTGAAAAAGTAAATTATTTCCAATAACCTAGCAAAACACATGCACCATTCAGATCATTCCTTATGGGAGGAGAAGTGAATTATAAGCATTGCACAAAGGGTGATGCTCTGTCAAATTCCTTGCCTTCTGGAAGCTCTATTCATGAGAGGTCGAGATGTAAAGGAGAAGTTGGAGAGCCGACATTCGTTTTCTAGACAACTAGAGGGAAATATTTAGGAAAATCATCTAAATCTTTAAAAAAAGAAAGGGTTGTTCTTAGTGAAAATATTTTTTTGAAATCACCCAAAAATGCCTCGGTTGGGTCCCTCAAAATTAGTAAATATGTAGGAATGTTCCAAGGTTCTTTGGAAAATTTTGTGGCTGTATCATCCTCCTTCAAGAGAGAATAGGTTATTTTTCATGAAAATCCTATGCTAGTGTTGGAGCAACATGGTATGTCATGCCTCATATGATGAATGAGACAATAACAATTGTTGCAGGAAATCCTGTGAATTTTTGAACTTCATCTTCAATCAAGGGAGAATTGTCTATTTCTTGCAAATGTAATAATTCAGGAGTGCACTAATCATACGGTAGGCATGAACCCAAAGCAATTGGTGAAGGCATCAAAGTGTGTGATGATGCTGCAAAAAAAAACCTGGAAATATCACCCTCATCTATAGTTCCTCCTTTGGAAGCAATAGAACCACATGGAAGGTTTGGGCCTCAAGAAATTAATAATACCACATTTGTGCTTAATGATGCTACAGGAAATCTTGTAAAGGTGGCAACCTCCTCCACACATAAATTGAAGTCTAGTTTCAGTGAATTTTGTACTTCAGAGGTATTGGAACCACATAGTGGATACATACCTCAAAACATCATTAAGACAAAATCAATATTTAAAACTACTTCAGGAAACCATGTATCATTGTCATCTCTCTTGATCAAGAGATCACGGGCTATTTTGGAAGGAGATTCTTATTTGGAAGACTTGGAATTGAATGGAGGGCCTAAGTCTCAAATTTTCAGTGAGACTACCACAATGCTTCAAAATGATGCTCAAAATACTCTAACAATGTTGTCTTTCTCCATTATGAAAGGTCCAACCCTATTGGCAAGGATTACACACCTGGAGTACTTCAAAAATATGATAAGATGAAGCAACAAATAGCAATCAAGACTGTACTACCCTTTGAAACTATTGCAAGAAAATCCCATATTAGTGTCGACCCTCTCTCCCATGAAAGAAGAAACTCCATTGTGTGAATATCTTGAAAAAATAATGGGTAATTGCAAACCTGAGATTCAAGTCAATGATATCACTTCAATAACAATAAAGAATAATCCATAAAATTTCTTGATATCATCTTTAATTTCTACCAGTAAAGAAAATTCTTTTCTCGAGGAATATCTAGAGAAAGTGCACAATTATAGCTCTCTTCATGAATTTCCTACCAACAAGAAGAATTTCATAGTTATTAAGGAAAATACTCAAACTTTTCCTATGTTTCTGATGTAGGAGCATCACCCCACATCCACATCCTACCTAATCTAACTTATTGGTTGCATAAATTAAGATTCCCCACCACATCCAATAATGGACTATGAACATAATATTATCTAATGATTAGATTGGAATGGCCTACTTTATTCTTATTATATGGTAATTTAACTTTTGTTTTTTTTCATAGATAATGTGCAGGCACCCAATGTAATTCACACCACAAGTATTTTCTTTCTGGAACCTATTCAAGATTTGGTGGTGCTTCAGCAATGCTCAAAAGTGGAATGATAGCCTACTTTTTGTATATGTATAAGATCATTTATTATAGTCTATAAATGGAAATCAGTATCTGCAGAAACCTTGCTGAAAATTAACAAGGATCTCTAGCCATTCAAGCATTCCCTTTCACTCATTCCAAGCATTTGAGGCCATTCTGGTATCGTGGGATTATTTTTCATTGAATTTAATACCGTTTAGACACTTACTCTCGCTAGTTCTTATCACCAAGCTAGTTGTTCTAACCAGTGAGACAAGGCTACTAGACTCCACTTACCATTAAACTTGCTATCCACTCGCATAATAGAAGGAGGTAGAGCTAATAGCATAAGAGGGATATGCACAAGAAATATCACCCCATACGGTCGAGTGGGTTCTTACCTCACCCCCTTTGGGCCCTTCTTATTCAAAGGTTTCATGCAATAAATTGCAGCACATGAAAAGAAAGGTTTTCAATTTCAAATGAGAGTGTTGATAAGGCAGGAATTTTTCTAGTTACCATCCTTCGTAAGTTTCAAATATTTTACTTAACGTAATCTTGGTTAATTATTAACTAGATTCTTATATTCGAAGCATGGACTCTTAAAATTTAACGTAGCCATCTACCATTATCAAAGTGTTTTTGTATGCCACAAACCTTGCAACATCTTTCTATGTCTTCCTTTCGAGGGGATTTTGTGGCTGAATTTAATTATGGGTATTTTGTAGATAGAGTATAAAGGGTGTATCCCATAGAATACAAGACTGTTTTTTTTTTTGGAAAACACACTGGAAAGATAAACTGTGTTGTATAGATCCTTAAGTAAAAATCATTTTTTATGAATAAATCTCCATTGTGGGTTTGTAGCAAGGGATAACAAAGATTACTGACATTAAGATGATATTGTAATTTTGGATGCACAAGTAGGCATTTGGATCATATAACTACAGCATTGGCATACTGCCTAGTTTTCAGCAGCAGGCAAGTAGTGGTGGTAGTTAATAGATGTGTACATCAGTGTTGGATCAACTTTGTATAATGTTGAATCAACCTCAGCCACCCCTGCTACTCAAATCTTGCTTCTCAACTCAATGTTCCATTACTTTGACCAATAGAGGAAAGGCACATATCTTGTGGTTTTGTGATCCCTACACAACACACGTCCTAGCAAATCTAAGGTACATTATTATTTTATTTTCAACCACTTTTTTATTATAATTTTTATTTCCAGCAACCCCTTTGCCATCCATTGGTGAAAAATCATGAAAGATTCTATGCAACATAGCCTATCTTTTTAGAGTGTGGCTTATGCGCAAGGCACATTGGTCCTTTCTTCAAAGGAACGCGTCATTGTATTCTACCTCACACATACCCAAACATGCTTAAAAGTTCAACTTATTCACAAAATTTGAAACAAACCCAACCACAATATTCCTTCAAAAGGAAAAATAGAGAAATATGCTCCAAGAACTTCAAATTTCTTAGGGAAAATGTATTTTTAACATCTGACCAGAGATCTGCATGTAGACAATAATTTAGAAATTGCAAACAACTATTTTGTTCCTATGATTTGCAACAAATGGTACTCCACCAAAGAACCAATAAATACCCTCTTAGTATAAAGTAGTTAATTGTTTTCCTACTATTCCAGTAATTTATCTAGAATCTACTTGTGATCACAAAATCTTGGTATCATACTATTATCAAGAATTTATAAATTTTTGCCAACATCTACATATGTTTTTTTTTTTTTTTTCATTTTATGGAATAAAATTACTCAGCTTGTATTGGATCTGGATCCTACAGGGATACGTTGTATGTTGTTGGATTGGTGTCCAATGTTGTTGGATCGATGTCCAATGCAGGTTGCAAAATGTGTTTCCATTTTATGTATTGTTTCTCTTAATATTAATTGCTAGTTTTCCTACTTTTGTATAGCCTTTTAGGTAACACTTTTTCTTTTTTTTTTACTGGTCCTTAACTGGGGTGAAAAGATAGAACTTTTGGTTGAAAAAATAGAGAACCTTCAGTTTTAGGTTTGATCTCGAATCAAGCTAGAAATTTAATGGGAGGGAAATATTCCATTATATATGTGTGTATTCTATATTCGGTGTATTCTATATTGTATTATGAAATTTTGGAACTAGAAAGTTTCCATTATCAACCTCAACTACTACTTTCTTCCCTTATCAAGAGAGAGACATTAATGCCTTTCAATGTAACTTCATACTTACTAGAATTTGATGCAGCATGGATAGTAACTCAGAACTTGATACATTTGGAACCTACTCGAGAGCATTGTTGACCTATATTGTTGCACGATGAAAATGATCATATCTACAATAGGAGACAAAATTGAATTGGTCTTAGTCACCACTACTTGCCTTCTTGAAGTTGTGGTTTGTCTTGATGTCCAGCTACTCTGATCAACAGATGAAAGACACAGACCTTGTGGTTTTGTGATCCATATGCCTCTCTGCAAATGCAACTGGCATTACCTTTTATTCTCAACCACCTTTCCTAATGTTAGAAACATTTTCCATCCCTTGGTGAAAACCCACATCAGGAGATTATCGATGAAAGCATGTTTTCTTATGGATCTAGTAATAGTTTATTTTTTCATGGGTCATCTTCTATACAAGCCATCAATCATTTCTTCTAAGGGATGCATTATTTTTTACTCTTACCTACAACTTACCCAATTGTGTTGAAGCCTGGACCCTTAAAAATTTAACGTAGCTATCTACCATTCTCAAAGTGTTGATGCATGCCAAAAATCTTGTAGCATCTTTCTATGTCTTCCTTTTGAGGGGATTTTGTGGTTGAATTTGTTTCAAATTGGGAAAGTGCACTGAATTGCATTCTGGGTATGTTGTATATAGAGTAAAAAGGATGTATCCCTTATAATATAGGAAACTTTACACGTATTACTTGTTAGCAAAATTTAAAGTTCAATTTAATTCTATTGCATGACCATTAAGAGTTAGAAGAGATTATGATTTGTAACACGCCGAAGATGAAACTTGTTTGAGATACTAAATTGGATGGATCATGAAAACTGGCCATATGAGGAGAATATGAATTGGAGTTTTATGAGCACCATGGAGTTAAATTTCTCTTCTTGTGATATAGATCTAATTTGATTTCAATTGTTCTGTATTGTAGTATTTTTTTCCCTTTGTGGGTATTTTACTTGAGTTCATCTTTTAATGGAATGAAATATCATCTGTGTAAATTGTAAGTTGTAGCTTCCTACAAACCCTTATGGCATTTTCTGGTGATGGAAGGAGATATGGAAGAACGGGAACTCAAGAAAATCCATATCTTTCTCTCGCTGGCATTGAAGAATAAAGTTTTGACTTGGGAAGCAGTTCAAAGGAAAGGTAGATAGGGCCCATCTGTATGTTTTTTGTACAAACATGCTGAAGAAAACTGTGTACTATTTATTTATCAATTTTCCATATTAACAAGAATTTTGGAAGGAAGGCGAATCAATTACTCATCAAATAAATGTGTGGACCAGTGATACAATAGAGGTCTGAATGAGAAATTGGTTTGGGAATCCTTCTTTGGATGAATTGAGGACTTTTCCATGCATATTGTGTTGGGTGATCTAGTTGGATGGAATATCAGCTCTGTTTAAAGGGAAGTTTATCTTTCCTAATCAAGTTTTGTTCAAGGGTAAGTGTTATGGTTTCTATGATTTGAAATAAGTTAAAATTTCTCAAGAGATTGTCATTCTAGCCATAGATAAATCTGTCGGGTTTTTTAGATGGCACTTGGAATTTGGAACAAATACACCAATAATAACAGTGTGGGAAGAATGATTTTCCTTTATGATTCTCACTAGATAAAGTATAAAGGAATTCGAGGGCATGGTATATGTAATTTAGTAGAGTTTCTAGCTTTGAAATCACTCATAAAGTGTGCTACAGAAAGAGAAGTAAAGGTCCTACAAGTTTATGAAGACTCAACCTTGGTTATCAATTTGATACAAAGCAACAGACAACTTCAAGATATTGATATCGGGCCTGCAGATGATCAATTGAAGGAGATATTATAGCTTTCAAAGTCATTTATTTTACTCTTGCTTCTGGATAATTGAATCAAGAAGTAGATCAGTTGTTAAAAGAGGCTCAATGTTTGCCAATAAGTCTCTATCTCCTTCAATGAAATGAAGGACATTGTTTCTTCATTGTTTGTTTCAGCACTCTACAACTACTTATCTTGCTTTTTTTGTGCTTATATAGTTTGGGACCACTAAAAGCCTAGTAGCTCAAGTTGTAGAATTATTTTTGGACTCTGGAGGCCATTAAAAGCCTCATTGTAGCATTTTTTTTGGGAGTCTAGAAGCCATTTAGAGCCTCATTGGTTATGTATTTTGTCGATGATATCGTTGATATGTATTTCACTTGGTTCCATTTTGATATATGCACCTTTACATGGTATATAGATGAGAAGACTCTCCATATTTTGTCTCTAATGGTTTGGAATCATGGTTTATAATCTTAAAAATATATTTTTTTCATTAAAAATTAATTATTTTATGTATTTTTTCCAATTCTAGTTTATTAAACCCAATTCGATCATCGTTTGATCCATTTTTGGTTGGAATCGTGGTTAGATAGGTGACGAGTTCTGATTTTTAAAACTATGCTCATAGTGGATAAGATATAGAAAGATAAAAGTACTACTTGGTATTTACCTCTACCAAAAGGTAACAAAACCATTGAAGGAGGAACAAAGCAAGCTTTAAATCAAATCTTCATTGAAGAAAAGTAAACACACATGCTTAATGTTTCCAGTCCTTAAGACATATTTCTGAAGAAAATTTTCATTCTCTAAGATGAGTCCATAAACCAATTATTTTATAAGGAACACCTCTTGGGGAAGCCCAAATGATTCTTCCCCATATTCGTAGATGACATCTCTAGTGAACATGTTAGTGTAGAATAGTGCGACTCACCTAGGTGGATTTGAACTGGACACCTAGTAGCACTAAACTAGTATAATGGCCAAAAATTTTGGCAATAACTGGTTGAGATAACCTCTTAGAATGATTTTTTGCACCATTTGTAGAACATATAAGAAGTTTCACTCTTAGTGTAGAAAGTGTCCTAAAAAAAAAAATTCTTGGGCTGATATCTTCTTAATAAGTCAAATTTTCTTACAGTATGTTTATTTTGGAAAACATTTGCTTCTTTTGTCAACATTCTTGCATATTATGTTTTATTTCATAGTACTTTTCTTGAATGTGGAATTGTGTATCATGTAATTGTCAATGTAAAGGAAGAGTATGAACATGTTGGGTGTTTGAATTTTGTTTTGTAGCTTGAGAAGACCATTTGGCTCATTGCACTAGAAACAATTTGGACTAAACATGTAGATGATTGGTTCCCTCAAGTTTCTGCTAGTCATATAGGAACAAGTTATGTTATCTCAGCTGCAAAATGAAGAGGTAATGGAAAAAAACCTTAGAAAAACAATGCTCCATAGTGATGGTTACTCCAAAGGATGCTAGAGCTTTGAAGATTGTTTATTGGTGTAAAGGTGGAAGGCTCTCCACCCAAGTACTTCAGTTACCTTGTGCAATAAAATATCAAGCTGGATGACGAGTTGTGTGATTTTCTGTTCATTTATTAATACATTATAATTGACATTAATAATATTATATCATCTTATATCACTCTAATGACACCACAATTTGTTTCGTTCCAGATGGAATAAGGAGAATACCTGGAATTTTTATGTAGAAGGTTGAGATATCCCTAGAAGAAGTAGACACTATGCTTGGAGGGAAGCTGCTGGAAGTTCTAGGACTGTGTCACTGCTTACACTTCAGATTTGTCTATATTTCTTTTGTATTTAGTTGCTCTAAAGAATTTTACATATACATGCAAATGCTTAAAGAATTTAAGATATGAAATTATTTCATTTATAACCTGTTGAACACATTTATAGGTTAGATATCTTTATTCTTATATCAAATGGAAATATATTGTATACTGCGGAAAAAGAGGGTGTTTATTTTAGGAATTCTACCTTTTGTGGGAAAATATATGAAGGTGGTGAGGCTAAGCATTTATTGGACGCTGGAAACTTGTAAGACATTCATATCTCTGTTGTCAGACATGGTAGAGAAAATGAAAAGACTGAAGGTACTGTATTCCATGTTTGCTTCGATATGTTTAGATATATTTGTTCCCTTCCATTATACTATGGTGGTTGTGTGATGTGCCAAATCTTTCTGTTAATTTTTTGATTAATAAATAATTTTTTGCTTGAAGTAAGTTTGTGTTAGAAATGTTTATGGTTTGAAGCAAGTTTTTGTTAGCAATGGGTATGTGAAGAAGGAAGTGACCAGGTGAAATCTTGTGTTATTGAATACAACAATAGTATAGATGTTGGCCTACTTGTTAGCTTGAGTATTTCCCAAAAATAGTTTGATTCCCATTAGTCACGAGGATTATTCCTCCTTCAAGTGCTTCAGGAAGTTAATCAATGTAGAGGAAACCATCATAGAATCCATGAGTAGCTGCAAGTATAAACAATTATGCTCCTCCTTATGGTTTAATCTAAAAAAACACCCTTGCTTAACCACTCATCCAAGCCTAGGTTGATTTGATTTTGTATCTCAGTATATAGTCGATGCACTTTAACTAAATATTCCTCTCCTATTTTTCCTATAATCGGTGAAATTTTTGGTATAGGATTTGGAAGTCAGAGGATAATATAATAAAAGTAACTAGAACCTGCCCATGGGACATATTTCTAGGGTGACTAATACTATCTATTCATAAAAATTTTCCCAAAACTTGCAGCTACCCAATTGATAAGGCCCACTAGGGACGAGCCTACTAAGGGAATTGCGAATATCAGTTTAGAAAAAATTGTCCAAGACTTGTAGCAACTCAGATGAAATAACTCACTGGAGACAAACATGCTTAGGGAAATTTTAACCTTGGTAGGGGAATAACAGCACCCCTATTTTACCAACCAACCAAACCCCATTCAAATTTTCTTTGAATCTGTGTGTGTATGTGTTTTCCTTTTCAAACATTTTCTCTCTTTCTGCTTCTTGTGTGTGCTCTTGGAAAAGTTGACACAAGGTAAAACCCATTGGAATCATCCATGCAAATGTTGTAAAATCCTCATAGCCAAGAAAAAATTGTACTAGATTCAGAGAAGTAGGAGATATATCTTCTCCATGTCTATATTTTACGTGCACATATGGTCATAGATTCAATTTGTTGTTTGTTATCGCATTCACTACTACAATATAAAGTCAAATGCTAAAAGAGTCTAGCTATGGAAACTAGATCATTTATCACCTAAGAAACTCAATTTTTTTGTTTTTGTTTTGTTTCCTAGACTAATTGAAGTTCCTACAGGGATCAAGACAATAATGAGCGGTATTTTTGCATTTCAAGGCTATACAACACCCCTTGAAGACAAGTACTATGTATAGGAATAAAATAGTTAATCACCTAGACAACTTAATTCACTAAGATACTAAGTTTTTTTAATCTCCTACAAAATGCATGATGGTTTTTTGCATTAGGTAAATAGTATGCTGTCATTTTTTGTTTTACATCACAATGACAATGGTCATTAAATTTATGAAAGCATTCAAATTTATGCCACTTTGTAATATCAGTTTTCTAAATGCAAGCCATATTCTTGCAGAATATGTTCCCAATTTTTTTTTTTTTTTAACTACTGAAAAATAGAGGCAGCATTATTAATGGGAAATAAATAATCATTTTGCAAGCCCCTAAAAGCATTTTTAAGGTCAACTCCCATTTTCCCTCACCAATCATTGTTTTAGTCAAGGATAAACATATTCATAAATTTATAAATTTTCTCTAGGTAAGTGGGTTCTTTTAGTGGTCATCATAACTGTAAACTGCAAATCTATCACTCAAAACCTTTACAGATGATAGGGAATCTTCTCTATCTATGGAAGGGAAGCTCTACATTAAATAGGAAGGTA
Source organism: Pinus albicaulis (assembly GCA_034641835.2). Lineage (NCBI taxonomy): Eukaryota > Viridiplantae > Streptophyta > Pinopsida > Pinales > Pinaceae > Pinus > Pinus albicaulis. The sequence goes on from CM076580.1 coordinate 1,347,323,941, forward strand.
TTCTTCTAGTCCTATAATATGCTAGAGCTTTAAATATAGTAATATATTGATACAAGGGACATTTAGAGATAGGTAGTGTAGAAATTGTGCCCCAAAATTCATAGAAATAACTTCCCCTTGTTGATTTTTTCTTTGACATGTACATTACTTTGCAGTGGGCTAACACCACATATTCCATATTGGTGTAGGATACAAATCTTCATAGCACAAATATACATTTAGCTGTCTTAATTTATTTGTTGGAGCATATGCATATTTTACACATAATAGTTAACTTAGTTCATATAGATTACAATCTCAAACTTTTTCTTAGACTTCTTATAGAATGGAATAAATGTATTCTACTTGTATTTTTGGTACTTCCCAACACTTAGTTTACACCTCCACCTGAATTTCACTTCCATAACCATTAGGTAGGGACTTGAAACTTCAATGTTATTTTGCTTGTTTAGTAAAATATTTGCCAAGACTTTACAAAGTTTTATAATTTCTCTAATGTTGTATAATTTATAATTTATAAAGTTTCAAGGTTTAATTTTTTAAAGTTTAGTTCTTTAAAGGGTGCTAGCTCAATGGAAGAGCACCTGCTTTACAAGTAGGAGGTTAGTGGTTCGATTCCATCGTGCCCTTATATTCATATGGAATGGTGACGAAAGCTTTTTTAACCATCACCAATGAGCTTATGGTGAAATTTTTCAACCCTCACCAATGAGCTTATGGTGAAATGTTTGACCCTCACAAAAAATGAAATGGTGAGGGTCAACGAACGTCGCCATATATATGCACCAATAGTGATGACCATGAAAGGTCCATCACAAAAAATTGTTGTTGCTAATATGAAATGGTGGCAGTCGCTATTCTTCATTATAATCAATTTTTGTGACGGACCTTGAATGTCACCACAACACATACTTTCGGAGATGCCACCTTTGGTGACGTTCAGTTTTTTGGTGATGAAGGCTATTTTCTATCACCATTGCTCATATGAAATGATGACGGTCACTATCCATCATTATAAATCATTATTGGTGACAGACCTTGAATGTCACCACAACACCTATACTTTTGGCGACACCACCTTTGGTGCCATTCAATTTTTGGTGACAGAGGCTCTTTTGACCATCACCAATAAGCTTATGGTGACATTTTTTGCCCCTCACCAATGTTTTTTTTTCTTGTAGTGTGTGTGTGTGTGTGTATATATATATATATATATATATATATGTATTAATATTAAGTTCAATGTGAATAGTTATTGTGTAGTAATTTGACGAATGATAAGTCTACACTTACTCTTTGTCATGCACCTATTTCTATTCATTTAAAGAAGATCCCTTTCTCTTTGTCTTCATCCATTTTTTCGTCCCAAATTTTCACACCTGGTGTGTTTTCGATCTGCTTGATGCACTCACTGGCATAATATAAAGACTCATACGATATATACCCCTCTGCCATAGATGCCTTGGTTTTTTCCCTTTGTAAAAAAAAACCTTTCAATTTCTTCATATACCTCTCTAAGAAGAACATCCAACTAAAAGAAACCACCCCAACTAATTCAACCTCATCTACTAGGAGAATTAGAAGATGAATCTACAAGCCCATGAAAATCATCGACAATTCCTTCTCAAACATAAAAATAATGTCAACTATCTGTTGACACTACCATGGAATGATAGCCATATGATTATCCATTGATGTGATCCAACATACAAATGAAAATAATTAAGATATGGAACATCGTAGGTCTTGGGGGAAGTCATGGTTCACACACTGAACCACTAACAGAGGATAATGATACTACATACTAAATGGTACATTATACAAAAAATAATTATAAATATCCCATTACATAAAAAACAAAAAATATATTGACATATGTACTCTTAGAAGGTTCAAATGGTCATGTGATTTCAACCTTGACACAAAATATTCCATAGTGAAGTAGTGACATAGTGAATATCCATGTAAATAAGGCACCCTCACACTCATTATAAGTTCCTTTGCCAAAGAAATATCAACTTCCTTTAAAATCCATGGGACATCTCCTTCTTTTAAAGACCAATAGTTACCAACCCCTCCTCTAGTTTCTTGTCTTTTCCAATGCTTATTTTTATTTTTGGAAGAAATAATATCTATCCTAACAACCAATATGTCACTTTATTTCGATGATATGTGCCTCCATAAATAATATGAGACATTTTTAATTATATGCATGAGATCTAGTAAGTGGGAAATGTTAATATGATCCCAATATGGGAGGTCATAAAATACATATTTCCTTTTCATCCCAATGGGAAATTTCTAAACATAAGCGTCGAACAATTTTGGATCATCGAACATCGGCTCCCCATTTGAATGAAACATTTCTACAAACTCCTTCTCCTTCTCTCTCTCATATGCTCTAATTAATTCAGGTGGTGTCATTATTATAGGCCTTTGGGTTCTCTCTGGTTTACCATTGAAAGAGGATGTTACTCTTTTGTAAAGATTTTCTTATGTGAGGAATACCTTGGAGCAGTCATACACTCACTTTCACAGGTGTTCGAAAAACATAGCCTTCAGAGAAGGTCCAAAACATTTACAACCATGATACCCTTTTGTTACAAGACCTGAAAAATGCTTGTATACAGGTTGACACGTTAGCGACCATGAAGATTTTAACAATTGCAGTGAATTAAATTAATATGTAAAACAATATTTTTATGTATATAAATAAATCAGTAAAAATGTAATTTACCATACCAAACTCCTAAGCCTGGATAATCATGTATGGTGTAAGAATATATGCCATACAATGTAAAACTACTCTCTATTACAATGGGTCTTGATACATTGTAGACATGCATCCCTTCCCATAATTCCTTCCATTAATCTACCAATGGTTGTAAGTAGACATCCATATTGTTCACTTGTCTTCTAGAAGGGACTATTATAGCCAAAATAACAAGTTCATTCTTCGCGGAAAACCATGGTGGGATGTTGTTATTGATCACTACTACAGGCCAAACAAAATAGTTGGTGTTTTGGAGGGAATATGAGTTGATGTCATCCATGTCTATTCTAAGTCATAGACTTCGTAATTCATCCTTGAATTTTTCAGACCATGTATCCTCTATATCCTTCATGCTGTTGAATTTGTTCGGATTCACATAACTCCAGACTAACTTTTGTGAGAGGCATGTCATCCCTGCAACATATAAAATTATTTTCAATGAAAGAGTCTTTGAATCCTTGTGATTATAGGCATGTGCCTCAATATGCTATAAGGAGGGACATGTGATTTACCTGTTTCTTTTTAATTACGGTACCTATCATGCCCACATTTTTGACATATTTCTTTATTTTCATATTCTAGTCTATATAGAATACAATCGTTCAGACATGCATGATTTGATATGTACTCAGCACCCAATATTTTAAACAATTTCTTTGCATATTCACAGTTACCCGACAAGACATTATCACTCAGAAGAGCCTTATATTTTAATAAATTGCAGTTGGTGGTGAATATAATTATACAATTTCAATATTTAAAGTTTGTAAAGATGACCATTTTTAATATTTCGTATGTGACAATGTTTCTCAAAATATAATAGACTTAATCAATCATGTAGTTGAATTACGTCAATATTTCTAAAAAACATGCATTTGACATGCCAACATTTGCTTTAAAGTTGTACAACAACATCATTGTTCTCAATTGAGTATAATTTGACTTGTCTCCAGGTCCAAAGAGAGGGGTGGTGGAAGCATATTCTAGGATTTTGAATAAGGTATTAGAGATATGAGCATCATTCCCTAACTCATTGTTATGTAATGCATCTAACAACATTTCCTGCATGGAAATGTTATCCCATAATTAATCATTCATACCTAACTCTATTTGATTTCTTCAATTTCCAAATTATGATGAAGAACTACTATTGTTGTAGTCATTCATAATTTGGTGAATCTGGACATAGTGGGAATTGAATAGGTGGTTAATTCAACCATTCGTTGTATGCTTCCTCTCTGAGTCTTTCTATTAATGTAGCCTTCTCTTGAGTTGAAATTGTAGTCGGGTGCATTGGAAGATGGTAGGTGGGTAACTCATCATCACTAGAATCCTAATTTCAAATAATATTTAATGCCATTAGTAAAATATCAATGATATTAGTAAGTACATCAATGCAATTGAATTGTTAAAATTACATTATACTAAACAATTATTACCATCATTGATCTATGATTGTGGCTAGAAGATGCCATGTTTGAATTGGAAGGGCGAAGGGGGTGTCCATTTTCATCTACCAACTACTTGCGATATGTTGCTCCTGATAAGAGCTTATGAATTTTTTGAAATGGAGGATATTTTCTCCACATTAACTCAATTCTAAATCAGGATCTTGCAAATTTGGATACTGTTTTATTAAAATTGACATGGATTAAAAAAAAAATTCAATTTGATAATCGAAACATAAATAAAATATAAACTTAGTGGAGATAGAAAGGGAGAACTCTGTGAAGGACATTGATCAACAATATGAAATGAGGTGGAATTTGAAGAATCAATCATTTGATATTATCGAGGATTTTTCTCCGCATTTGAGAAAAAATAGAAATAAAATTTGGTGTGCATGTCTAAAATTAATCTTGAGAACCATATAATGAAAATCTGAATTTAAATATATTTCTCAAACCATTTTTCAAGAATAACTCACCTTTAAGCAGAAAATGTATACTGTGAACTACTATAATTCATGTGGTTGTGTCCTAAAGGATAATTTGAGATTAATATACGATTTTATGTTAAAATAAAATTTCATATAGCTTTAAAATGCTATTAGTGCGCTTATCAAAACAAAGTGCACCGATGCATTTAAAAACTGCCAGCACTGGGGTGTTCAAATAATACTTGCATCGGTTTCTGGAATTCTGAAAAAGATACGTTATCATATCGGTGCTCTTGTACAAAAACACACCGATGCATTTAAAAAAACCAACACCACTACACAATCTTTCCGGATTTTAGAATATAAAAATGAATTCAATGAACTTGGTGCTCTTCTTACAATAGTGGGACTGATACCTTTAAATAGAAACCACATAGTTGAGTTAAAAAAGCAATCGCAACGTTTTGGGATTTCGATTTTTTTTTATCATGTCGGTGCATTGAAAACATTTGGCAGCATGAAAATGTTGGTGCGCTTTCCTTATAAATGCATGAGTGTGCTTAACTATCAAACACACTGATGTTATGATAAATTGAAAAAAAAAACATGACTATTTTTTTTTAAATAAAAAAAAGTGTGACAATTGATTTTTCAAAATATAATTTCTTAACGCATTTTAAATAGTAAAAAGTTATTCACTATTTCATTATTTTACCCAGAATTTCTATGGAGTGATTTGCAACGAAGACATAGCAGGAACACTATGCAACTACAAAATAATATGGAGCAGCAGAACTATTCATAAGATTAGAATCTAAAAGGTATGGTGATTCACTCAAAACTCTACCGAGTAATATTTTTAAATTTGATTATTTACTTTACTAATAAAAATATTACAATTTCTATTAGGGTTTAATTAAAAGAGAGATCATTTGCAATAGAGACATACTCGGAGCACTTTGCAGTTTTGGAGTCATAGAAATATCATAATTTGAAGGGTATGGTAATTCACTCAGAACCCTGGATAACAAAAATTTTAAATTTTACTGTTGAAATTTTTACAATTTCTATTAGATTTATTGACAATTCAGAAAAAAGAAGAAGTTAAAAACCTTGTATAATTAAAAAATTACTATATATTTTACTATTAATTTTTTTTTATAATATTTGTCCTCATTTAAATTTAATTATAATTCAGAAAAAAAAAAATAGTACTTACCTTAAACAGTTGGTTCTTCCTGCAAAAATTTATCTTAGGGCATAATGTTCTCTACCACTTCACAATTAGGGTTTTTAGTTTTAGGCAATTTGGATTTAATGGGTATGTGTGCTTACTATATATAGGGTGTTTGGCATGTAAATTAAGGAATCACTTATTGAATTATATCCAAACCTTGTCGAACCTTTATGTTTTCTTAAGAAATGAATATATGTTCCATGATGCACCCTCAATAATATAACACACCAATGTTCCCAGTGTAATACAACACATTGGTATATTATAACACTTTCGATTCTATACATTTCGCTAATCGTTGCTCCCAATGTAATATAATGCACCAGCATGCCTCTTCCAAATAGCACCATTAAATCATACGGTGCATTTAGCATTACAAATCACATCATCATAATTTAAAACTATTTTAAAATTTTAATTTTCCATGATTGTGTCGAACAATTAAATGCCCCACATGTTAAATGGGATTACAAGCTAGTGCATTTATTCAGGAAAACACACCAGTAACCATAGTTATTTATGTTAAAAAGCGTTTGAATTATTTGTAAAATATATTTAATTTCTTTTGTATTCAATGGTACAAGTTACATATTGATAAAATATGTCTCATAAGGTGTCAAGTAATAAAAATATCGATGGACACAATGATAACACATCAAATAAATCAGAGAAGGTAAGTTCTTTGTAAACTATTTACATTATTAATATGTTTGAACTATATGTAAGTTTAACTAATATGTATTGGTTGGTGTTTGTCATGCAAGGCTTCAAAATGAAGAAGGTCAATAATATTATCTCTAATATAAGTGCAAAAGAGTGTAAAATCCCAATAGAAAAAGGTGTAGAAGGATGAATCAGGTGATAGAGTTTTTTTTTTGAATTTTCATTAATAATATACTTAAGAATATTAGATAACATGTTTCAAATAATCTATTAATTCATATATGTTTAATGTTCAACAGGGAGCAACAATGAAGGAAAATATCAACGTTGTTCTAAGAAAAAAATATTATATAACATGTAAATGACGATGAATTGGTCCTTAGGTCATCTAGAGTGGTTTTGGATGTTAATGAAAGGGGGATTTTTTTTTACAAAACTATAAGGCATCTAGTGGAATGAATGTATAGACGTACTTTCTACTTACAATATAAAAATCAAGCCAATTATTCTAAGAAAAAAATCATATCTAAAATACAATAAGCATTTCTAGAGAAATGGTCAGTGAGACATTTGAGACATGCCATAGAAAAAATAGAAAACAACAAAAAAAATCATTCAAAAGGTAATATTCCTAAGTAAAATGTTTTTCTAGAATTATATATACATATTTTTACAAACCATTCATTTATTAATATCAATTTTGTTATATTTAGTTTTCATATATCAATTATAAAGTATTTTATGGTTTTTTTCAGGAATATTATGAAAATCGCAAATGATCATCCAGTTGATATGCGAAACATGCCAGTAGGAATGTCCAAAAAAATGTACAAGGAAATGGTCAAAGAAATGGACATCACAAGAGGATCCATCTCAACAACAACTTCCTTCAAATGTATGTGAACATGGTTGACTTTGTACATATAAAAAAAGAATTGCATTAAATATTAATTTTTAAGTATTTTCTACAGAAAAGAAAAAAAAATGGAACTCATTCAGCATATAAAACAAGAAGATTAGGAAGAAAAATGTTTATTTCAAAGTTTGTGAGTAATTGCTAATATTTCCTGATAACAACTTAAGGTTTTATTTTTTTTATACTTTAAGTTATTTTAAACAACCATCCTTGAATGTATTCAAATAGGTGCTAACATGCAAAGGAGAGCCATCAGAATAATTGATTGACGTTGGGTTAAATAAGGGTTATGATTATAAATTGGCATATGAAAAATTAATTGTGAAATTTGTATGTATCTATGTTGGTTTAAGTCTATGAATTTATAATTAATAGAGACAATTCATTTATATTAAATCTATGATTTATGATGGGGTTTAAAACATGCATGAAACAAAGTACACGACTATGCCAACAGAGGAATTGTTGCAAGAAGGCATCAAACTTGGTTTCGAAACCATGTGCATAGTTTATGAGTCACTTCTTGATATGGTAAATTTATATTCAATTTACATTGATGTATATTATTTATTTCAATTTTCATTATTCTCAACAATGTAGATGCACTCATTACACTTTTTTTTTATGTTTACAAATGGAACAAGATTAAGAAGAAAAACAAAATAGACACAGTCAAGAAAATATTCCTCCAAATAACCCAAGTCATGGAAGTAGCTTGAGCACTGACAATAGTTCCAACCAAGAATGATGGTCTATTTGGATATCAATGCAACATGTTGTATTTTTTGAAATAATTGTTTGTCAAAATCAGACGTTTTTTTCAATGTAATGTACATAGTGTCCCAATTGAAAGACATGGGGTTACAAATAAAAATCCCATTTTATATGACAAAGAGGCTCTTATTGATATAAAGTAAAATACATTTTTGTTTATTATATTGTGTTATCCAATGTTGTTGTGAAACGTTACAACACAGATTAAATATATGCATGATTAAATATTATAATGAAGAGATGTGAAATATAATAATATAAAAAATTAATCCAAACGTCATATACGAATGTTGTAATCAATTTATATGAATACTATTATAGGATATATGTCGATTTTTTAGTGAATAACGGATTTAAAAAATAACAATAATTTCACTGCCATAGGTAGATGTTTGCAAAGAAGAGAAAATATCATACAAAAAACTAGTGTGTTCATAACATTGGTGCATTATGTTATATAAAAACACCATGATGGCATATTTTTTCATTCCCATTGAATTTTCTGAAAAATGAATAAACGAGGCATTTAGTTCTTAAAGCAATGGTATTATTTGCAATTAATGCCCTGGTGCATTGTAATTCTTAACGCACTAGTGCTTTCATAGAACTAAACCCCTCGGTCCTACAAAATATTATTTCCAGCCTTGGTGCATTACTAAAATTAACAAACTTGGTCCTTTTATACCACTAACATATCAATGAGTTTAGGAAAAAAATACGCATCAACAATGTGAGTTTAAACATAACCATTGAGACTGCAATTATATTTGTGTGCCGTGATGTTTTTCCTTAAAAGAATGCATTGGGGTGTTTTTTGATATACAAGCACTAGGTAAGTATACATTTAAAGCATCAATGTTATTTTCATTCAATGCCTCGATGATTTTAGTTATGTATGTAGCCTAGTTCTTTTACACATGTAGTGCATTGGTGCTACTTGTTCCATGAAGCATGCAGGAAAAAAAACATCCGCTAAAACCTCTGCCTACCTATATTTTTTCAGTTGTGATGAAGTTATGTTATAATCTCTTTTAAAACATTCACTATCTAAAATAAATGTTTTAGTGAATGATTTTTTGACAATTATTTCCAATTTTATAAAGATAAAAACCTCCATTACAACCTCCGCTATAAGGTATTTCCCTTCTAGTGTTCCAAAAATAGAAATTTGTGCTAGAATTAAAGAAACTGAAGGGAACTAGTGTTGGTGTTCCAAGTGGAATAGGAAGGTGACCACCAATAACCACCTGGATCATGAGTTCTGGGTATGCTTAAGATAAAGAGAATTCTAGGAGAAACTTGTTACTAGGTCCTCATTGACCTACATGAAGGCCTAGACCCTCTACATAGAATCCTCTAGTAGTAGATAGAATTGTTAAAACTAATGCCATAATATCCACCTTGACTCACCTTCATGTAGCATGGCACCTTAGTAGCATCATCACCTTGGGAGGGGTTGGTTTGTTGGATTTTTTAGTAATGATTCAACAATACAAGCCATATGGAGGTTCATGTCAGTCTTGTAGATGTACTAGCTACACCAATACTTGTTATTGGCCAATGGAGGGTGATAGACAATAAAGTTTTATGGAAGAAGTTATTATATTAGTCAGATCTATGTTCGTAATTATATACATCTTGAGGCTACGTGTTTTATTGATATATATAATTATATGATGTGTGCAGTATTAGCCCATGATAACACTCCTCCAACCCTAACATATGCATAAGTGCTATTTTCTTCCACTAATACAACAATGGAAGTTGCTTGTTCATTTGGTGTAAAATAAACGTATGTACGATGAATTAAAATGACCCTTAATTGCAAAATTTTTAATATGTTTTTAATCCATTGTATGAATTATTTTAGTTTGGGTATAATTTTTGTATTCCTTTAATGCTTTTTTAGATTGTAGTAATATGAGGCGAGAACCCATACCACATAGGATAGACATATCATCCACTTCCTAGGTATCCTTTGACAACTTAAATTATTTTTAAATTTAAATTTTGTTATTTTAATTTTTAAATGATATGTTGATGAGATATTGTACTAATGGGAAAATGACCCAATGTACATAAAGCTTTTTAACATTTTTCACCATCCACTATTAACCCATCATTTATCCCTCACTATAATCATATTTCCACATATTTTGGGATTAACATTACCTCCAATAGGGTAATTCCATCATTGTTACAAACCATGGAGGTTAATTTTTTCCTATACCACCATTTTCACCATGGCATCCACCAAAAGATGCTACATCTGTAGACCATCTAGTAATTCCCTCATTGCTGCTACCATTGTTTCATTCTTGATGGTTTTTACACGTATCCCTAATCTACCCCCCTTTCTATCATTCCATAATTACATTTCAGTGGATGTGATAATACATTTTGTGTCTGAGTAGGTTGTGTAACTCACTACTCTAACTACTACCACATATATATAATTTCTTGAGACATTCACAATGAGATAATTTCTTAGTGCAGTTTTTATTTATTGTGAATTGAATTTATTTTAATAGTTTTTGTTTAAATTGCATTATTTGACTATTTAATTTCTATAAGTTTTTATAATAGAGAGGTTTTCATTGTAGTGGATATAACACCCTCATGAATGATTGTATCATGTGTTGCAAGTTTTCTTGGATTTCATTGAAAGTATTTGTTTATATGTGTGATAATTAATTGTGAAAAAAATATTATGAGAATTTGATTTCTTTGTGTAGTACAAAGGGAGATAAATCATGCCTGAAAAGAAAAAGAAACTTGAGCTCCTTATTCTAGTAAGATGAGAAAGAACAAATTTCAAGATGCAAATGATCATGGTGAGGGTGGCAGTGGTCAGAGAGTGACTGATGAGAGAGATTTTGTATAGAGGAAATAATATGCCATACTTCCATGTTTGGGTATGAGATGTCGCTTATATATTAGAAACATGTTATTATATAGGGAACTGTACGCCATACTTCCATGTATATGGTTGAGGTGTCATTTTCGTAAAAAAATTATAATTGAGACAATTTTGAGTATGAGTATGTAGATTTTTTGTAGCATCGGGAGGTATTCCCGCATGCCAAAAGGCCTCCCAAGCCAGTTAAGGAAAATGATGAAAATTAACATATAAAATTATGAATTTTTTGGCCTCATGTAGGCTCAAAGTGCTCAAATTGTCCCCACCATGAATGAGTGTGAGCGTTGGGAAAAAGTCATCCATTTAACAAGTATAAATACACAAGTTGACTTCCCAATTTTGACCAATTTTGGATAAACACATTCCCTCTTATATTATTATACACATGTGTGAATTCAAGAGGAATATTTGAAGTTTAAAGAAGCTATACAAGCTTCCATTTGATCGAGTTTTGACCTACATTATTTGAATGGGAATCTGGTTTCGTTTGACCATAGGAAAAGTGGTAAGTTTTACTGCATAAATGTCAGACTTTCACCACAGATCTTTGATTTGAGACTGAATTTGACCATATGCCTTTGACCAGACATATAAACTTGACGAAAAAATAAATGTTTTTGATAATTGACCAATGTCGACTTCTACATTTTAACTAGTTTTACCAGCGTTGATTGGATGGTACTGGAAAATATTTGACTAGTATATTGAACTTGGATTTTGGAAAATATTACTAGAACATTGTTATAATTATAAATATTTTTGAAGAAAAAATTCTCTGAAAAGAAAACATGTTGGGTTTTCTTCTAAGTTTTGGTGTCCCAACGACAATTTTTTTATCTCTATTTTTCTTGGGTATATCTATTGATCCTATTGTTTTCACTGTAGTATTCTTGGTATTTTCTATGTATACTTTCTCAATGATATAAGTAATACAAGATAATTTGGTTTAACATCATTAGGAAGTAATTATCATATTAGAAAATTGGATGCTATTGTACAACCTTGTAAAAATATTCAACATGGTATGAAAGCTTTGTTGAAAGGGTAGCCAATGAAATCATCTCGATAAACAAGTTTTCAAGAAACTTAATTGGTTTCAGTGTCTCTTTACTAAAATTGCACCAAGTATTAGAGTTTAAAAAATGTTGGATGGTTCCATCAATATCATATCTTGGAATACCAGGATCCTCCTTATCTTGGAAGAAAATGAACTTCCAGATCATGTAGAGAAAGTCATTCTAGAGCCAAAGGGAGGTAAAGAAAAATCCAAATATAAGAAGAATGAATCCAAGGCAAAGAGAATATTGGTAAATTCCATAAAATATCACATGATCCCTCATTTCACGGGATTAAAGATTGTTGATGAAGTATATGATGTTTTGTTAAAATTGTATGCAAGAAACAATACATTAAATTTTATTGTTTCATATCTTATGAAAATACTCCCAACCAAATATGAGGTTGTAGATATTGGAGACAACATTTATGATTCATAACTTGTTACAATTACTCCACTACCAAAAAAAATGACATTGGTGAGGGTCATGCTTGTGACGGACCTTTAAGGTCCTTCACCAATGTCACATATGGTGACGATCCTTAAAAAAACATCATTATAAGTGTATGTAGTGATTTTCCTTTAAGGTCTATCACCAAAGCCATTTTAAGTGACACTTTTGGTTAGGGTCCTTAAAGGCCCATCACTAATTATCTCTTTGGTGACACTTCTAGTGACGAACTTTTAATTATCCTCGCCAATGCTATTTTTGTTGCTTTTGGTGATGGTAAAAAAAATTTCGTCATCATTGATCATTCTAATGAGTTTTTGTTGACACTATGTGTGTGTTAATATATTTTTTGTCAAAATATAATGATTTAAGACCATTATTGTGGAGTCCTTTTTATAATATGTCCAAGGCCATAATGGTTAGAATCAGTCAATTTTTAAAGAAGTAATTAGTGTTTATCATTTTCCTCAAGTAATGACTAGTCAAATAGAGTTTTCCTATGAGTCAATGCATGATTCATACCTATTAAGTTTATTATATATAAAATTACCTTTAGATAAAGTTCCATTAGTGTGTGTAGGAAATATGTTATTTAATACATAATCAAGCTCTATCAATTCTATTAATGAGAAAGACCTAACGCTCCTCAACAATGTGAGCACACCTTAAATTAATGCTTCGACACACACTAAAATTTCTTAGCACATCACATGTCTTGGAATATCTTTGTACCTAGAACATCTTGTCATGAAAATAATGCCCAAGCACATGGTGGCATTGCTAGCACAACATAGAACTATCCTAGCATATGTTAGCATGCATGTAGTCCCTAACATGCACTGTAACAACTTGGTTGAATGCATTGACGTACATTAGCACTTGGCACATAGTGCCACTCAGCATGTATTGGGACCTATTATTAGTGTGGCTAGCATGTCCTTTTTGAAAAAGATAAAGTCCTGAATTATTAAACCTCTTATTAGTTCTTACTTTTGTAGCCTTGACACTTCTTGACACATATTGACATACCCTGGCACCGTACACATCCTTAGCACCTAACATGTATTGACATATCTTTACACTATTTGGCACATATTAATAGCACACCCTGGAACTCACAAGCACAATTTATGACTACTTGATATGCCTTGATATTCCCTAGCATGCCTTACCAATGCTTAGCATACCTTGTCACTCCCTCCTTGGCATGAAAACTAGCACTCATTAACACTAGTCCTTGGCACACGTTCCTCATATTCATTAACTTCCATGAATTTTGACCCAGTGCTCCCTTAATGCTTTGTCCTAGTAATCCTTAACATGCACCAACATACATTAGAACTCTCTAACACACCTTAGCACTCTTCAACATGCCCTTCCACTTCATAACATGCATAACACTCTCTCACACATATTGGGACTTGGCACGTGCTGGCACTTGGAAAGTCTTAGTATGTATGGAATATGTTGAGATGCCTTGGTATGATTTGGCATGGTTTAATATTAAATTGATTTGGGATCAATTGTTGGAAAGTAGATGAGAAGCAACAAAGGAAGACTTGGCACTTATAATGCACTAATAATTTGCACATGGCACCTATTGGAGCCTAGTGTTGGTGTGCTTGACATGCCCCTCTTGGAAAAGGTAAATTGATGACTTATTAACCCTATTATATGTTAATTTCCTTGTAGTTTAACTTGTTTCTCCCTTTTTTTGCCTTGACAGTCCTTGGCACACATTGACACACCCTTGTTCATCTTGGCACATATTAGCATGTTTATCATACCCTCACACTATTTGGAACATATTAGCATTCCCTAGCATGCCTTGGAACTCATGTTCTCACAACTAGCCCTTACATTTTTTCATGACTTGGGAATACAATCAAGTCCTTGGCTACTAAAATTCATGTGAAAATATTGGTCTGCTTAAACTGCGAAAACTTGACCAATTTCACCCACTACAAGTATATTCTGCCTTGTTCACCTAAGAACTACCTATAACTCATCTTATTTCACTCATGTCCAAGCTTAACTTGTCCCACTTAACTAGTTACCAAGATAAGGATCACATGATCTAGCCATGGCCATAAAACAACTAAACAACATACCTTAAATAGGAAATATTTCACATGTATGTTCAATTCATATAAATAGTATAACATTAACTAGGAGTTTGCAAGAACCACAAGATGCACAAGGAACACAAGATATAAGCCGACACAAGCCGAGTGCCCGAGAACTCATACACAATAATGTACAATATGCAATTATCTAGAATAGTTTAAAACATGAGCATGTAGCCAAAGTATGCCACATCTCATATATAAAAAAAAAAACTAAAGGAAAAAAAATGCTGTTCCTAGCACAAAGTGATCTCCCTTTGTCTAAAACTTCTATGTCAAGCCCCATATAACAATCATAGGCTTGCCTCCCATAAATCCTATTATGAAATTCTCCTAACACACTTCATCCTTAGCACACATTCACTAACACTCCCTGGCACACACCCATATTCATTCCTTTCCATGCATTTTGACCTAGTTATCCCTTGATATTCCCTGACACACCCTAACACTCTTCAGCATGAATTGAAATTTTCCTACATGTGTTAGCATGCCTTTTCTTTCCTGATTTGCTTTCCCTAACCCTCCCTAGATATCGTGCCCTCACAACTACCCTTAATTAATTTGGAACTTGGGAACCCAACCAAGCCCTTGCTTGACTACAAGAGCTTGACCAAGTTATGATTACTACAACTAGACTATGTTGTTGAATTGTGTAGCTTAAAAGGTACCCCACAAGCCTAGTGAGATGGGTTTGTGTGAATTTGGTGACAAAAAGCATTGTGGGAAAAGAGCCAAGAAAAGGGATTTTGGACCCAAGATGTGGTTTAAAATCTAAAAGATAATTAAAAAGGAAAATCAATATTTGCTAAGGTCTAAGTGCATAAAATCCGTAAGTTCTAGAGGGTTTGTAAGATGTAGTCCTAATGTAGGTTGAGTAAGAGGGTAGGGTAAGGGTTGCTAAATGGAGGCCATGATCGTCCTCCAAGAGCAAGATCATCATGTGCGGGTTCAAAATAATGTTGCATACCTTAATGGTCGGTTCGAGCTAGGAAGTATGATGGAATATTGTTGTTTCTCTTCTGGAAGAGCGAGCTTAAGAGAGGTTTCTCATGAGAATATGGGTATGTGATTTCAGTGGTGTCTTTGAGTGAAAGTCGCATCAAATTCTAAAATGTTGAAATTTGCAACAAGAAACAGTGAAATTGGAAACCAAAAAGCACACAAAAAAATGCACCCACACTAGTGAGGAATTTTGATGCACC
This sequence comes from Pinus albicaulis, assembly GCA_034641835.2. Classification (NCBI taxonomy): domain Eukaryota; kingdom Viridiplantae; phylum Streptophyta; class Pinopsida; order Pinales; family Pinaceae; genus Pinus; species Pinus albicaulis. The sequence goes on from CM076580.1 coordinate 1,347,339,942, forward strand.
AGGAGTGAGGAATGTGGGGCATCTAATTTATTTTTCCTTAAATAAATTGTAATTTCATCTCATAACAACTTATGTCATTTAAATAAGTCATGATGACTGAGTTAGCTCAAGAAATTCAAGTTGAGGGTCTAATATGAGGCATGTAGAGGGATTCTAATATTTTTGGGGTCCAGTTCTAGTTGATGCATTAGTGGGGTGGAGGTGTGAATTAGTTAACTCAATTAAATGAGTTAAAATTAGTATAACTAGCTCTAACTGAATGATGAGCTAGTGAGAGGTAGGTGAGTGAATTAAATTAGATTTAATTCAAAATGAGTGATCAGTCAGATAACTAAGCATTCTCTATTAATAGCTGCATGCATGTTAGTTCTGAGGAAGACCCAGTTGAGACAGAGGTTAAAGGGAACAAAACTATTAGTTGTATTTATACAAAATTACTCATGTGAAATTATAAAGTCATTGGGATTCCATGATGGATTGCATAATAAAGGAAGACCAATTTTCCTACTTAATAGGGAGCTGATTCCCTAGGAATTGCATGAGCAAGGCAGGTTGAAGGAAGTCTGATAATTGGCTAAGTACTAGATTGAGTTTGCCTAGATTAGTGGGAGACAATTGGCAGAGTGCTGGATAATCTCATGAGAGATTAAGAATTTTATTGTTTCATGATTCCTTGTGATCCAGGTGGATATCAGTGGCCACCCACTTATTCCATTTGGACCTACAACATCAATTCTTGCAGCTTTTCACTTCTAGTAGCTTACTATTTTTAGCAAGTTTTCGGGTCCTGCACGCCCGAAGCTAATTTGGGGCATTAATGATCCAGGTGGATATCGGTGGCCACCCACTTATTCCATTTGGACCCGCAACATCAATTCTTGCAGCTTTTCACTTCCAACAACTTATTATTTTTTGCATGTTTTCGGGTCCTAGATGCCCGAAGCCGATTTGGGGCATTAATGATCCAGGTGGATATCGGTGGCCACCCACCTATTCCATTTGAACCACCATCATCAGTTCTTTCCATTTTCAAGTTGCAGCACAACTTACTATATTTATTAGTTTTTTCGGGTGCTGAACTTTCGGAGTCGTTTGAGGCCCTAAACGACATTTTTTGGGAAAACCAGGACCAACATGGGTCCATGGATGATCCAAGTGGATATTGGTGGTCACCCACCTATTCCACTTGGGGCCCCACCATTTTCTCTTTTAGTTTTTTAGTTTCGACACAACTTACTATATTTAGCAGTTTTTCGGGTCCTGAACTTCCGGAGTCGTTTTGAGGCCCTAAACGACATTTTTTTGGGAAAACCGAGAGGAACATGGGTGCATGAACTGATGTTTCTCACTCAAAATTTTTAGTCCTCGAATAAATATTTCTAACAAGGTATGGTTCGCATCAAACAGAGATCGTATGCCAAAGTTACGTCTCCGGGAAGTTGAAACACCAATTTACCCAAACGGGGCCCATAGTTTCGGCGCTTCATCTCCTAGGGTTAGGGTTTTGGATGTTTAGGGTTTTCCATTGTTTCTAAATAATAAATAGGCCCTCGAGCCTCATTGTAACTTAGTTCAGACGCCTGTAGCTTCCACATCTCTTCTCAGAGATAGCGACCAGTGCCCTAGCTAGTTTATTTCCATTCTATCTATACGCAAATTTTAGTTCTTTGATATTAATGAAATGAAGTGATATTTATTCTACATATTTCTATTTATGGTTATATTTTTATTATGTTGCGTTCTTGCATAAATCCAGATCAATGGTATCAAAGCAGTCTTCTTTTTCTCGATTCTTCTTTGCATGTCCCCAACGAGGTCGGGGTATAAGGAGTTAGGGCTTGATCTGGTGGAACCTTTGCAAGATTAGCCTCGCAAACCCCGACGGACGCCCATGGGGGATGAAAATAAAGATGAGGGAGCATGATATCCTATCAAAATATTGCTCAAGGAGGCCCTAAAAAAACAAAGGAATGCGATGATGGATAACTTTGCCCAGATCCTTCAACGGCTGCCCACCGGCGGTGCATCTGCATCCAGCAGCCACTCTGGATGTGTGACTCCTTTTAAGGTACAGGTAAATTTTGACATTCCCATATTTCAGGTTCAAATAGATGTATATGCTATAGATAGATGGTTGAATCTATTAGAAGGATATTTCTCAGTTCATGACTTTTCTGACCTGGAGAAGATTATTTTTGCACTCCTCAAAGCTACCCCCCATGTCAAGGACTGGTGGGAAACCTACTCTGAGAAAAAGGATGATACAGAACCCTCTCTGTTCTCATCCTTACCCACTTGGAATTATTTTTGAGATGCCATCAAGGAACAATACTATACCATGGGGAGCTATGAGGAAAATTACATACAGTGGACCATGCTACGACAACAAAGGGATCAAGATGTGCATGAGCTAACGAATCTGTTCCATACCTTGCGCACAAAGTTGGGTATCAAAGATTTAGAGAAACATTTGGTGCTCAAGTATCGTAGTTTTCGGCATAAATACATTCAGGAGGAAATGGAGTTCCTTGACATATCCTCGCTTGGTACGACATACCGGTATGCTACCAAGATTGAGCAGAAATTCAAACAGAAGAAGCTAGACTTTGGATCTACGAATCAAAAACAAGAGAAAGGTGCTCCCAAATTGTAGAACAAAGGGCAGGGCCAAGGTGTGGCAGCTCAAGAAAATTTTTTGAAGCCACAAGAAAAGAACAAAACTGCAAAGCCAAAGAAGGACACGGGAAAGTGGTGTGAGTTCCATAAGAGCTCCACTCACAACACAAGTGAGTGTCAGGCCAAGCAGTCGCTAGTGGCGGAGATGAGGGATTCTGATTCAGATGCATGCTTTGACTCTGAATCAGAACCTGACAAGGGGAATGAAAAAGGGAAACAGATTATTGATGCGGAGCCCAACGCCACTATTACCACTACGAAGATCCAGAAGGAGGAAACGGAAGATCCAGAGGAGGAGGAATGTCTCTTCCACTCCCAGATGTGGGTAAAGGGCTCCTCGGTATAGTTCATTGTCAACAACAGGAGCCAAAAGAACCTCATTTCAGTAGACACTGTGAAGCGGCTGGGCTTGTTGACCATAGCTCAACCACATGCATACACCATCGGGTGGCTTCACCAAGGACAAGATCTTCGCATTAGCCAGCAATGCCGCCTTCCCTACAACATCAAGCCCTTCATGGATGAGGTATTATGTGACATTGCTCCTATTGATGTTTCTAATGTATTATTAGGACAACCATAGTTGTGGAAGTGTCATGTTGTGTATGAGTCTCGGCCTCGCACTATTATTGTTACTTTGGGAAATAAGTCTTACAGGATACCAGAGGTACCACCTCTTGTCCCTATCTCTTTGGTTACTGTAAAACAATGCAGTAAGCTCATTTCCCAAACAAGGAAATTAATTTTCCTGATGATCTGCCCCCAGGGCAAGAAGAAGACTATGGCCACGACCTCCAAACAGGGCTCCTCTAAACGACGATGACAAATGGACAAGGTTGTGGAGGAGTACGGGGACATCTTCACCTCACCCATAGGGGTTCCTCTGCACTGTCAGGTCAAGCACCCAATTGATCTGACCCCAGGTGTGCCGCTACCTAATGGAATGATCTATCGATGTTGTGTTCTGGAGAACGATGAAATCAAGAGGCAGATTCAGGAGCTGCTACAGAAAGGTCACATCTGACTAAGTTCATCACCCTGTGGGAGCCTGATCGTGTTGGTACAGAAGAAGGATGGGACGTGGAGACTCTGTATTGACTATCAGGCACTGAAAAAGATCACTATCCACAATAGTTACCTGATCCCATGGATTGATGACCTTCTGGACCAACTCAAAGGGGAAAAATATTTCAGTAAGATCGACTTGAAGTCTGGGTATCACCAGGTACCAATTGAACCCTCCAATGTGTGGAAGACTACCTTCAAAGCCAAGGAAGGCCTTTTTGAGTGGCTGGTCATGCCTTTCAGGTTGACGAATGCTCCCGCAACCTTCATGAGGATGATGGAAAAAATCTTGTGGCCATTCACCAACTCATTTGTAGTGGTGTACTTGGATGACATTCTGATCTTCAGCCAGACTGGGGAAGAGCACCTCCACCATATCTGACAAGTCCTCCAATCATTGCGGCAACACAAGTTGTGTGCCAATTTGGAGAAGTGCACCTTTGGCATGAACCAGTTTCAATGTCTGGGATACATTATTGATGAAAGGGGGGTGCATGTGGATCCCACCAAGATCCAAGTCATTCAGGATTGGCCAGCCCCAAACACTATAATAGAGCTTCGCAGCTTTCTGGGTCTTGCTAATTTCTACCGAAGGTTCATGTTGGGTTTCTCTCATATCACTTGGCCCTTGAGTCAAGTCACCAAGGGAGGAGCGAGGGAAAAATTCTTTTGGTCAGAATCTCAACAGAAGGCATTCACACAATTGAAAAATCGCCTTTGTTATGCCCCAGTGCTCACATTACCAGACTTACAACAACCATTTGAGATCGAGACAGATGCCTCTGACTGTGTCATTGGGGCAGTTCTTACTCAACAGGGACATCCAGTGGCATGTCATAGTGAGACATTGTCTGACACAGTTCGCAAGTATCCCACTTATGACAAAGAAATGTATTCCATTGTGCAAGCTTGTCAACAATGGAAGCATTACATTTTGGGGAAGGAAACAATCATCCACACAGACCACCAGCCCCTACAATTCATATAGACACAAGGGAAGTTGCAGAATGATCACCATCAGAAGTGGTCCACATATCTACAACAGTTTCATTTGAACATCAAGTACAAGAAGGGTAGCACCAATAATGTTGCAGACTACCTCAGCTGACCAACGATCGTGGTGCTCACCACCGTTCTCAACTCTTGTGGGCACGAGATTTCTAACTGGCCACTTCTCTACGAAAGTGACCCAGAATTCAGCAAAACATACAAGGCACTCTTGGGGGGTATGCAAGTTCCAAAATTTCACCTCCAAGATGCACTCTTGTGTCACCTGGGACAACTTTCTATTACTTCAAGAGAGCGTGCCAAGATGATATGGGAAGCACACTACAGTCGAGTCGCTGGGAATTTCAGGGTCGAGAAAATAGTATCAGTACTACAGAAGTATTTCTATTGGCCAAACCTTGAAAGGATGTCAGGAAGCACATCGGATCTCACACTGCTTGTGCCATTGCCAAACCGACCATCAAGAAGCAAGGCCTATATAATTCACTACATACCCCTAGTCGACCTTGGGAATCCATCTCCATGGATTACATGTTGGGCTTGCCCTCTACTAAGAATGGAAATGAATATGTTTTCGTGGTCGTCGACAGATTCTCGAAGATAGCCATTATGGTGGCCTGCAAGAAGAATATCACAGCAGAAGCCACTGCTAAACTCTTCTTCGAATGAGTGTGGGTGCACTTTGGGATCCCATAATCTATCATTTCAGATCGAGATAGCAGGTTCGTCAGCACATTTTTGTCCAGCCTCTGGTCAATGCTGGACACCAAGCTCACCAAGTCCACAACTTTCCATCCCCAAACAGATGGCCATACAGAGGTCATCAATAGAATGATTGTACACATTATGTGCATGTACAATTCAAATAATACATGCACATGGGATGAGAGCCTCCCCTTTGTACAACATAGTTATAAATGGTCTCTCCATATCTCAATCAGCCACAGCCCCTTTCAGGTGGGCTTGGGTTTCCAGCCATTATGTCCCATTGACGTAGCCATGCCATTTGCGGCTACTCAGGGTGATTCGGCTCATGTCCAGTCTGAAGTTGACAAAGAAAATAGCTTCATCGAGCACATTCAACACATCCACCAATAGGTTCATGACATATTGGACAGAGCCAATGCTAAGTACAAGCAACGCCATGATCAACATCGGGTGCCACACAACTTCTAGGTCGGCGACAAAGTGTGGTTACATTTGCAGAAGGAGCGCCTCATTGGACCCCACTGCAAGCTTTTCTTGCTCTGATACGGGCCATACACTATCACCAAGGCTATAGGGAACAATGCCTTTGAGCTCAGTATTCCACCATTCCTTGGTCTACACTCAGTATTCAATGTGGACCGCCTTCGTCCTTACTTCCCACCTCTACTGGACACCTATGACATTGCAGAATAACTCACACCAATAGAGTTAAACCTAGACTACATGGAATAGGCCACCACAGATTGTATCATGGACATGCAAATCAAGAACACTCGCCAATAGAAGATCCAACTGTATTGGGTTGTCAAAGCTGGCCACTCCTGCACCAGGGAAAGTGGTTCACCAGGGACCAAGTTCAGTAGAAGTTTCCTCATCTGATGGAGGAAATTAACGCAATGGGGAGAATTTCTTCCTAAGGGGGGAGGAATGATCCAGGTGGATATTGGTGGTCACCCACCTATTCTGCTTGGGGCCCCACCATTGTATCTTTCAGTTTTTCAGTTTTGGTACAACTTACTATTTTTAGCAGTTTTTCGGGTCCTGAACTTTCGGAGCCGTCTTGAGGCCCTAAACGGCGTTTTTTGGGAAAACCGGGAGCAACATGGGTCCATGGACTGATGTTTCTCTCTCAAAATTTGTATTCCTTGGATAGATATTTCTAAGGAGGTATGGTTCGCATCAAACAGAGATCGTATGCCAAAGTTACGTGCCCGATAAGTTGAAACACCAATTTACCCAAACGGGGCCCATAGTTTTGGCGCTTCATCTCCTAGGGTTAGGGTTTTGGATGTTTAGGGTTTTCCATTGTTTCTAAATAATAAATAGGCCCTCGAGTCTCATTGTAGCTCAGTTCAGAGCCTTGTAGCCGCCACATCTCTTCTCATATATAGCTACTAGTGCCCTAGCTATTTTATTTCCATTCTATTTATAAGAAAATTTTAGTTCTTTAATATTAATGAAATGAAGTGATATTTCTGCTGCATCTTTCTATTTATGGTTATATGTTTATTATATTGCATTCCTGCATAAATCCAGATCAATGGACCGATGTTTCTCACACCAAAATTTGTATTCCTCAGATAGATCTTTCTAACGAGCTATTGAGTGTGTCAAATGGAGATCAGATGCCGAAGTTACGTCCCAAGGAAGTTGAAACACCAATTTACCCAAATGGAGCCCACGGTTTTGGCACTTCATCTCCTATGGTTGGGTTTTTGGACGTTTTGAGTTTTACATTATTTCTAAACAATAAAAAGGCCTTCGAGCCTCATTGTAACAAAGTTCAGAGGGTTGGTAGCCATCACATCTCTTCTCAGGGATACGCTGCCAGTACCCTAGCTCATCTATTTCCATTATGTCTGTAATAGGCCTTCGAGCCTCAATGTAGCACGGTTTAGAGGCCTGCGTACGCCACATCTCTTCTCGGAGATATACTGCCAGCACCCTAGCTTACTTCCATTATGTTTGTAAGCTTATTTCAGTCATTCCTTTATTAATAAAATGAAGCATTATTCCCGCTGCATCTCTGTGTTTATGGGTATATGTGTATTTTGCGGCTTTCCTATGTAAAATCCGGATCGGTGGTATCAGAGTGGGTCTGCTCTTTCTCTTTTTTTCTTTTCATGTCCCCAACATGGTCAGGGTATAACAATTTTGGGCTCGATCCGGTTGCACCCTCCCAAGATCAGCCTCGCAAACCTCGATGACCCCCAATTGCAGAAGGAAAGAAAGATGAGGGAGTAGAAGATCTTATCAAAATATTGTTTGAGGAGACCCTCAAGAAACAGAGGAACGTGATGATGGATAAATTTTCCCAGATCCTTCAACGGCTACCCACTTGTGGCACATCTATAGCCAGCATGTGCGCCAACAGGTCCGTAACATCCTGGACAAATCCAATACCAAGTTCGTAATTCCCCCCCCCCATGGAGGAACTTAATGCAATGGAGACCATTTCTTCTTAAGGAGGGAGGAATGATCTAGGTGAATATCGGTGGCTACCCACTTATTCCATTTGGACTCGCAACATCAATTCTTATAGCTTTTCACTTCTAGTAGCTTACTATTTTTAGCAGGTTTTCGAGTCCTGCACGCCCGAAGCCGATTTTGGGCATTAATAATCCAGGTGGATATCGGTGGCCACCCACCTATTTCATTTGAACCCCCACAATCAGTTCTTTCCATTTTCAAGTTGTAGCACAACTTACTATATTTATCAGTTTTTTCGAGTGCTAAACTTCCAGAGCCATTTTGAGACCCTAAACGATGTTTATTGGGAAACCCAGGAGCAAGATGGGTCCATAGAACGCTGTTTCTCACACCAAAAGTTGTAGTCCTCAAACAGATTTTTCTAATCAGCTATTGAGTGCGTAAAATGGAGATTAGATGCCAAAGTTACATCCCAGGGAAGTTGAAACACTAATTTACCCAAATAGGGCCCACAATTTTGGCGCTTCATCTCCTAGGGTTAGGTTTTTGGGCATTTCAGGTTTTACATTATTTCTCAACAATAAAAATGCCTTCGAGCCTCATTGTAACACAGTTCAGGGGGCTGGTAGCCATCACATCTCTTCTCAGGGATACACTGCTAGTACCCTAGCTAATCTATTTCCATTATGTCTATAATAGGCCTTTGAGCCTCAATGTAGCACAGTTTAGAGGCTCGCGTACGCCAGATCTCTTCTCAAAGATACACTGCCAGTGCCCTAGCTTGCTCCCATTATGTTTGTAAGCTTATTTCAGTCTAGTAAATGAAGCATTATTCCCGCTACATCTTTGTGTTTATGGGTATATGTGTATTCTGTGGTGTTCTTGTATAAAATAAAGATGACCTTGACTTAATACAAAATAGAGATAAAGGAATTTTGAGCGGTTGCTTTCCCCAGATACATATTTTGTTGTGCAATTGATAATTTATTTCTCTTACTTATGTGTGATTGTGCGATCATGTTTTGTTTCTGCAAATCATAGGAAGGATTTAATATATTTTTTTGGTAGATTACATGATGAGATTAAATCTCGTTGGTTAGATTTTCTACATGGTATCAAAGCACAAATTTTCTAGGTGGTGAGTTTGCAGAGAATATATGAAGATTTTGGTGCAAAAAAATTAAATCATATTTGGATTCCTTGTGAAACGCTGCCCAAGTGGAAAAAAAAAATTGGTTGAATTGAAGCTCAGATGAGGGATATATCGTCGATTTAAAATCAAATATTTTTAGAAAATTTTGTAATGGTGGGATAATTAAAATATGTGCGAGTCAAGAACATATATGCACTTGAGGTACCAAATGCATGCAAATATTTGAGGAGCAAAGAAGAGGTTAGAGACTTCGTGGTTGACACGAAGCACAAATTACCTCTCAACATGCAGCATCTAAAGCAGTCTCAGAAGGTTGTGGAGAAGCCATAATTGGAGAAGCAAAGAGTAGACCAAGTAGAAGCGTCCACTCAAGTAGATACCTCCATGAGGGGGAAATTTTGAGCCACATGGCTAAAGGGAGCACATGAATCCATACCTCCAGGTGAAAGGTGGGGTGATGTGTAGACATAATCCTAAGATAAGAAATTTGGGGAGGGTCCATTAAGATGGTGTGTCTCATGGATCAAACCTGGAAGCATCCACTCAAGTAGAGACCTCCATGAGGGAGAAATTTTGAGCTAGATAGGCAAAGGGAGCACATGAAGCCATACCTCTAGGTGAAAGGTGGGGTGATGTGTAGATATAATCCCAAGTCAAGAAATTTGGGTAGGGTCCATTGAGATGGCGTGTCTCATGGACCGAACCTGGTTACAATGAGTCCATAGTACATTAGTATTAGGAACTATCAGTTAGATTTATGCGGTCAGATGTCAAGAAGACATAAATCAGGGTGACACATGTCAGATATTGGAGCGCACATCATAGTTGGAAATAGTGAAAAGGGTACAGATACAGATGTCGGCAACAACACAGAGAGTCTTGTAGACAGGTGTAGTAGGTAGCAGTAGTCAGAAGACTTTGATGACAGATGCATTATAATGATTTAGTTGTTTAGAGGCTATTAAGTTTCAAGATTTGCAGGTGCAAACAATACTAGAGAAGTGTTGCATGCAGAATTCCGAAGTTACCAGATCAGGATAGATTGAATTCCTTTCTTGTTGAGAGGGAGTATTGAAATTTGCAACAACAAACAATGAAATTGGTAAGAATAAAGGAAAAAAAAAATGCACCTACACTTTTGAGGAATTTTGATGTAGCAGGAGTGAGGAATGTGAGGCGTCTAATTTATTTTTCCCTTAAATAAATTGGACAATAAATTATAATTTCATCTCATAACAACATGTGTCAGTTAACTAAGTCATGATGACTGAGTTAGCTCAAGAAATTTGAGTTGAGGCAATCGAGGTGGATATTGGTGGCCACCCACCTATTCCACTTGGCCCCTCACCATTGTCTCATTTAGTTTTTCATTTTCCTTAATTATATCATAGTTTACTATTTTTCTGGGTTTTTTGGGTCCTGAACTTCTGGTTTCGTTTTGAGGACCCAAAATAATTTTTTTGTGCATGAAAGGTTTGGCAATTTCATAGAAGTTGTATTAGAAATTGTAGTCCTCGGAGAGATATTTCTAACGAGGTATCATGTGCGTCAAATAGAGATAATATGACCAAGTTATGACCCAGGGAAGTTGTCTTCCCAACTCACCACAATGGGGCCCATAAACTCTTTGTGTTACATCTCTTCGGGTTAGGGTTTTCTCTTATTTTTCAATAATAAAAATTCCCTTGAGACTTGTTGTAACACAGTTCAGAGGCATGTAGTTGCCACATCTCTTCTCAAAGATAAGTACCATTGCTCGAGCTAGTTTGTTTTCCATTCTGATGTAATAATTTTTTAGTATTTGATATTAGGGTAAAACCGCGAAGGTGGGTTACACTTTTGTGAGAATCAGGGGCAAAAAATTCATTTTTCCCAATAGTTCGGCCAAAATTTTATAGAAGTTCGGCTGAACTATTTTAGAGTTTGGCCAAAATTTCGAAATTAGTTCGGTTGAACTAATTCTTCCATTTACATTGACGATGTATTGATGACGTGGGAAAACATATTTTTGGTCAGAGATTGGAAAACCGGCAACCAAAGTTCGACCGAACTTTTAAAATAATTAGGCTGGACTTTTGTTTCTAAATATACCAGCCCACAAACCTTAACAGGTTTCAGGCTTATTATCATTGTCGCAACTGTGTATGTCGTATTTGCTGTTTTCTGGGCTTATTACCGTTGTCCCAACTGTGTATGCCATGTTTGTTGTTTGCTGTTGTAGGGTCTTGGTGTTGAGCAGGGGGCGAGGAGGTGAGAAATTTGTTGGTGTTCTGTGTTTTATCCGCTTTATTTTTTTTCTGAATTTTTTTATTGTTGTTCTGCTATTTTAATTTTATTGCTCTATTTTTGCTTACAGGTAATTTGTAACATGTGTCCTTTGTGATGTCTTCGGCGATCTCATGTTTGTATTCTCGTTGCGGCCTTGGTGTTTTCGATGATTTCCTGCCTCTTCTTCTCTCTACAGCCTCATCTCCAAATTTCCAGGTTGGTAGATGAAAATCCTCCTCTATTTTTATATACAAAGATCTATTGAACCAAGATAATAATCTAAATTTATAATCTTCTAAATTTCTATTTCTTATCTACTACGTCTCTCTATATAAATAAATTTCATAAATATTAAATTAATTTTAACACATAAATCCCCCTCCGTCACACTCAGATTATTTCCAGAACATCCATAAAATATCTCTCCATACCTAACATCTTAAATAGATAAAAAAATATATTTATACCAAATGTTTGTAGCCACTGCGCAGCCTGGTTGGGGAGATAAATTAATATTGAAAGTGAGGGTTGGGTAAATAATTTAATATGAAGTATCATGTTTCTTTGTCAATCAATTGCGCCAATCTGTTATTGATTGTTTTTCTTTTTCATGATCATTGACGAGTAATGCTTCCAAATACTTGCACACACCCAAAATTTAAAAACAATTAGAAAAAAAATGAAACTCAAGAAAAGGATGTATTTCAACATCCATATATGTAGCAACTGACCAAAATGACATCCATTATTTTTGACATTTTCCATAGCCCCACATGATAATTTCTCCCATAAACTTCAAGGAAAACTAAATGGCAAACTAAATTCTAAGGCAAACCGTGTACATGTCATTTCTCCCACAAACTCATAAAGATGTGACTTTTGACATAACTTCATCAACCACTACCATTAGTTGTTTTATTAAGTGCATAAAATAATTTTATAAACCATGCACATGTCATTTCTCCCACAAACTCATAAAGGTGTGGCTTTTGACATAACTTAATCAACCACTACCAGTAGTTGTTTAAGTAAGTGCGAACCACTACCACTTTAAGTCAAATCGTGTACATGTGTAATTTCTCTCATACATGTGTCATTTCTATTTCATTTCTCTATCATTTCTCCCATAAAATATAAGGAAATGTCATTTCTCCCATATACTATAAGGAAAACTTTAAGGAAAACTATGTACATGTCATTTCTATCTTAAACTCGAGGCAAGGCAAACTGTAAGGGATTTCATTTCTAGATCTGATTTCTCCCATAAAATTTAAGGCAAACCATGGACATGCCATTTCTCCCACAAAATAAAGGCTTTCTCCCATAAATTCAATGCAAGCTTCAAGGACTAAAAAATAAACTTAAAGTGGCTGAACTTCCGTAGGATTTTAGTCTATTTTTTGAGTGTTAACTTCTACAAGTTCTAAAGGAAGATTTTGTAAAGGGCCAAGTAGCCTCTCGATCTTATCTTTTCTAAAAGGTGACATATCTAGTAAATGCCCCTACAGTCAATCTCTGGAACATATATAAATAGAAATTCTTCATTTTAATATCCATAAACCACTACCACTTTAAGGAAAATAGTGTACATGTGTCATTTCTCCCATAAACTCTTAGGCAAACTTTAAAGCATGTGTCATTTCTCAAGGCTTTCTCCCATTAACTTTAAAGCATGTGTCATTTCTCAAGGCCTTCTCCCATTAATTAAAGGCAAAATTTAAGGTCTAAAAACTGATCCTAAAGTAGATGAACTTCAATAGGATAGGATCCCCGAAACTCAAGGATTTTACCATTAATTCAAGGCAAAATTTAAGGTGTAAATACTAAACCTAAATTTGCTGAACTTCCATAGGATTTTAGTCTGTCTGTTGAGTGTTAAATTCTAAAATTTCTAAAGGCAGAGTCTGTAAAGGGCCAGGTAGCCTCTGGACCTCATATTTTTTGAAAGGTGACATATCCAGTAAATGCCCCTACAGTCAATCTCTGGAAAAAAATATAAATAGAAGTTATTCATTTTAATATCCATAAACTACTACCACTTTAAGGAAAACTGTGTACATGTGTCATTTCTCCCATACATATGTCATTTCTCCCATAAACACTTAGGAAAAATTTAAAGCATATGCCATTTCTCACAGTTCTCCCATTAATTCAAGGCAAACTTTAAGGCCTAAAAAGTGAACCTAAAGTAGCTGAACGTCCATAGGATAGAAAATCAAGGCTTTCTCCCATTAATTCAAGGAAAAATTTAAGGCCTAAAAACTGAACCTAAAGTAGCTGAAATTCCATAGGATAGGATCCCCCAAACTCAAGGCTTTTCGCCATTAATTCAAGGCAAACTTTAAGGCCTAAAAACTGAACCTAAAGTGGCTGAAATTCCATAGTATTTTAGTTTGTTTGTTGAGTCTTAACTTCTAAAAGTTCTAAAGGAGTCTGTAAAGGGCCAGGTAGCCTCTGGATCTCATCCTTTCTTAAGGCATGCCATTTCTAGATGTGATTTCTGCCATAAAATTTAAGGCAAAATTTAAGGAAAACCATGCACAAACCATGTACATGTGTCATAAATTCTCTAAGCAATGCAATCTTTAATGCATCTCATTTCTAGATGTGAATTCTACCATAAGCTATAATTCAAAATTTAATAAAAACCATGCACATGTCATTTATCCCATGCACATGTGTCGTTTCTCCCATGAATTTGCAATAAATGTTAATTTAATATATTTTATCGAATTTATTTTTTTTTAGGGATAAAAAAAACCCCACTAAATATGGTTGAAAAATGTAAATTATGCGTAGATGTTTCTTGCTATCTCAATCTAAGCAAAGCAGTGATTACATATGTGCTTTGTAATATTACGACTAGCAAGGTCCTCCAAAGGTAAATGAATATACTGGGAAGAACAAAAAACAATGAGGCATATTATATTGCATTGATAGAAGGCTTGGGAATAAATAGGGAGTATGGATCAAATGGAATTGTAGTTTTCACCAATTTTGAAATTGTGTGCAACTAGATGAAAGGCATGTACCAAGTTAAGGAGGAGAGGCTAAAACAACTGCATGGAAAAGAAAACAATTTTGTTAGCCAATTTCAAATTTTTAGTATAAGACATAGTACAAATGTTAATAACATGTCTATTGATCTATTGCGTGGGGAAATGCCAACTCAGGATTCATCTACCAAAGATGAATTAATAGATGAATTAGAATTATATGGGGCAATGCCCATGCAAGAATCATCTCTCAAACATGAATTAGTTTTGAGACGCTCTTCTTCCAAAATTCAAGATTCATCTCTCAAAGATGAATTAGTGTTGAGATACTCTCCTTCAACATTTATTGATGGACAATGTAACATATCTTGTATATGTGTGTGTTTTGTACTTATAAATGCGTATTTTTTAATGACCATGTGTTTTTTTCAATTATATACCAAGTGTGCTCCCACCATGTAAAGCGCAACTTGGTTAACTTCACATTTGCAACAAGTGGCGAACTTCACATTTTTATAAAATTAAAATGTGAGAACTTCAACTTTTTTTGTTTAAATGGAGTTTCACGCTTCTTTTTTAATGACTATGTGTTTTTTTAAATTATATACCTTGTGTGCTCCCACCATGTTTTCAATTATATACCAAGGGTGATCCCAATATGTAAAGCACAATTTGGTGGACTTAGCATTTTTATAAAATTTTTGTTTAAATTGAGTTTCACACATCAATTAGTGCTTTGAAAGTTGTGTTTTACATAATTTGTGTACACTAAATTACATTAATTTTATGAAATTTATTTTAAGTAGTAATTTAAAAAAATAATTGTAAATGTACACTGTAGATATATCTACACATATATATCATGGAGGATGAAAGACGAATATCAACAGAATCCCATATCTCTACGAGAGAGGGGGATTAGAGATCGAGGGATGTTCATGGTACATTTAAATATAATCTTAAATCTCCATACATATACATACATGTGTGTACATATAGAATTGATTTTTTTTATCAATTTTATGAGTTAAATTAGTTGTTAATAAGTTTCATTTTTTATTTTTTAGGAGGTAGGAGGACAAGGGTGTCTACTCCATCAATGGAGCACGACCATGGTTCACGCAATCGTGGTATGGTTCATGCAACTTAATCAATCAATATGTACATGTATTTATATGTATGAATGTATTTTTGAATTGATTATAAATTCATATTTTTTTATGAAGCTTCCCTCTCGTCTCGTGAGGTTGGTGGTGGTACACATTCCCCTGGAAGCCATTAATAGGTGCTAGAAAATTGCGCGAAGATGGTGATATGTATTCCCCCAAAGGCCAATCAACGGATGGTCGTGTTGGTTCTCAACCAATTGCTGGTATTTATGGTTCTGAACAGGGTCGTTCTAGTTCTCAACAGTCTCAGGGTGGGCAAGATGCTAGCCAACCATATCGAGGTGGCCACCAATTTTAATATTATTTTCATTCAATTTGTACAAATTTCTTTACATATGTTTTTTTAATATACAAAATTTTATATATTGATGCAGAGGCTGAAAATGTTGCTCAAAAAGGACATAGGACAGAACACGTCATTCAAGAAGAAGGTTGTACACCAACCATGACTTATCCATCTGACATTTATGACATACCTTAGGAATCAAACATGCAGCAATGCACCTTACAAAGGTGTCAACATATTCATGCAAAATTGAAGAGAGATCTCATGGGTTTGACTCTCCCTGCTGAGAGTCAACAAATCTTGGAAATAGTTACTCACTCTTTAAGCCAACTAGTAGATGTGTACCTAAAGCTTAGGCCAACCACTGATACTTTTGTAGAAGTGATGAGAAACATAAAGGAAACAGTGATGGGTCCCGATACATGGGAGGTTGTTAAATAAATATTTACAATAGAAATGGCCAAGTCTATGTTTAATTTCAAAGAAGGGCTGAAAAGAAAGATGCTAAAGGTACAATATTTCAAGAACCCTCATATAGCTCGTTATTTGTATGATAGACACCTTGCGGTCTATAGAAGACTCCCATGGAACGACGAGGTTCCACTTCATTTTGAAAAATTATTTTATGCATAATTATTTTTGCAAATGAAACCTAATTACAATGACCTTCCCTCTGAATTTTTTGGTTTTTGGAAAGTTTGATTGTATCACTGTAGGGGCACTAGGCATGATGTTGGTTTTTCTCACCTTGAGCTACCATTGGTTAGTCGACCTCTTCATATCGAAAATTTGCAATTAGAGATGGATGCCACTTCTCAAATTAGCCGAGAAGCAAGGAATGCCATCATTGACAATGTTCACAATGGATTGGGTGGAGTCAATGTTTTTCTAAATCAACAAAGAGCATGTGAGAATGAACGTGCTAATTTTGCACATTATACAAATGAAGAGACTGACAACATGAGTGTTGAAGATCTTAGAACATATGCAAAAAATTGTCACAATGGTTGGCAGGATCTAATTTTTCATGAGCAAGAGGGCATGGGAACAGTATGTGTTAATGGTTAGGGTGATTATTTTAACACATTTACAGTTTGTAATAAATACATATATACATACATTTATTTGTACACATTAATGTTACAAAAATGTATCATTATATGTTAACACCATTTGTAGTTGTCACGCTTGATGAATGAAGAAAATGTTAATATCATGGTCGGAGCCTCTAGTTCAAACAATCAAGATCGGTCTCACCATCAATCACACAATCAAGATGGTTCTCACCATCAAGATATGTTGGCAAATGTTCGTGTTTTTTAAGTGAACATGATGATGTACAATTATTTTATATATATTATCATATATATCAAAACATGATGAAATATTCAAAATAAATAATTGTGCACACATGTACATGCATATATATAATAAAATGTTTTAATAGATTCTGGTTCAGTCTGATGTTTTTGGGATGTAATACCTTTTTCTTCCTTGGGAGATGTGCCAAATCCACCATCACAAGTGTGAACAGTTTTTCACTTTTAAATATGCTCTTAAGTTATATATTCCAGCTCAAAAAGTTCCATTAAAAAATGAGATATCTAGATCCTGAGTTATTTTAATTTTTTTAAATTTTAGGTCTTTGGAGATTTTCTTTCCGAGCCACTCTTAGGAGATGTACCAAATCCACCAACAGAAGTATTCAATTTTTCACTTAAATATATATGTTTTTAAGTTATAACTTATAAATTGAAGTTCAAAAGTTTTATTATAAATTGAGATCTAGATCTTGAGTTATTTTTAATTTTTTGAGTTTTAGGTTTTTAGAGATTTTATTTTGGAGCCTATCTTAGGAGATGTGCCAAATCCACCAAGACAAGTATTCAAATTTTCACTTAAATATATGTTTTAAAGTTATAAGTTATAAATTGAAGTTCAAAAGTTTTATTATAAATTAAGATCTAGATTTCGAGTTATTTTATACTTTCAAATTTTTTGAATTTTGGGTTCCTAGAGAGGATTTCTTTTCCCCACGGACTCTAGCGATGGAGAGTATGATGTAGATAGGAACATCCACACCATTTCAACCATTTGAAAAAGTTGTCTAACTTTTTTCTTTTAATATTATAGAAAATAAGTTTATATATGCATTTTCATTTGAAATTTTTTAATATATATATATATATATATATATATATATATATATATATATATATATATATATATATATATATGATGATGATGATGATGATGATGATGATGATGCTGATGGTGGTGGTTAACGTTCACTGAGACCAATATTTGGTCTATCGGACCTAAAGAAAAGAGTTATTTAGTTTGATTTAATATTTTATTCCTATGCTCAAAAAGCTTGGAGAGAAGCCTCCCGAGCTCGCTATAATTTTGACATCTTAAAAGGCTAGGAAGGTCAGTATTGCAACAAAGATTATGAAATTGAGCTCTAATGTGATTGTACGCAGGGCACTCTAAGAGGAAGTGATTTTCATCCTCGATGTTCATATTCTCACAGAGATGGCAGATCCTTTCCATCCATGGTGTTTTAGGAACTTTCCAACGACCTGTTTCACTATGGAGCTCATGAGAGTTCGTTCTAATCTTGGCTATATTAATTTTCTTCTTTGAGCTAGTTAAAACAGATAGATATTTTTGATCTTCTAGGGTGGGGTGGATGACCTCCTTATAATATCTTAATTTTCTTTTAGCTGCTAGATTTTTCTCACACCACATTTTTTCTTTAAACTTAGAAGTAACAATTTTTTTAATGTTATTAATGTTTTGCAATGCAACATTCTTGTCGATCTCCCAATGGTTTAACCAGGCCGTGGTGTCTTTATACCAACCTCGTTTAAGCCTTAGGTGGTTTTTGCTGGAATTTAAAGCTAGCTTAGGAAGTCTATGGTCTCCTATGCTGTTGAGCTTGTGCTTGTACAACATAAGCCTAGTCATAGATAGGCTCTCGACAGGGGAAAGACCCACTTCTATAAGGAGAATAAGATAGGGTGTACTGCTTTTAATTTTAAGGTTATATGTTATAAAACTCTTCTGGATTTTCTCAATATTTCTCCAGGATTCTCTAGAGATGCTGCAACCCCAAACCTCACATCTGTTGATCATGATCATCTCCCTATTAAAATTTCCATGGACCATATGGTTTAAATCATCTGTTTCCCTCGCCCTGCCTTGTAAATTTCATTAGCTGTCTATCATTTCCCTCTCTTAGCTTCAAAATCACATTTTAAAATTGCTAAAATCCATATTTGAAAAGATATCGATCCTAGCCCCTTCCGGCCTCAGCCCCCTTCATTTTATTCTCCACATAACGCAGGAGCTAGACCATGAGAAAAATCAAAAAATTCTTACTATATATGGCTATCGGGCACGCTTTGAGCCATCCGATCAAATATAGATCAATGCACCACAGCCCAGCTGTCCCAGTGGTCCCTGCGCTGTACCATATTCCAAAACCGACCTATTTTCATCGCACCGCTTATCCAAGGCAGGTGGTATTCCTCAAAAAGGAGCGATTCCACTCAGAGCCCACCACGCGTCCCAACGTATGGCTCTAATACCACCCTCCATCGCGTGTTATTGTCCGGTCAAAGCCATGCAGCGATATTCACCATAACTGTCAGATCGAAAGGCCTTCATCCTACGGTCATCGTGCTCCGAAGCTGCATAAAGTTTAATCGTGGGCAAATCACATCCTTGGCACACTGTCAGTGCTCCACCCGTCACCCTCTCCACGTATAATTTGTGTGTTTTCTCCTCCCGTATATATCCCAGTCATAGGTCAAAAGTTCATTTGTTTTATGTTGTAAACCTCCGCCCGGTCCACTCATTATTATTCCACTGTGTTTTCATCGCCACACTACATACTTCCGCCTTCTCATCACATCGTTCTGCTATGCAACCATCTCCATTCAACCCAGCCACATCCATCATCCCTGTGTCTGGTTTTCTTTAACATGTTTGTGGGTTTTGCAGGTTTGTAGAGATGGAGAACTATCATAATTCTCTGCCTCCATTACAGAAGCCGAGTACACTCCATAGGACAAGTTCTCAGATTCAGAATTATGGAGTAAGGATCTAGGAAGATACGCCGATATGACATCCATTTAAAAAGCTAGGGTTTAAATATATTAAACCCTCCAGAGTCATTCAAATTCATAAGTCGAGCAGATGAGGAATTAATGGTGTAGATAAAGAATACCAGTGGAAGATAGAGAAATTCAGCAATCAACATTCAATGTTTCTAGCACCAATTCAAATGTTAGAAGGCAGAGGGTACCCAGCACAGAAAAAAATACCCTCCAGGTTTTATTTCAGCTGAATTCTCTTCAGCGAAGGACAGAATGTTCATATGGATTTATCCATATACTGTGCTCCTGAAGGGATTTTCTACCCAGTGCATTTATTTCTGCAACTAGATTTTCAAGTACAGACAGTATCACCTAGTCATTAAGCAGTATGGGCTTGATTGTTTCTGCCATTTTGTATTAAACGAGGAAAATTAAATGTTTTCACCTACTTCTTTTATTAGTTTTTCTTCTTCTTCTATAAAAACCCGGAAGAAAGACATTGTAATGGTTCCAGATTTTATCAGAAAACTATGCAGTGAAAGGCTTTGGTATACATTTTGTAAAGCTCTTGTATGAAGGCTCAGAGCCCGTAGGGTCTCAGTGAGGAGGAGTTCCATCTGTTAAAGAGGATTCTGGTCTTTGGTATTTCACAGTGTGTAACCTTTTCTCTTATGTGTTATACTAATAGATCATCTCGTTTCATCCATTCTTCTTGTATCATGTTTTGGAATGCGAGTGGCTCACTGATTTCTGGTATGGATTCATCCTAGTTGATGCCCATGCTTGGATCAGTCAAGCGCTTTAAATATAGCTCATGCATGATATACTGTTCCATTTTCATTTCAACCGTGTTTCTGCTATATTAGTTTCATTGGAAGGGTGCTTTTAAAACACCATTGTCATATATGGATTCTTAGATTGGTAAGCCCATATATGGTTCTATTGTGTATCTGGGTATCAGCCAAATGATAACTAGTATCTTCTGAATATTTCTTCCACCGCATACACCTTCTGATATTCAATTTCTGTGATATATTACTTGAATCAGCCCTCTTTACAGTAATTTTCTCTTAACTGTCTGATGTCTTTATGTGGGAACTTTGCATCTTGCCTCTGCGACAATCCTTTCCCTGTGACGCTTTCTGAGGGTCTTGGTTCCATTTGAATCAATATTTCCTATTTTTGGAAGATAGCAAGGGAGCCGAAGCTGACAACTTCGTACATTATATTATACGCTCCTTGCTATGCTAAGATGTCCTAGGCACTAGTCTATAGCAACTCTAGGCTGTCTCTAGGAGTGACAACATCTTTCTGGCACCGTTGCCGGGGATCGAAGTTAAGAAAATCAAAATCCCTGGGCCTCGACAAACCTTTTTCACTCTCTAATCAGGTGAGCATGGAGAGTTGAAGATTTGTATATCCCTCACCTTGGCAATTCCACATTTGGTTATTTGATAAATCTATTGGTAGTCCTGGCTACACTTAAGGTCGGATACGTTTAAGCCAAAGACACCTTCTGTGTGTGACCCAGAAAAGATCATAAATAGAAGAAATGGGAAGGAAAGGAGATCAGTACATTCTGAAATCCATAGCATTGCTGAAGAAGATTATCCATCCTCTTCTTCTCAGGAAGTCCAAGTAAAAAACCCTTACTCCACTGAGGAAAATCCTGAATACTACTCAAATATTCCACCCAGAGGAGGTGTTAGAACTAAAGATAGCTTTCACCCTACTCCTGAGGTTGAAGAAGTTAAATGGGTCACTGAAGTAACTGCTGTTAATCGTGAACTATTCCCAGAAACACCTCAGGATGTTGTACAATATATTCCTATTGTTATTCATACTCCACTTCCACTGCCTCCTCTTCCTCCATCTGCACATCAGACTATTGTACTACCTCCACTTTCTCCAATGGCTAATGTTCCAGCTTTCTTTTTAAACAAATATGCTCCCCTGGCTTTACCACAGGTGTTGAATGATATGCCACAGGATTATTTGAAGATCTTACCCAGATTCACTAGGGAAAATGAGATTGATGCTCAGAAACATCTTGAGACTTTCTGCTCCTTCGCAGAAAACTTTAATGTAGAACATTTAGATGTGGTTTTAAGATTGTTTGTTCAATCTCTGGATGGTGAAGCCAGAAAATGGTTCAAGACGTTAGGAAATCGTTCCATAACCAATTGGGACGAATTGGAAAATACTTTTCTCAGAAAATGGGGAGAGAAGAAATATCAGGGGCTTTTTCTTACTGAATTCAATACACTTAAGAAGAAACATAATGAAGGGGTATCAGATTTTAACAAGAGATTTAATAAGTTGTATCTGAACCTCCCTCTAGAGATGAAACCACATCAAACTGCTGCTAAAGTGGTTTTCATAGCAGCCTTTGACTCAGATTTTGGTTTCTCTCTAAGAGAAAGAAAGCCTGCCACTCTAGATGATGCCTAGACAGATGCTCTTGAGCTGGAAGCAAATTTTGCCTCCACTGGTAAATTAAGAGGAAAATATGAACAGGATATCAGAAGAAGGGTCAAAGAGGAGGTATCTACCTCTAATCAGGACAGAGATTCGGACAGAATGGAGGAAATAAGAAAAATGATTAAAAATATGGTCAAGATTGAATTGGAAACCAAGAATTTAGCCTCCAAAAATTTATATAATGCTCCAAACATAGGATACAATCCTTAGTACAGGAAACCACCCCTGCAGATAATGCCAAGGGAAGTAAAGGAGCAACAGGATCAAGTACCACACCCATTGTATTTGGAACGTCTAGCAGATGGCCCCATTGGAGATACTGCCTATGGGCTGGAGGATGCAAATCTTGCTTTATCAGATAGTGATGAGGAAACAGAATGCCCGTTGCAAGAAGAAGAAAAGGCTAGAGACACAGAGGATGTAGAAATTGACCATTATTGTAAACAATTTAATGATTTCATGCAAGCACATTTCAATAGAAGATATGATCTGAGATCCTCTAGGAAGAGGACTCGTACTCAAGAGCAAGAAGAGGAGCCACCCCAGAAGGAAGCACCTGCTCAGAAGGAATCAACAATGCAGAAAGCCACACACAAAGGTAAGAGTCCTCTAAACAAACCTTTGCAGTCTAATGATCAAATTCCTTCTTCTTCAAAAGTATTCACCCCCCCTAATGGAAAATATGTGTCAAAAGAAATCAAGCCCCCAGCTGAAAATAAAGAGTCCAAAGAAGTTGTAATAGAAAATTCCCCTCCTGCTTTTAGTTTGCAAAAAGAACTTGAGAAGGTCAAAATCCCAGCTCCCCTAACTGAGCTATTAAAACAACCTACATATCAATCTCAGGTCACCTCCTTTATGCTCTCTCCTGAAGCACCAATCATTCCAGATAGTCTCAACCTACAAGAAGAAAGACCCATGGTTATGTTTGGCCCACATGTCGAGGAGATAGATCCTTCTACTCCTCCTTTCTATGTGTCTCTAGTGATTCATGACCTGCTATTACACAATTGCATGTTAGATTCTAGAGCTTCCCATAATCTTATGCCTCTGTTAGTCATGGAACAACTAGGATTACAAATCACTCGTCCATACAAAGACCTATATTCATTTGATTCCAAAAGAGTTAAATGTCTAGGGATGATTAAGGATTTAGTGGTCAATTTGGCCCAAATCCCAGCAAAGAGTGTAGTGATCGACATCGTGGTGGCTGACATCCCAGCTCGCTTTGGCATGCTGTTGTCAAGGTCTTGGGAAACAAAAATTGGTGGGTCCATAAAGATGGATTTAACATATGCCACTATACCAGTTTTTGGTGGCCAAGAAAGAAGATTGTACAGGGAAACCAGATTTTTCAAAATGGTGACTAAGGCTGACAGCTCTGAAAATTCACCAGTCTATAGTAAAGAAGGAGATTTCTCATGCTTGATGCTAGAAGAAGATCAAGATCTTACTCATGAGCCATCCTTCTGCTAGATCAAAACTGAGCAGCCTTTAGAGAATCATGAAGCAGGGATCTGGACATTACATTTTGATGGAGCGAATTCAAGAGAAGGTAATGGAGCTGGAGTATTATTAATTTCTCCTACAGGCAGATGGGTCTCGTTGTCTTTCAAATTGGAATATGAGGCTACTAATAATGTGGCTGAATATGAAGCACTTCTGTTGGTATTGCAGATAGCCAGGAGCATGGGTATACAAAGTTTAAAAGTTCTGGGAGACTCTGAACTGGTGGTCAGGCAGATCAGAAATCAGTGTCAAACGAAACATCCTCAGCTAGGAGCTTACAGGAACGAAATGTGGGACATGATGGAGAACTTATTCTTAGCGTTCAATATCCAGTTCATGCCCCGAGAGCAGAATAGAATGGCAGACTCTCTTGTTGTGGCTGCTAGTACATTTCGTCCTCCTCAGAACCCTCTCTTGAGGTATGAAGTTGAGGTACGTTATCGACCATCAATCCCAGATAATATCAAGCACTGGCAGGTATTCGAAGATGAAGAAAAAATGAAGAGATTCCTGGAATTAGTTGGAGAATTCTCCAATATGGAGATTGATGATAATGAAGAAGGAGAGGAGACTGAAAATGCTTCAGAAAGTAATTGAGAGGAGAAAATGGTAGGTAGTAAAGTGCTGCAACTGAAGGGAAATGTTATACCTAGAGGCCTGGTGCCTCTAAAAAGATTATTTGACAAAAATGATGTCCCATTGCAGCCAAGCAAAGTGGTAGAAGAAAATCAGGTGGAAGACCTGAATTTGGGTACTGATGCTAAGCCCAAAATTGTAAAATTACCCAAGAATGTCCCAGAAGAATATAAAGAGCTATACCTGAAGTTATTTCAATCTTATAAAGACATATTTGCATGGTCCTATCAGGACTTGAAAACTTTTGATATCAATATAATGCAACACAAAATTCCTCTGAGGGAAGATGCAAAGCCTCATAAGCAGGAGCTCAGACAGATAAATCCTTTGCTGCTACCCTCCATTGAGAAAGAAATCAAGAAGCTGTTAAAGGAAAAAATAATTGTACCATTGAGGTACTCTGAATGGGTGGCAAAACTGGTCCTTGTCCGAAAGAATAATGGAGAAATAAGGCTGTGTGTGGATTTTAGAAATTTAAACAGAGCATCTTTAAAGGATAATTATCCATTGCCCAAGTGGATCACATTTTGCAGAAAGTGGTTGGAGCTTCTAGGATGTCAATGATGGATGGATTTTATGGTTATAATAAGGTAGCTGTACTTCCAGAAGATCAAAAGAAGACTGCTTTCACCACACCATGGGGTACATTCATGTATGCCAGGATGCCTTTTGGATTGATCAATGCAGGGGCCACTTTTCAGAGGGCCATGGACATTGCTTTTGTTAGAGAGCAGGATAAATTTTTGGTAGTCTACTTGGATGACATCACTGTATTCTCAAAGAATGATAATGAGCACATTGAACATTTGCACAGAACTTTTGAGAAATGCAGAAGGTATGGTCTTTCTCTCAATCCACAGAAATCTTTATTTGCATTAGAAGAGGGCAAGCTCTTGGGGCACATTGTGACTAAAGATGGGGTGAGAATTGATCCCAAGAGAGTTGAGGTTATAAATGGTATTTCTCTCCCCATAAATAAGAAGGAAGTGCAGGTGTTTTTAGGGTGCATTAATTTCCTGAGGAGGTTTATCGCTAACTATGCTGAGATAGTTAGGCATATAACTGATATGCTAAAGAAGAATAATGAGGTGAAATGGTCACAGGAGTCACGGGAGGCCTTTGCTAGTATTAAAGCTGCATTTGCTGAAGATCCTGTACTGGCTGGACCAGATTATACCAAACCATTTATGATCTTTTCATTTGCATCACCTCATACAGTAGCTGGAGTTCTGCTGCAGAAAAATGGAGAAGGATATGAGCAGCCTATTTCCTTTTTCAGTCAGGTGCTTCATGATGCAGAATTGAAATATAACATATTAGAGAAGTAGGAATATGCCCTAGTAAAATCCCTCAAAGCTTTCCGCATGTATATCCTGCAATCCCACATCACTGCATTTGTACATACAGCAGCAGTAAAAGATATCCTTATTCAAGGAGACAGTGAAGGGAGAAGAGGGAGGTGGATTGCTAAAATACAATAATATGATTTAGACATCCGTCCAACCAAGATGATTAAAGGAAAAGGGCTAGCCAGGATCTTATCAGAATCAAACTATCAGGTTTTGGGCATAAATCTCTCTATGGGAGCAAGTGGAGAGCTTGAGAAGGAAAAAGAGCAGCAGGGACGAGATAGCCACTCAAAAAGCACATATAAATTATCTCACCAGTCCATGGTACATAGAGATAGTTGAATATCTTCTAACACTTAGCTGTCCACTGAGCTATGATAAAGTAAAATACAGAGCATTAAGTCTGAAATCACAAAAGTACATAGTTGCTAATGGACAGCTATATTGGAGGGATCCTTCAGGCATCCTACTCCTGTGCCTCACAGAGGATGAAGTAGAGAATATAATGTCAGAGTTTGATGAATTTGTGGAGGACATTATAGCTAGAGGGCTACAACACATAAAATCCTGAAGGCCAGTTTCTACTAGCCTAAATTATTTGGAGATGCTTTTGCCTGGGTTAGAGCATGTGAAAAGTGCCAAAAATTTGCTGAGAGACAAAATTTAGCAGCTCTGCCTATGATTCTCGTTCATGTGAATGAACCATTTCAGTAGCGGGGAATAGATTTTATAGGAGAGATACACCCACCCTCAAGTGGACAACATAAATGGATATTGATAGCCACATATTATTTCACGAAGTGGGTAGAAGCCATACCTGCAAGGAATGCCATAGATACAGTAATAATCAAATTCATGGAGGAAAACATCATATCCAAATTTGGCTGCCCTGCTAGAATAGTTACTGATAATGCACAGGCCTTCAAGTCTACAAAATTTTTAGATTTCTGCCAGCAGTATAATATCACATTAAATCACTCCACAGCTTACTATCCACAGGGAAATGGCTTGGCAGAGTCTTCCAATAAAACTTTGGTGAGGACCTTGAAAAATACTATCAATGAAAATAAGAAGAATTGGGATTCCCAATTAAAATTTTCTCTATGGGCTAATAGAATCACTAGCAAGAGAGCAACTGGGAAATATCCATATGAATTAGTATATGGACGAGCAGCAGTTTTTCCTGTGCAACTGGCTTTACCAGTGGCCCACTTCATTCAAGAAAATCAAGAGGAACCTGATGATATGATCAGAAGAATTAATAAATTGGTGGAATTGGAAGAAACACGGGGCCAAGTGAATCAGAGGTTAACTGAATATCAAGAAAAAATGAAACACATTTTTGATCAGCATGCAAAAGATAGGAATTTGCAGATTGGGGATTTGGTTCTCAGATGGGACATCCGGAGGGCTGAAAAAGGAAATCATGGTAAATTCGATCCCCTCTGGTTTGGTCCTTTCAGAATTGCAAATAAGGGAAATAATAATACTTTCATGTTGGATAATTTGCAGGGGGACTTGCTTGATTCCCCTATAAACGGTCAATTCTGAAAGCCCTACTTCCAATTATGATTCGGGCCAAGGCCACCCGATGTATTATATTGTATATTAGTTTTTATTTTGATCTTTGTTTGACAATGCGAGTGCTGTAATGAATTAGTAAGTGAAGTGCTGAACGAATGAAGAGCAGAATCCACTTAGAGCATGATTAGATGGTCTGCGTAGTTCTCGAAACGTCCAGGGATGTATGTGCCATCCCCAGATGGAGCCAATGTTGATCATGATGATCTCCCTATTAAAATTTTCATGGACCATCTGGTTTAAATCATCTGTTTCCCTCGCCCTGCATTGTAAAGCTCATTAGCTGTCGATCGTTGCCCTCTCTTAGCTTCAAAATAGCATTTTAAAATCGCTAAAATCCATATTTGAAAAGATATCGGTCCTAGCCCCTTCCGACCTCAGCCCCCTTCATTTTATTCTCCATGTAACGCAGGAGCTAGACCATGAGCCAAATCGAAAAGCGCATACTGTATATGGCTATTGAGCGCGCTCTGAGCCGTCCGATCAAATATAGATCAATGCACCATAGCCCATCTGTCCCAGTGGTCCCCGCGCTGTACCATATTCCAAAACCGGCCTGTTTTCATCGCACCGCTTATCCAGGGTAGGCGATATTCCTCAAAATGGAGCGATTCCACTCAGCGCCCGCCACGCATCACAACGTACGACTCTAATACCACCCTCCATCGTGTGTTATCGTCCGGTCAAAGCCATGCAGCGATATTCACCACAACCGTCAGATTGAAAGGCCTTCATCCTACGGCCATCGTGCTCCGAAGCTGCATAAAGTTTAACCGCGTGCAAATCACATCCCTAGCCCACTGTCAGCGCTCCACCCATCACCCTCTCCACGTATACGTCATGTGTTTTCTCCTCCCGTATATATCCCAGTCATAGGTCAAAAGTTCATTTGTTTTACGTTGTAAACCTCTGCCCGGTCCACTCATTATTATTCCACTATGTTTTCATCGCCAGCCTACATACTTCCGCCTTCTCATCACATCGTTTTTCTATGCAACCATCTCCATTCAACCCAGCCACATCCATCATCCCTGTGTTTGGTTTTATTTAACATGTTTGTGGGTTTTGCAGGTTTGTAGAGATGGAGAACTATCATAATTCTCTGCCTCCATTACAGAAGTCGAGTACACTCCAGAGGACAAGTTCTCAGATGCAGAATTATGGAGTAAGGATCCGGGAAGATACGCCGATATGACATCCATTTAAAAAGCCAGGGTTTAAATCTATTAAACCCTCCAGAGTCATTCAAATGCATTAGTCGAGCAGATGAGGAATTAATGGTGCTGATGAAGAATACCAGTGGAAGATAGAAAAATTCAGCAATCAACATTCAATGTTTCTATCACCAATTCAAATGTTAGAAGGCAGAGGGTACCCAGCATAGAAAAAAATACCCTCCAAGTTTTATTTCAGTTGAATTCTCTTCAGCGAAGGACAAAATGTTCATATGGATTTATCCATATACCATGCTCCTGAAGGGATATTCTACCTAGTGCATTTATTTTTGCAACCAGATTGTCAAGTACAGATAGTATCACCTAGTCATTAAGCAGTATGGGCATGAGTGTTTCCACCATTTTGTATTAAACGAGGAAAATTAAATGTTTGCACCTACTTCTTTTATTAGTTTTTCTTCTTATTCTATAAAAACCCGGAAGAAAGACATTGTAATGGTTCCAGATTTTATCAGAAAACTATGCAGTGAAAGGCTTTGGTATACATTTTGTAAAGCTCTTGTATGAAGGCTCGGAGCCCGTAGGGTCTCAGTGAGGAGGAGTTCCATCTGTTAAAGAGGATTCTGGTCTTTGGTATTTCACAGTGTGTAACCTTTTCTCTTATGTGTTATACTAATAGATCATCTCGTTTCATCCATTCTTCTTGTATCATGTTTTGGAATGCGAGTGGCTCACTGATTTCTGGTATGGATTCATCCTAGTTGATGCCCATGCTCGGATCAGTCAAGCGCTTTAAATATAGCTCATGCATGATATACTGTTCCATTTTCATTTCAACCGTGTTTCTGCTATATTAGTTTCATTGGAAGGGTTCTTTTAAAACGCCATTTTCAAATATGGGTTCTTAGATTGGTAAGCCCATATATGGTTCTGTTGTATATCTGGGTATCAGCCCAATGATAACTAGTATCTTCTGAATATTTCTTCCACCGTATACACCTTCTGATATTCAATTTCTGTGATATATTACTTGAATCGGCCCTCTTTATAGTAAATTGTCTCTTAACTGTCTGATGTCTTTATGTGGGAACTTTGCATCATGCCTCTGTGACAGTCCTTTCCCTGTGACACTTTCTGAGGGTCTTGGTTCCATTTTAATCAATATTTCCTATTTTTGGAAGATAGCAAGTGAGCCGAAGCTGACAACTTCATACATTATATTATACGCTCCTTGCTATGGTAATATGTCCTAGGCACTAGTCTATAGCAACTCTAGGCTGTCTCTAGGAGCGACAACAACATCCATATAAGATAACAGGAGTGACTAAAGTTTCAAAGAGGAACTTCTTTCTATCCCACATTATGAGGTTTGTCGTTTTACAATTATTTTCAAGACCAAAATAAGATTTCCACCCCCCATTAATCATTTTTTTAATGTTATAGTTCCAGTGTATTTTGTGATGAATATCAATTCCTAGGTAGTTATAAGGAGAAAATTCCTCCAAGTTACTAATGTCATACATAAAATTAGCATAAGTGTCCTTCTTGGACTTGATAATCATAACTTTTGTTTTGTCAGTGTTAACAGACATACCCATGGTAGAGCAAAAATCCTTAAGAAGTCTAAGTTTCTTATCAAGATTAGATGGGAACCTTGCAAGAAGAACAATATCATCAGCATAGAGAAGAAGGATGATGAATATCCCAGCTAAGATCATGCCAGCACATCCTGCTTCCTCTAAAAAACCTTCTAGCTTGTCGATGTAAATTCCAAATAGGGTAGGGGAGAGGGGGTAACCTTGTTTAACTCCGATATTACACTTAATATCTTTTGACCACCCCTCATTTCTTTTTAACATGGAAATTACATTCTTGTATAACCTTATAGTGGCTGCTCTTAGTTCGAAAGGAGCATTTAGCTCTTCTAATATATTCCATAGGTTGTTTCTAGGAACCATATCGAAAGCCTTTCTAAAGTCCACAAAGCAACAGAAGAGATTGGATTTATCATTGTGGCATTCCTCCACAATTATCCTAAGCATAACAAGGTGGTCTATTGTATATTGTACAGTTACTATTGAAGATGTTCTAGTGGGGGAAGTTTTAGTAGATGAGAAAAAATGGAGAGGTAAAGTCATGAGGTATTTCATGATTTTTTTTACATTTTGTTTTTTTACATGAAGTTCTATATATTCTCATTCAATTTTAAAACATTAAATTTTATTTTTTGTACACATTGTGTACAGGTTCCCCATGCTTCGCAGGATAGCTCGAGGATCATGACTTTGCTGGGAGAGACACTACATCCATCTGTATTTGATGGATGATTCACATGCATTATTTGATGGATGATGCACATGAACGTGCAACATTATATTTTCAATAGATTTAGTCTTAATTTTACTTTTTTATATATAGTCTTATCTAGATGTAGTCATATATAAATTGATACTTGATACTTGATACTTGTGAGATAAAAATTTTGGACATATTTTATGTGAATTACATTTGGTACATGTGAATGTGATACAATGTTTTGTTTTTATTGGATAGTTGAACTAGATTTGGCATGTGAAGTAATGTTGTGATCTATAATGTTTTGTTTTTAAAACTCAAGTTTTGTATGGTTTAACTACATTTGGCATGTGAGGTAATGTTGTGTTATAATTTGTTTTGTTTTTAAAACTCAAGTTTTGGATGGTTGAACTACATTTGGCATGTGATTGCACAATATAATGTTTTGTTTCTATTGGATAGTTGAACCACATTTGGCATGATATAATGTTTTGTTTTTAAAACTCAAGTTTTGGATGGTTGAACTACATTTCGCATGTGATTGTAATATTTAATGTTTTGTTTTTATTGGATAGTTGAACTACATTTGGCATGTTTAGTAATGTTGTGATATACTGTTTTGTTTTTAAAACTCAAGTTTTGGATGGTTGAACTACATTTCGCATGTCATTGCACAATATAACGTTTTGTTTTTATAGGATAGTTGAATTACATTTGGCATGTGAATTAATGTTGTGATATAATTTTTTCCTTTTAAAACTCAACTTTTTGATGGTTGAAGTACATTTGGCAGGTGATTATGATATAATGTTTTCTTTTTAAAATTCAAGTTGTCATTTTCCAAACCAAAAAAGTTCACATGAATATATGTACATGTAGAAATGATTTAAGTACTATATATATATATATATGTATATATATATAAACAATCATAATATTTTAGGTCTTGTTAGATGTGTCAAACAATCATAAAATTTTAAAATTGCATTTTATAATGTATATATATCCAGTACGTGCAACATTTTTCATCAATGCATGTATAGAAAATATACTTTCAGTTAATTGCATTCTAGAACATATATATCCAGTACATGCAACATTTTTCATCAATGCACATAGAAAAGCTACTTTCATTTAATTGCATTCTAGAACATATATATCTAGTATGTGCAACATTTTTCATAAATGCACATAGAAAAACTAGTTTTAGTTAATTTCATTCTAGAACATATATATCTAGGACTTGTAACATTTTTCATCAATGAAAATAGAAAAGCTACTTTTAGTTAATTGCATTCTAGAAAATATATATCTAGTATGTGCAACATTTTTCATCAATGCACATAATAAAACTACTTCAACAATTAATTGCATTCGAGAACATATATATATCCAATACGTGCAACATTTTTCATCAATGCACATAGTAAAGCTACTTTCAGTTAATTTCCTAGAACATGTATATATCCAGACTTGTACCATCTTCTTGAATTGTAACACATGTTTCACTGAATTTCATCTTTAGAATATATATATATATATATATATATATATATATATATATATATATATATATATTATATCCACACATGCAACATTTTCACTAATGCACATAGAAAATCATCTTCATTAACTCATCCGGAACATATATATTCAGCATGGCAGAATATTTCATGCACATAGAAATGTGCCACCTCAAATGAATTGTATTCTATACGTGGGATAATTCAAGATACGCAACATTTTCACCACACATGTAACCGCCTTTGGCTGACTGGAAAATTTAGAAGACAGATATTCATAAACATTTTTCATCAATGCAAACATAATAAAGCTACTTTATTAATAGTGTGTATAAAATAAATGCAAACATCAACAAATTCATGTTGTATGCTGTCAATTTGTAGTTGAGTTCTAGAAGTTCTAAAACATGAATCCAAAGATAAGAAATTTTTGGGCAGTTCAATCAAAAAAAATTCCGATGGAATGTCATCTTCAATGATCCGTTCATGATCAAATTCTGACATTTTCCATTTCTTAATTTTCGTTTTTTTCTTCGATTGAACCTCTATCAATTTTATGTTGTCAGACATTGCCTCTGTTTTTATCGAGATATTGGAATTTATAGACATCAGTTCATAGCTCTCAGTAAACAACCTCATCTCTAGATATGGTTTGTCTGTTAACTTCATAATAGACCTCTACAAGGGAACCATGATCGGCCATTATATTTTTCCAATAATTTCATCTTTCATTTAGTGCAATGCATCAAACAATACTTCACATTTTCATCATTGATAATTGGTGAAATTACAACAAAAAAATCTACTGCACAATAAATCAAACTTATGTATTTAAATTTAGATCATAATTAACATGAAAATTTAACTTTAAAATAATTTTAGCATCTATATCTAGATCTCTATCATTTGAAAGCAATTCAAATGTTACCTTCTCTAACAAGATTAGAGACTTGATCACCATCAGATGATATTGTAGTCTCCTCTGATTGCATTTCTTCGAACATTGCAACAGACATTTTCCCCTTTCTATTTAGCTCTATATGTTTCCAATATTTTACATATATTTTGTTTTCACAAACATTATTTGATTCTGTGTTGTCTATGCAAACATGAAAAAAACAAGAATATTTTATTTTATCCAATGCAAACACATTTGCGGACAACTTTGTTTTAATTGAATGCAATTTTTGAGTCCCTTTTATTGTTTCTACGTCATTTCCAATTGATCTATGTACATCTTCAACCCCAATATGTCAAAAATACCTATATGAAAAATTCGAAGAAGAATGCAAATATGATATCAAAATACCATCAAAGATAATCATTGTGATAAATGTACACTATTTAAAATTGGATATCCAATAAAAATTAAATTGAATGTACCTTCGCACTTCCCTTGATCAGTTAGTCTCATGGATTAGTGCAGTGATGCACCATTGAAAAAAATCTTTAGCATCCAAAAGTTGGTTTGCAGAGGGGTTCATTTAATATCTTTGAAGTGCTTGTTTTATGCATGCCCCTACAGTATCCTGTTCTCATTTACCATGACTAGTCTCAAAGAAATTCCAACAATGTTTAATGTAGGTTTTCTTATTAAGACATCACAACCAAAAGAATGGTCATGAAAATTTGAATTGACCTTCGCATCCATATGACCATATCTAATGGTGATTGAATTTAATTCCATGACTTGTCAAGGAGTCATAAATATTTCCAAAAAGTGTTGTACAAAATATGTATTATGCGTACGATTGTCACTGATACAAAAGTGATATTCTTTAATAACATGGAAATTTTCATAGGTGCTTTCTATATGATCAATTTTTTGTTCAACATGTCTATATAGAATATGGACGAGCATGGAGACTTGTTCAGAATGATAATATTCACTCTGAATTTCTTTTTGTGGAACAAATGTGTAGTTTTCTGCAAAATCAATTACTGAAAAAATGGTCCGTGGTGGAAAAGCTTCACGGATTTTTTTGAATTTCACATCATGTCATTAAGCTCTATGGGAATACTTGGTGTATTTATAAATTTCTGCCTCAAACTTTCTCAAGAAATCTATCACAAAAATTTCTTCTTCTCGTAATTCAATTCTTTTAGCACTATTTGAACCTTGAATCGATGTATGGATATATTCATATCTCTTCCATTTCACTTTAATGTTGGACAATGATTGATCATTTATATCAGTACGATATTTTTTTTGAAATTTAGTCAAATTTCCACAATCGTCGCATTTTTTACCACCAACACATTTCTTTTCATAAAATAATTCATCGCTTTCTCTTCCACATAGAATTTGAGATATGAAATCACGAATAGTAGAAGGAGGAGGTGAATATTTCCAAACTTTTCTACCAAAATTAAGGAATGTATCATAATATAATTGAAATTCCACATGATAATGACAACAACAAGTGTCGCGTACCATGGTTTTTGTTGCACAAAAGGACTGATTGACACATCAACTTCACGATTCTCTTCTTTGAACTTGTTGAACAACTCTATCTAAGTGGTGTCCAAGAAATGTTTTGGTTGTGTTTCGTACTGATTTCGTGCTATTCTTCTTTGCATCACATCCCTTTTATTTGGAGAAACACGTGAATTTTTCTTCCAATATTCATATATTATTTTTTTACCATTTTTTCCAAGTCTATATTTGTATGGTTTCCTATAAATAGCTCTACAACAAGCGATTTCATCATTTACATCTATTTGCAACTGAAATTTTCGATGCGTGTGCAAAGTTTTTCGTGAGGTTCCTAATGCTTGTGCCATAGATTTTACCAAGTGATTCTCTTTAGTACTTGATGAAACCGCTGCTATATGTATTTATCTACGTGCAACTGAAACATTTTTTTGTCTAGATCTTCTAATTGAATTTATAGCACTATTTGTATTTAGAATCGTATTTTCATTCATTTTTTTATCTTTTTTATTTTTTTTAAATTTTGGAATACCCAATAAAGTTGTAGCTTCTTTTAATTTCCTTAATGATAGGATACCTTTCAACAATTTGGTTTGAACTACAACATTTTATTTTATGAAGTATGTATCAAAAATGCGATTAACACGATATCGTATAACATGGTCAGCTCTTTTATCTCGATATGTGTGAGTGTCAACATTTCTAACATCTCATCATCGACATTGATTTCATCTGTACATATTCAAATTAATAGTACATAATAAGTTTACATATTCAATAAAGAACTAAATTAATAAATATGTATAATTTCAATAATACATGCACGTGTTAAACATATATATATATATATATATATATATATATATATATATATATATATATATAACACTTTTGTTTCAATTTCTTCACTTGAATTTCTTTCAACATTTTCACCATCTTCAATCATTGGTTCAATATCTCTTTCACTTTCTCTTTCAAAATTTCTATCTCATCATCAATGTTTAGAGGAATATCTCTCTCTATTTACATTGCAAAATATGTTTCAAATTAGTTCATCAAATAAAAATTAAGCTTCACATATTACACTAGAAAAATTTTAAATATCAAATTCATAATATTTACATTTACATATCTGCTTCAACTTCTTGTTGAGGTTGATTTTGCCTTCCAATTTTTGAGAGTGCTTCTCTCTTTCTTTTGCGAGATTCTCTCCCATGTTCTCTACATTCCTCAGGGTCTCTTGTTACATCATATTTTCTTGTGCAATTCCTTCGATTTCCCATGATAAGAGTATGAAGTTAAAAAAAAATCCTTCAAAAATTTAGACAAAAACTCAATTTAAAAAACAACACAAAAAGATTTAATTTAAAAAAAAATCATTTTAAAATTTTTGCAAAAAATACATAGCTCAATCAAAAACACTTACTTTAAAAAATCTGAGAAAAAAATATCTTATAAAAATGAAATGAAGCTCAAAATATTTCCTTCCAAGTCCTGCAAAAAAAAATCATTTAAAAAGTTCGAAAAAAAATCATTTAAAAAAATCATTATAAAAGATTTACTTCAACCCAAAACACGTACTCTAAAAAAATGTCACTTCAAAAAATACCTCCAAAAAATTTCCATTGAAAATTAAGCCCAACTTCTTGAAAAATGCCACTTAAAAAAATTCCTCCAAAAAGCCTCTAAAAAAATATCACTTTCAAAAATACGTCCAAAAAATGTCCTTTGAATATTAAGCCTAAAACGAGTACTTTCAAAATTAAGTCCAAAAGATGTGTTTTGGAAATTAAGCCCAAAAACCTTTAAAAAAAAATACATGCAAAAAAATGTCCTTTGAAAATTAAGCCCAAAATATCTAAAAACAATGAAAATTAAGCCCAAAACTTCTAAAAACAAAATACCTTAAAAAAAGCAATGAAAATTAAGCCCAAAACTTCTAAAAACAAAATACCTTAAAAAAAAACAATGAAAATTAATCCCAAAATCTCTAACAAAATACCATAAAAAAATGAAGCCCAAAATCTCTAACAAAATACCATAAAAAAAATGAAGCCCAAAAAACATCCAAAAAATGTATCACATACCTCCAAGAAATTTCCTTGAATGTTATGCCAAAAATTCCTTAAACCAAAAAAAAATCCTTTGCAAAATTAGACCAAATGAAGAAATGTGCGAAATTATGAGAAAATAATGAATGCATTTATCTAATTTATATTGCCACGAAATGTTTTTTCGGAGGGGCTTTGTTGAATTTTCCACCCAATGGAAAGTCAATTAAAAGTTCAAGAAAAATTTTGTAAGAAATTTAGCCAAACTTTTGTGTCGTTAGATTTGACGGGCCGTCGGGGCAAAAACAAATTCCGCCGGACTTTTTTTAAAATTTCGGCCCAACTAACACATCTGCAATTACGCAGAACTGAGCTCTGAACACATTTCTTCAAATTTGGACTGATTAAACTCCATGAAACTTTCCGAATTAACAATCGGAACCAAGACAAGCATTTGTAGAATTCAATCTACTTTCAGGAAATATAACTTTTATGGAATTTCATAAATATTTACTAATTTTAATGAATTTTGTAATAAAACGGGTGCAAACAATTTCTGAAGGTCATTATGATTCAGTGAAATCAATATTCTGTATCTTCCAAAATACACTGTAAAAAAAATTGAAAAAAGTATGGCGCATTACGTTGGTTCGTTTTCTGTAATGGGTAGTTTTTAGATTTTTATTTTATAACTTATATGTTGAGAAATTTCGTGCATCCCAAAACATATTCAAAATATGCAGTTTTTTCATATTGGATCATTTCAAAAAATTCTAGTAATTATGATATGCATTAGTTAGTTTCATAAATATAATGAAACTGATGTAGACTTTGTCTAGATTGTTGTAACACATTTTGTTTCTCAAAAGCACAAAGTTTTCAAAGAATACACTAGCACGTATTAACATGAATTTTTATGAATCCTTTGATCGTTAAAAAATACACACTCAAATAAATGCTAAGTTTACATATCAAATGTGTATAAACAAATTCCTAAAAATAAGTAATATAAAGCTAATAAAATTTCTGACAACTTTTATTTTTATCGCAAAATGAAATTCTAAATAGAAAATTTGTTTTGGCGTGTAGAACATTGAAGAACAGAAAAAAATGAAATGTTTTTCTAAAAAAGGGCAAAAAGTGCAACCCAACTTCACATTTTCACCCATTAATGAAATGAAGTGTTATTCTTGGTGCATCTCTACGTTTATGTTTAATTATGTATTTTATTTCATTCCTTCATATGTCTGGATCATGAAGGTATAAGATGATATGTGTAGAGGGATTCTAATATTTTGGGGGTTTAGTTGCAGTTGATGCATTAGTGGGGTGTAGATGTGAATTAGTTAACTCAATTAATTGAGTTAAAATAAGTTTAACTAGTTCTAACTGAGTGATGAGCTAGTGAGAAGTACAATGAATTAAATTAGATTTAATTTACAATGAGTGATCAATCTGATAACTGATAATTCTCTATTAATAGTTGCATGCATGTCAATTCCGAGGAAGACCCACTAGAGACAAAGGTTAAAGGGAACATAAATATCAGTTGCATTTATACAAAATTTCCCATGTGCAATTATAAAGTCATTGGGATGCCATGATGAATTACAGAATCAAGGAAGGATTATTTTCTTAATTAATAGGGAGCTAATTCCTTAGGAATTGTGTGATCAAGGAAGGCTGAAGGAAGGTTGAGAATTGGTTAAGTACTAGACCGATTTTTCCTCGATCAATAGGAGACAATTGGCAGAGTGCTGGAGAATCTCATGAGACATTAAGCATTGTGTTGTTTCATGATTCCTTGACTTCATACAAAATAGAGATAGAGGGGTTTTGAGTAGTTTTTTTCCCCAGATACATTTTGCGTTGTGTGATTGATAATTTTTTTCTCTTACTTATATGCGATTGTGCGATCGTGTTTTATTTCCACAAATTGTAGGAAGGATTCAATATCTTGTTTTAGTACATTACAAGATTAGATTGAATCTCGTTGATTAGATTTTCTACATGAAAAAGAATAGAGGGTTGATACCATCTTGTCTTGTGGTGGTTAGTAGGCCGCAAGGTTTGTGATAAAGACCAAAATAAATGGAGAAGGGCTTGTATTGTAATTTAGAGTCAAAAGAGAAGTAGACGTAAATGTAATATTGACTAAGCTAACCCTAGTTTGAGGGTTGAGATTGAGATCTAAAGTTTATGTCAAGATTCGGTCAAAGAAATTCCCAAAAGCTATGAATCCATATGAACTAGGTTGAGCCTCTTATGGAGGCAAGAGTCACGTTTTTTTTCTATGGGTGGATAGGGTTTGTTCTACAATAATTAGAAGTACATAAATATAATTCCCTAGTTAGTTAAATTTACTAGCATGTTTAGTTCGTAAGGTATTCCCTTAATACTATGACAAATTTGCATAGAAGAAGAGTGGTTGTGACCCTTAAAGAGAGGTTTATTTTTGCAATATAGACTGCAGATCTGGAAGATGGTTTGCAGATTCAGTATGTGTGGAGATAGAAAATCTAAAGGAGGGTGGAACCTGAGTAGAAGATTGAGTATGTAGAAGAAATGTGCCATATGAAGAATGGATTGACATGCAGAGGAGTTAATTTTGGTGGACTATCCATAGATTTTTAGGCACAAATCTGAAGAAACCTATAAAAAATTAGTTAATGGACTATTAGTGGTTGATTTGTGACCCTAGTTCATTCATCTACAGATTGTTAGAAGGATGATAAGAGGAGTAGTTCATAATTTTTTATATATTGGACAACAAATATCAAATTGTTGATACATAAGAACAATGATTTTGGGAGGACTCAAACCATTGTTAGGTGGAAGATTTTAAGATCCTTAGATGAAGACAACATTGTGGGCCCTATATCAGTAAAAATAATTGACTGTGGTTGGGTAGATTGATGGTAGTCCATGTACAGTTGGAGTGTTGTTAGGTGACTATCAAAGAAGAGACGTAACTCTTGTACTTGTGAAGGAAGAAAAGGTTGGTAGAAGGGATGGTGTATAGGGCCTAAGGATGTGTAGAATTTGAAGGACTAAAGTACCAGTCAAGTGGGCCAGAAAACTAACCCTAGTTCACTATATTGTAGATCATTGATTTAGTGAGAAGAAGGGTAGCCTCCATAGCCCTAGACTTCTCCTCTTGGAGCCGTAGTATGAAAAAAATGGGAATACCAAATATTTGTTCATAAATTGTGTTTTGAACAATTTTTTACCATTCAAACTAGTAGTGGACATAAAAGGGGTCCCTAAGAGGGCAACTGATAGGACAAGGGAAACGATGGAGGCTTAGCCCATTATCACCACAACTAAGGCTCCTTGATCTATACAGGATTTCACCGATGGGAGGAGTCCTGGTAGTTTTGGAAATCACTTGTAGAGTAGGTCAATGAATAGGTGGGAAGTGACCTTAGAAATCCTTTCCCTAAGATGGAATAAAGAGTGGGACTTGCTTGAATTTTAAGCAAGGGACTTGATATTCTAGGGAGAGAGGAGGGGGATTGAAGGGTTTAGGGAGAAGAATAAGAATCATGAAGGAAGTTTTGAATCCCTAAAATCATTTGGGAACTTGGATTCCCAAATGGTCCTTGATGAAAGGCGTTTGACACCAAATGCGACCACTCGAGGCTAGGTGGACCTAGCCCAGGTTCGAGGATGGAGTTTAGCAACCAATGATGTTCCTATAATAGAGAAGGTGAGGGGAAGGGATAAAAAAGGAGTTTTTACTTTGATAGGTCAAATTGTTTGATTAGTTTCTAGCCTTGGGAACACCTAGGAAAAACTTGATCCTAGAGCTAGGGCTTGAGGTATTCGGAGATTCCATAGTCATAATTGGCCCAAATTATGAGGAGATTTAGTGGACCCACAAACGTAGTTGCCTCTAGAAGATCAAATTTTTCCTCTGGCTAGACTCTTGGGAAATTGATGCCCTAGGTGACCTAATGGGTTTAGACCTAGGGAAAAATGGAAAATTGTGAAGAAAGGGGGGGAAATCATCACCCTTTTTGAGGGACTAGTGCCTAATTCACTTAGGGATATGGATTTAGAGATGATAATGAACAAGAATTTGGTTTATTGATTAAGGAAGGCCATAAATTAAACTTTGTCCAATGTTAGAGGAAAAATAAAAGTGACCTTCAAGCATTTATACTTCATACAAATGGTGCAATATTATTGAGATAAAATGATCTCTAGGACATCCCATTCCTCTAACAATGGCCCATACATTAAATAAGCTAAATAGACACATAATTCCACCTTTCCATCATGAAGAAATTAGCCCTAGTTATAACGAAATTTAATAGTATGCAACAACAAGAAGCATAACGTTAAATTTTCACTCACAAAGTTAGAGAGTATATCCAACCAGCTTAAAATTTGCAATGACAAAGCTCCAAGATAAAAATAGCCCAAATCCATACAATAAAATGCATCCATCATCCAAAATAGTCCTCCAAGGAAAAATACAAAGTTCTCTAAATATAGAGAGATCCTATGTAAAGTGATGATACAAATGAATCCAACTAACTACTATTATATACTAATTAGGAGTTGATTGAATTAGCTTATGGGCCTACATTAGCCCCTAAACATAAAATAATATGAAAGTAACCCTAAATTTTGGTGACAGTCCCATGAAACTAGCTCATACATGGAATAATAAGCCTCATAAGAGGTCAAATTATGTCCTAGGGACTTCTAGGAGGTATACTAGGGTCCATGAGTGCCATAATGATGCATGGGACCCATTAAAAGTGTTGGAAAAGGGGGTGGCCCTTGTTCTCCAAAAATTAAACCTTTGATGCTCTCATTAAACTTGTGGACTGAAAGGGTTGTGTGTGGCCACCATCATCAAGTAGGTCAAGTGTTGTCTTGTTCAGGATAGACTAGTTGTCAAAGGACTAACACCAAGCCATAGATGTATTCCTTGTATGTAATATCCCAAGTTGGGAAAGTAGCAATGCATAAGCACAATACTAGAGTAGCAGGGTGAAATTAAGTCATAAAATGTGTTGAGAAACACATTTTCATCAAATGAATGAAGCATCAGCAAAAATAAGCACTTCTACACCTTCCCAAGTGGGGAAAATGCAGCAAATAGACCCTGAAAACGTTATTTCTGGAGATTTAAATTTTAACTAAGATCAATAACACTTTTTTCCCTTAGAATATGGACTTAGGCCCTCACATACAAAAGAGGAACTGAAACAAAGCACTTATGATAGGTTAAACATACCTCCCGACCTCAAATCAGCTTACAAATAGCCAAATCCCATGACTTCAATTATGCAAAATTTACTGAA
Source organism: Pinus albicaulis (assembly GCA_034641835.2). Taxonomy (NCBI): domain Eukaryota; kingdom Viridiplantae; phylum Streptophyta; class Pinopsida; order Pinales; family Pinaceae; genus Pinus; species Pinus albicaulis. Next base: position 1,347,382,153 of record CM076580.1, read on the forward strand.
GAAAATGATAGCATTATTTTTTGAGAGTTTCTGTAGTATAATGATAGAGAAACATGGATCTAGAACTTTATTGAACAATATACCAAGAAAATGAAGATCTAGCCTCCTAAATGCATTAGAAAGGTAACCCGGCAAGGGTTTCTTGAAAGCATGAGTACAAAAAGAGCAGATCTGAATATTCAGCTCTGAAAAATGTAGTCTTACTACAACATTACAGAAATATAGTTGAATAATACAAAATAGGGATGAATACCCCTTCTTCTAGCTTTCCGGGAGAAGGGTTGGCCCTTTTCCAAGGAAATTAGCTCAAAAACAAGGGTCTAAACCCTGCTGCAGCAAATCTATGAAAAATGACACAGTTCCTGCAAGGGAATACACTGTAGGAGATGAGGAATAGTTTGGCCTACTGCCAAGATGTGAAATGAGCCCAGAACTCTTCCTAGTTGATCTCTCAAGAGAAGGAAGGCACCCTCCACTAAGAAACAGACTTGGAAGTGGTGTTATCAAACCTCCACTGCAACACCATGCAACACAGCAATATTCTGCTACAGAAATAATGCTAAGGCTGGAGAATGGTGCTTGGCCTCAAGCCTGGATGTGGAGCAATATAGAATAGAGCTCTACCAAGAGGCCTCTCAAGGGAAGAGGTGGGATTCCTGCTCGGGAACACCCTGTGCTAAACAACATTGCAACCCTGCTAAAAAATAAGAGGAAGCCAAGTCTAAACAGACCAAGATCAAATGATAATATCAAAAGCATGAATAAAAAAGGCTCCCATCCTCTCCATATATAGCAATTGAACCTCTTCACATTGGGTCCCATCCATATGTGCCATCAAGCTCATGCTAGTTTTTCTCCACCAAAACTGTGTTGTTTGTCAAGGAGATTCAATTCATCTAGACAACTTTTTTGACTTGGTCAAAGTTGACTGAATCAACATGATCCCATCTCTGTTCACACCCAAAGGTGCTCAATTTAGCTGCTTATTCTTCCTCCTTTCACATTAGGAGTGTTATTTATCCTTCTAAAGAGGTTAATGGGCCTCCCTACCCATTTATTCACCTACCTAGAGATGAAACAACTCGAATATTACATTTAGCTTGAAGGATAAAATTTTGGAATATTACAATCCTCCCCCTTCAAAATGTTGCTTGTCCTCAATTAATTTTATAAGGAGAGCAAAGTCCTCCCCTCCTCTTCTTGTGGCCTCCTCATCAAAATTCCCCACCACTGCTCACAATGATCCACTACAAATATGTCCTCCAATGTTTCCTCCCAAGCATGAAAAACCATATGGCTCACATCATAGAAAGGTGGAAGGTGTAAGTGGGAACCTCCTTTCTATTCAATGGCCTCCTCAAGGTATAAGTGATGATAAACATGGGTAATCTTATTCCCAATGAGTGACTCCCACACCCATGCTATCATCCAAATTAAATGAGCCAATTTAGTTAGCTCAAAAAGATCCTCAACCCCTGGTTCATACAATGTGTTGGGGCTGCATGGAGAGATTGGATCCTCCCATCCAAATGGTTTCTCTCTCCATTTATGGTAACTATGGGGCTACTATTAATATTGGTCTAAAATGTCATGACCTCCAAGAGTAGCCCAAGCCACCCCATCAAACAAATAAACCATGAAGTGCCTCGTCCAAAAACTCAAGTTCTTCAAATGGCTCCTCCAACATGAAGAAAAGAGATGTAGTTTGGAAATCATGGGTTGCCCATTTCTTCCCCTGAAAAATGCATCATGTAAAGTGGGGATAATCATACTCCCAATGGGCATCCTCAACTCATATACCACTATCCAAAACAAGCTCCCCATAGAAATATCAGCAATACATGGAAGCAAAAACCAATAGAAACAAGTTGTCATATGACAACCAGAAAGTGGATCAAGGTCCCACACAAGGAACCAGCATAGTGCATCCTTTGCCTGTATCAAATAAAACAAGAACAAGTGCTTTTCCAACCACTTGTTTGCTGCCACAATCATTTTACAAGATAGAAACATGAAAGTACCAAGTGGTGTCAATGGTTCACACCAAAAATCATGTGGCTTTCCCCACAAACCACCAATGAGATAGCCAATCTCAATGCTACAAATGGCTTCAACATCATCATATAATATGCAAGAAGGTTCAATCCTCCTTGGTACAACATGCTACTCATATAAAGTAAAGAAGTACAAAACATAATGTGGAATTATACATTCTTCACCATGTACTTGGGACCTTGAGCTGAAATGGCTCAACTGGATATTCTCCCTCACCTCCAAAGAGTAGGGAGGTGGCTGTGACATCCTCTCTATCACCATCTAGGCTATGCATCTCTCCATATGATGAACTATATCATGTTGGATGCCCTCTCAAGTGAACTCTTCTGCCAAGGAAAGGTATTCATCAAAATGCATGGAAAAGAAGTCCTCATGTGCTGCATGTAGCATCTTCTCCTTGAGCTTAGAAGCTCTAGTCAAGAAGACTCTACCATAATAATAGATGACCATATCATCCACCATATATCTATCATATCCATTTGGGTCATCAAGAATCATGTGAGCACCAAGATCATTGGAGTACTCCACCAAGAGTTGAGGCCTCCAATATGGATCAATCCTCCCAAGAGACAACACTGGTAATCTGGCATGTGAATCTCTCCTCATGCTGCTACCTGCTACTTTTACATCCCCCATGCCAAATTCTCCCTCCAAACTCTTCACCTCTCCAAAATCCAAGATTGGTGAATCCAAAGGAAAGATGTCTCTCATCAACTCTAGATCTGGTGGCATCCCAGGTGGAATGCCTCTATGCAATGAGACATCAATGTCAAGAGTAGATTGTACATATGGTTGGGAAACCTTGCCCTTGCCCTCACAACGCAAATCAGTCTGCCTCTCCCTTACATCAGCTCTCTGGAATGGATACGAGTGTGTGCTCCTCATCAAATGATGATAATATCCCTCCCTATCTTCTTCTTCCATCTACAATGCTCCATAATCATGCTGCCCATTGATTGTGTCTTGACCTCCTGTTGCAGCCGCTACAACACCACCCAAAATTTTGGGTATATTTAAAATTTTGGGTTCCCCCTCTGCTCGCTTAGGCGTTAACTTCTTTCACCCGATCTGCATTCAGTGACATCCTATCAACCTATCTCAAACCCCTCATGAGTTTTCTCACCATCATGATCAGATGTTGTCATTGCAATCATGCCATATGTGGGAAGGATCATCCAACATACGCCCTAACACCCTTACCCCGGTCGCACCATGTGTAATGAGGTTGTCATGCATACATTCAAATGGAAACCTTTTGTGTATTAACGATTAGAGGCCCTTCCGCTGTAGGTCATTAGGCATGTTGTTTGAATACTTCTCTTAAGCTTGCTAGTCTCATATGCTTTTGTCTATGGCCATCATTATCAAAGAGTACTTATGATGTTGTAATATTCCACGCAGGTCGACCCCACGGGTGGCAAACTCCCCAATCTTGTCATGACATCAAGAGCATAAAATTAAGCTCAATAACGAAGCCAAAGTTGTGGAACAGGGAGGAGAAGGAGCAAGTGATCAATACTGTTAAAATGAGGATAGTATGATACATGTTGATCAGAGAGAACCTTCTATGTCACTGATACAAGAGCTTTCTTCACTAGTGCACACCAGATGCTTAAAAGCGCTCCGTTTGGAAATGTCCAGATCCTGCACCATACCATATAAATGTCGATGGGCGCACGCAAAGGAACATATTTCGCCACTTTGATGGATCTAGCCTAAAGTATAGCCCGGTGAATAAAGCGGACTCAGAAGATCTCCCTAGAGAATGACAAGCTCATATGGGTGTGGCAAGCCGACGACAGAGTTTCAAATATGTCAACGCACCTTTGAGAAGCAACATCCGTTAATTTTGAGATACATATTGTGGCATTACTTAGGCTGCAAGGAATACATGTGGAGGAATGAAAAGGCCTTAAATCCCTCATCTCCTTTGCTCTTAAAGTTGTCTATGCGAGACCACAAGAGATGGGGAACCTCAAATTGAACCTAAAAGGTCATGTTTAAATGCATACACCTTTTGGTAGCCAGGCACATGGATGTATATGCACAGAGAGTCTCCAGAACCACAAGATAAAAGGGGTTAATATTAAAAGGGCCATCAATATGGTTGGAGTAGCAGATTTTAACTCTTGACCTTTCAAAGCAAAAGCATTCATATTATGGGGTGGTGGCCTTGGCATAAATTTTTTTTATCTCTGTGCGCTAACAATCAGAGGAAAAACAATGGTCAATGTTGTATAATTAAAACTAAGGCGCAAAAAGGGATAAAGGACCTTATGGTTTCAAAACTATATGAAGTAGTGGACCGAGACTATATGAAAACATTACAAGTAAGCTTAAATTCTTCCATGGCGGATATAGCGATCTAGGCTTATTTTTAAATAACTTTGGTGCGTTGCAAATGAGCGCAAATGTCAATGACAAGTTTTCAAGCGGTCAAACTTTATGATTAAGACATGTGGAAAATGGGCACTGAGCAGACATAAATAGTGACCGTGTTTTATAGTAAAGGTGGGGTAGATATATTTTATGGACCAACGTTCAATGTTGCATGGAGCCCAACATTCAATAAGCCGAATGAAAACGTTTATACCTCTCAACGTTATACATATACGTGGAGCGGAGTGCTGCAACCATGTTCTAGTGGTGCAAGAACACATGAGATGGTGCAACGAAGCCACGTGGACACATTGCATGGAAACCAACGTGCGATGGCAAGTTCTCAACTTACGTGGCATGTTATGACAACTATGGCGCGACATTGACAGTCTATGACCATGTTTTAAGCGGTGCAAAAGCATGTGGTTTTCCAACCATGCAAGATGGTGGAGAAAATTATGTGGACACGTGACATATGGCCGTAAACAATTCGATTGGCTCAAATGATTCTATCTGAAGTTTTATCCATAATATCGGATATATCCTAAAGCTCATATTTCAATTTGCGCATTCTTCCACACCCAAGGTACCAAATTTCACTTTCACTGTCACTCTCATTTGAAACAGTAACGGAAGGAAGGTCTGGTTTTTGCTCCCAAAATTATGGAAATTCTTTGCTCTCAAAATGAGTCGAACCCGTCAAAATGAGTCGAACCAGTTGCATGCACAGTTAGTTACGACACAAATCTTCGAATTATTGTATAGAGAATAAATAGTTGCAGCATATATGCATGGCGGCCAAATTTTGTGTTTGAACGTAGAGCCAAACATCGTAACAAACCCATAGCGGCATTGTTATGATTCCGCTGGTAAGGTTATATTTGACAACCCACAGCCGATGTTTAAAACAGCACAGAAGATCAGTAATTCGAGTAAATAAGAGGATGTCGATCAAATGGTAATTTAAACCGCTGGTTTGGTAGATGTTTTGTAACGTGGGTATTATCGCACCAAATCTGGGAATTCTGACGCAAGGTCTGTCCACAGCGGCCCCGCATGCCGCAGCTTCAGGCTATGCAACACAGGAAAAAGGATGGCATATTTCGGCAAAATCAACTTTCCAGATTTTCATTGTTACATAGAATTGACATAGTAAGGAAACTTCACGAGTTCGTCCAACCGTCTCCAATCATTGTAGCCAAGAATTCGTGAGAGAAACTAGTGAAATATTATCACCTGCCATTCGGATAAGCCTTAACGGTGCATGCAGAGATCTTTGTAGCGTTTGGAATAGAAGGAGGATGGCTTCAGTGCTTCAATATGGAACTATTGTCAGAAACGAAGACGCTCAGCAAGGATTTAGCCGTCCATTCACACCATGTACACCGTGTTACTAGATCAGTGTTTTGGTAGAGGTGGTAGTGTTTTCCATTTCCCAGCGTGGATTTAGCTGTGACAGCATGGAAAGTGGCATGCAATTCCATCCTGAATGCATGCACACGGATTCAAGTGTATTGGTTTTGTCATTGGAGGAGGATACAGATCCGCCAGGGAAGAGCGAAACGCTCTATCGAACCCACGCAGCAACGGCTATGGAGCATTGTTTCTAGAGTGACAAATCCCTCCATTACAGTAGATGATAAAAGTTCTATTACAGGATAAAGGTTCCGCCTTGAAAATTATGATGAAGATGCTGATTCAAGGTGGCTAGGGTTCGATGTTAAATCAATATATTAGGAACAGCCGCAAGTTAAAACGATTTTGTTGAGATGACCATCCCTGCCTCCAAAGAGGGTGTGAAATAACTAACTCAAATCTCAATGCAGGTCCAGCAGATCAACGTTATAAGATTTCCTTTGGAAGATTGGTTTTGTTAACATCATGTGAATATAGCATAGCAATGGTGCTAGTTTGCTTATAACCTGACTTGCCACCACGAAGACAGAAGCTGTTCGAAGGGCAAGAGATTTGTCGGAGTGCGTTCCTTCCTGCAACTTCACTAAGGAGCAGCGCCCTCACCTTATTTGTGATGACAGCATGCAGGCACATCATCTTGGCCCAAACTTTCAAACATGATGAAAGTATCATTGGAGCCTGGCATAGTTTTCATTGTGGAGAACACAAGCAGCATGTTGCCCAAATCAACACTTCCATTCCATTGTGTCTGCATTCCAAACTCGGCCCATAGTTACGCCAATCTGCATTACTATAATTGAAGAAGGTACAAGGAAAGCTTACTCGAGCCAGTATCTCCGATGACATAATGGGGGACGTTGTTGGTTGGCATGAGGAAACAGAGCATTTCCCAGCAAGCGAGAGAGTTGGTACACTGATGGCATATGTGTTGGTTATTCCTAGTCCCCTACTAAATCAATAGCTGGGAACCAGAAACGCATCATACGCAGTGGGAGATGGCACAAGCAAAAGCCCTTTGCTTCATCAATGGGTTTTCACTACAAACATTCGGATCCCAAGAGAACTTGATAAGGACCACGCTGCGACATAACATTTGACCACACAAGGGTCCAAAGTTTTCATTTTACTTGTGTAATTAACTAAATGTGCCTCTTAACATTGTTATTCAAGCAATGAAGACATGTAACGTAAGATATGTGATTGCAGGAGGAAGCTGTCGATTTGCACGATGAGTTGGAGTCTTTACCAGCAAGCAAAAGGACTGGTTTTCAAAGCATGTGAGATGAGGAATACTGCTACAAAATCCGTAGATCTGCTTGAAGTCACAGGTCGCTGATGGCCGCGGTCGCGAGGTCGCAAATCCCAGCAGTTTGCAAGGTCACATATCTTCGATTTTTTCACCTTTTGCGACCCGCGACCCAGCGACCTAGTCGCAAGGTTGCAAGGTCGCACCTCTTCGGTTTTTTCGCCTTCTGTGACCCCGCGACCCAGTGACCTAGTCGCAAGGTCGCAAGGTCGCATTTCTTTGGTTTTCCTCCCTTTTGAGACCCCGCGACCCAGTGACCTAGTCTCAAGGTTGCAAGGTCGCATCTCTTCGGTTTTTCTGCCTTTTGCGACCCCGCGACCTAGTCGCAAGGTCGCAAGGTCACATCTCTTCGTTTTTTCTGCCTTTTGCGACCCCGTGACCCAGCGACCTAGTCACAAAGTCCCAAGGTCGCATTTCTTCGGTTTTCCTCCTTTTTTGACCCTGCGACCCAGCGACTTAGTCGCAAGGTCGCAAGGTCGCATCTTGGCCATTTTCTTACAACATGTGACCCCGCGACCCAGTCAGGTCACAGTTCGCAACAACAACTAAGGTCGCAGGTCGCAGAAAAGACTGGGTCGCAAGGCAGCCCAACGATCGAGAAGATGAAAAGTCAAGGAAGCCCAAAGGGCAGGTTTTGTGTTATAAATATTCCGTCGGGAGCTTGTAAAATGATCTTTTGTTTGGGACTCAAGTTGAATATATTGTATTACCAGAGGATTATACACTGAAGCATTAATACAAGAATTTTGAAAATTCTCCTATGGGATCTGGTGTTGTTTTATGTATCAGCGCTATCGAGTATTATATTTTCAGTTTCTGAACATCCTAAGGTTAAGGGAACTGTATTTTCAATTCACATCACAGTTGCATAACAGTTTGCTGAGTATATTAATGGTGGTTGAGTTTATTTCACTTTCTTAGCGAATGTTGATGACTGTTTATCTGCATTTGTGTTATCATTTAAAATTTTAGGAAGTAATGGGTGTTATTGCCGTGAGGAACTATTTCCTTTGCGGTCAGAACAGTTTGCAAGCATGACCCTAATGAAGTGTTGTTAACAACACTTCCTTCGGTCTTCATGCTTTATTATTTCCTCTCGCTACTCATAGACTTTTAGGAAGTGAAGGGTGTTCTCGCCGTGAGGAACTATTTCTCTTGCGGTCAGAACAATTTGCAAGCATGACCCTCATGAAGTATTGCTAACGACACTTCCTTCGGTCTTCATGCTTTATTATTTCCTCTTGCTACTCATAGTGCTGCATGTAAATTTAATGCATCAATCATATGTCTTGTATCAGTTGATTAGGTGTGTATCCATTGTTTTATAGAGTTTAAGCGAGACCCAAAGCAAAGGAGAAATCAGTGGTAGCCGGACCCACACCCCGGACGGGATCCCTATTCCAAATGGTTCAAGGTCTAATTGGGACCTTTTACCGGGGAGATCCCCTGCTGTTGGCTGGACAGATTTTCCCGTCAACAGAATTGGCACTAGAAGGAGGGCCAGATGAAAAGCTGAGCCGAGAGAGCCTGCAGTTAATCTCATATCTGTAATGGCTCGTTCCCAAATCATCCTCCCGAGATGTTTGTCGGAGTTTTATGAGCCTCGATACTTCATCCCCAATGAACTTATGTATCACTTGTCCCAGTTAAAATTCGATGGTGAAAATGGGGTGTCCATAACCCAACAATTTTTAGATTTCTGTGACTTTGGTGAGTTCTACGAAATTGACGATGAAGGTTTTATTTGTTTGATTTTCTTCCTCACTCTCGAAGGTCGCGCTAAGCAATGGTGCCGCACATTGCCGAAAGCTTCCATCCATTCAGTTGAAAAACTCACCAGTGAATTACAACAAGCTTTTCACAGGTATAATCTTCATAACGAAGTAATAAAGTTAAATGACATCAGAATGGAACCTCATGAATCTTTAGATGAGTTCTCTATCAGATTCATTCATTACTGTTTTGAGTTCCCTGAGAGGGATGTCGATTGGGAATGTTTAAGTGAACAGTTCAAGTATGTGATTATCGTTTCGCTTGAACAATTTTAGTTAGATCCTAGTGTTCCCTATGATGACCCGCAAGTTACTGGCTGTTCAGATTTTGTCCCTAATGCTTCATTGTCCATCTCCTCGAGTCCAGACCACATTCAGGCCTCCAAGGAGAGTGTTGCTATTTGCGACATTCTCACCCCTCCTCCTGAGTTGTCGGGTAGTGGAGTTGTGACCTCGAAAGTCCTGAGCAAGGATAGACACTGGCAAGAGGATAAAGCCTACTACACTACCTTTGAATCTTTCACGCACCATGTCGAATCAGAACTTGAAAGCCCCAGTGGCTCATTATCCCTCTTGGTTCATGAAACCTACCTCGAGCCCACTCGATGTTTCCCTGGGCACAAACCTAAATATGATTCACATACTGATTATGAATCGACTCCTATCCCAGATAAATTTGATCCCTTTACAAGGCCTGCCAGATCATTGTGTCCTCTGAATGACACGGATGCACGTGTTGAAAAGCCTTGTAGGGTTAACGCCCCTGCGACTCAATCTGTTCGTTCATTATTCCCCGGTTGGTTTCCCAATCCCGCCACACCAATAATTTCTTCGAGACATTCAAAATTTCCTTATACTGGTATTGGCGACAATTATAAGCCCGCAGATGGTGTTTCTCAAAAGCAATCAACGTTGGGAAACCCCCATGTCACTCAATATTTTCGTTCATTATTCCCCGGTTGGTTTCCCGATCCTGCCACACCAGTAATTTCTCCGAGACATTCAAAATTTCCTTATACTGGTATTGGCGGAAATCATAAGCGTGCAGATGGTGTTTCACAATCACAGTTCAAAATCAATGAATCTTTTAGATCTGATCTGTCTCACTCGGGATCTTTAGACAACCATAGGAGCAATTCCCTATTTGGGCAACTTCAAGATGTCCCCTCTATTGATCCATCCCAGTCGGTAACTCCTGGGGAGCCTGACATGCTAGATACCCAACTTGACCAAATCGATGTTTGCAGCGATCACTCCTTATCTGAAAACATATTCAATCATACTGCTGAGAATTGTCACACGGATCTCTTTGCTGATCATATGAAGGTACCTGAGTTTGATAATCTGCTTTGGGATGATTCGAGTACCCATCAGAAAATCGAAGCGCCTTAGCTTCTGCTGACCGTTTCTCAAATGACGATCCCCACGTACCATGCTCCTCCCAGCATAACCGCATTGAATTCACCTAACCCTGGAAAATCTAGAGACTCTGATACTTTGGATTATCAATCTGTCAGTCCAAAAATATTTGACCAAATTGATACAAAGCCCATTGACATTTTGCTACCCACCACAATCCATGTTCACATACAGTTGCCTGTTGATCTCACCAAACCATCAAAGTTGGGCAACCCCCCGCTCAAAGGTCTGGGGTTTGATCCTCATACCCTTGACCAAACCCAGGAGCAACCCCAAACTAGGGTTTTCAAAACTAGGGTTTCTCAACTCGGATGCGCATGCATTTATGATTCGCCTGGCAGATGGTTATTTTTTCCATTCCGTAAAACTGATGGTCTTCAATGCCATGAGGAGATTTCCGGTCAACTGGACCAACCCTATCCGGTGGATGTGCCTACAAATAGGAAATGGCTTGCCCGACGCCCATCAGACCCAGGATTGTGCATGAACGATTATGTGTCATTCATAAATGTTAAGTTTCAAGAACATTTTGCTGTGTATCAAGATGAAAGTGGGATTCAGCTTGCGCAATCTATTTTGGCATGTTCTTTGGCAAGTATCTATGATCGTCTTACCGTTGCACCTACTCCTCAGGTAAGTTTTGTTGCTACTGTACTTTTTTGGATACTGGCTCTGATCCTGATCGTTGTTGTCGTTGCATGATGCAAATTAATGCAGTGGCTACATTGGAAAACTGATTTTACATAACCCGACCGCATCATTGGTTAAACTAGGGTTTAGGTGTAGGCTAACTAGGACCAGTTAATAAATTTTTTTAGTGAAAAGTTTTTAATTAGGTTTACTTGCTAAAATTTTTCTTCATGATTTAAAAGTGTGTTTGTTGTTTTGTTTACGATTAATATCCTAGGCATCATCATGTTAAAATTATTTTGCAATTATTTCTTTTCAGTTTGCTTTTTGCTGCATAAATAATCACTGCTTGTATTACTCCCCTTTTCCCCCTACAACTGGTTGATCGTTCTCGCGCATGGCGTTGCATTGCATCTTGAGCCTCGCCTATTACATTGCGTCGTATGCTCTCTCCCTCACATAATTTTGTCATATCGCCTGCCACTTCATGAGCCCTCATTGCAACCCTATCACCTTGCAGTCTTGTTTTGACCCGATTGCTGAAACAGTAACCCCATTGTGTTGCATGAGGTTGCGGTGGCTATCTCAATAGGCAGCTTTCTCTTAGGACTAGTCATCGAAGTCGCATTCTCAACAAGATGCCTATGAGTATAAACTTATTATCTGGGGAGATATGAGCCGGTTGATTGTGGGAGACCTGATGAGTTTGAAATGGCCCATACCCGTAAGCCTAAGCCTTGTGCCCAGCATAGGCTTGGAAGTTTTAATGATCTGTTTTGCACGCTTCGCCTATTATGGTGAATGGGATGTGAAGGTTTGGCATGAGGGGAAACTCAAATTGGGATATCTTTTAGTTTCTGTAAAACAAGAAACAACCTCTCTTGCTCGTAAAATAAGTCGGGATCCCTCATCCGCCCAGGAAAAATATGCCCATCTAAATAAGTGCCATGAGCACATCTAAATAAGTGCCTTAGGCACATTCAAAATAAGTGCAATAGCACACCAATAAAGGGTAAAGGATTGAGAAAGGCTTCCTGCGCAGAGAGGTGATGCAACGACTCCGCCGGGGTACTGACCAGGCTCACTGGCAGTGGAGCAACGTTTGTGATTTCTTGAAGTGACTCCACCGGGGTACTGTCCAGGCCTGCTGGCAGCGGAGCAACACCATAAACTTACTTTAAAAAATCCTGAGAATAATAAACCCACTGCCTTGCTCTTCACATCATCAACAAGCTACTGGCGTCTGTGGGCTTTCTCTTTGATGTGTTTCTGATTAGCGAGGCTTAGTTAACACACAAGGATTAGGCATACCCGTAAAGGGCCAAAGTAATACAAAGGGTACCCGCGGAACTTGTTCAATATTCCCTTGCATTACTATCCAGACTCAGAATTTTTTTATGATATTGACAGAGATGCTGGATTCTACCAGTGGTTCGCCATTTTTTGTAGCCGCTACAACACCACCCAAAATTTTGGGTATATTTAAAATTTTGGGTTCCCCCTCTGCTCGCTTAGGCGTTAACGTCTTTCACCCGATCTGCAGTCAGTGACATCCTATCAACCTATCTCAAACCCCTCATGAGTTTTCTCATCATCATGATCAGATGTTGTCATTGCAATCACGCCATATGTGGGAAGGATCATCCAACATACGCCCGGACACCCTTACCCCAGTCGCGCCATGTGTAATGAGGTTTTCATGCATACATTCGAATGGAAACCTTTTGTGTATTGACGACTAAAGGCCCTTCCGCTATAGGTCATTAGGCATGTTGTTTGAATAATTCTCTTAAGCTTGCTAGTCTCATATGCTTTTGTCTGTGGCCATCATTATTGAAGAGTAACTATGATGTTGTAATATTCCACGTAGGTCGACCCCACGGGTGGAAAACTCCCCAATCTTGTCATGACATCAAGAGAATAAAATTAAGCTCAATAACGAAGCCAAAGTTGTGGAACAGGGAGGAGGAGGAGCAAGTGATCAGTACTGTTAAAAGGAGGATAGCGTGATACATGTTGATCAGAGAGAACCTTCTATGTCACTGATGCAAGAGATTTCTTCACTAGTGCGCACCAGATGCTTAAAAGCGCTCCGTTTGGAAATGTTCAGATCTTGTACCATACCATATAAATGTCGATGGGTGCACGCGAAGGAACATATTTCGTCACTTCGATGGATCTAGCCTGAAGTATAGCCCGGTGAACAAAGCGGACTCAGAAGATCTCCCTAGAGAATGACAAGCTCATATGTGTGTGGCAAGCTGACGACAGAGTTTCAAATATGTCAACGCACCTTTGAGAAGAAACATCCATTAATTTTGAGATACATATTGTGGCATTACTTAGGCTGCAAGGAATACATGTGGAGGAACGAAAAGGCCTTAAAGCCCTTGTCTCCTTTGCTCTTAAAGTTGTCTATGCGAGACCACAAGAGATGGGGAACCTCAAATTGAACCTAAAAGGTCATGTTTAAATGCATACACCTTTTGGTAGCTAAGCACATGGATGTATATGCACAGAGAGTCTCCAGAACCACAAGATAAAAGGGATTAATATTAAAAGGGCCATCAATATGGTTGGAGTAGCATATTTCAACTCTAGACCTTTCAAAGCAAAAGCATTCATATTATGGGGTGGTGGCCTTGGCATAAAAAATTGTTATCTCTGTGCGCTAACAATCGGAGGAAAAGCAATGGTCAATGTTGTATAATTAAAACTAAGGCACAAAAAGGGATAAAGGACCTTATGGTTTCAAAACTATATGAAGTAGTGGACCGAGACTATATGAAAACATTACAAGTAAGCTTAAATTCTTCCATGGCGGATATAGCGATCTAGGATTATTTATAAATAACTTTGGTGCGTTGCAAATGAGTGCAAATGTCAATGACAAGTTTTCAAGCAGTCAAACTTTATGATTAAGACATGTGGAAAATGGGCGCCGAGCAGACATAAATAGTGACTGTGTTTTATAGTAAAGGTGGGGCAGATATATTTTATGGACCAACGTTCAATTTTGCATGGAGCCCAACATTCAATAAACCGAATGAAAACGTTTATACCTCTCAACGTTATACATATACGTGGAGTGGAGTGCTGCAGCCATGTTCTAGTGGTGCAAGAACACGTGAGATGGTGAAACGAAGCCACGTGGACACATTGCATGGAAACCAACGTGCGATGGCAAGGTCTCAACTTACATGGCATGTTATGACAACTATGGTGTGACATAGACAGTCTATGACTATGTTTTAAGCGGTGCAAAAGCATGTGGTTTTCCAACCATGCGAGATGGTGGAGAAAATTACGTGGACACGTGACATATGGACGTAAACAATTCGATTGGCTCAAATGATTCTATGTTGAAGTTTTATCCATAAGATCGGATATATCGTAAAGCTCATATTTCAATTTGCGCGTTGTTCCACACCGAAGGTACCAAATTTCACTTTCACTGTCGCTCTCGTTTGAAACAGTAACGGAAGGAAGGTATGGTTTTTGCTCCCAAAATTATGGAAATTCTTTGCTCTCAAAATGAGTCGAACCCATCAAAATGAGTCGAACCAGTTGCATGCACAGTTAGTTATGACAAAAAGCTTCGAATTATTGTACAGAGAATAAACAGTTGCGGCATATATGCATGGCGGCCAAATTTTGTGTTTGAACGTAGAGCCAAACATCGTAACAAACCCATAGCGGCATTGTTATGATTCCGCTAGTAAGATTATGTTTGACAACCCACAGCCGATGTTTAGAACAGTGCAGAAGATCAGTAATTCGAGTAAATAAGAGGACGTTGATCAAAAGGTAATTTAAACCGCTGTTTTGGTAGATGTTTTGTAACGTGGGTATTATCGCACCAAATCTGGGAATTCTGACGCAAGGTCTGTCCACAGCAGCCCCGCATGCCGCAGCTTCAGGATATGCAACACGGAAAAGGGATGGCATATTTCGGCAAAATCAGCTTTCTGGATTTTCATTGTTACACAGAATCAACATAGTAGGGAAACTTCACGAGTTCGTCCAACCGTCTCCAAGCATTGTAGCCAAGAATTCGTGAGAGAGATTGGTGAAATATTATCACCTGCCATTCGGATAAGCCTTAACGGCGCATGCGGAGATTTTTGTAGCGTTTGGAATAGAAGGAGGGCGGCTTCAGTGCTTCAATATGGAACTATTGTCAGAAACAAAAACGCTCAGCAAGGATTTAGTTGTGGATTCACACCACATACACCGTGTTACTAGATCAGTGTTTCGGTGGAGGCGGCAGTGTTTTCCATTTCCCAGTGTGGATTTAGCTGCGATAGCGTGGAAAGTGGCATGCAATTCCATCCTGAATGCATGCACACGGATTCAGATGTATTGGTTTTGTCATTGCAGGAGGATACAGATCCGACAGGGAAGAGTGAAACACTCTATCGAACCAATGCAGCAATGAATGTGGAGCATTGTTTCCAGAGTGACAAATCCCTCCATTACAATAGATAAGAAATGTTCTATTACAGGATAAAGGTTCCACCTTTAAAATTATGACGAAGATGTTGATTCAAGGAGGCTAGGGTTCATTGTTAAATCAATATATTAGGAACAGCCACAAGTTAAAACGATTTTGTTGAGATGACCATCCCTGCCTCCAAAGAGGGCGTGAAATAACTAACTCAAATCTCAATGTAGGTCCAGCAGATCAACGTTATTATATTTCCTTTGGAAGACTAGTTTTGTTAACATCGTGTGAATATAGCATAGCAATGGTGCTGGTCTGCTTATAACCTGACTTGCCACCATGAAGACAGAAGCTGTTTGAAGGGCAAGAGATTTTCCGGAGTGAGTTCCTTCCTGCAACTTCACTAAGGAGCAGCGCCCTCACCTTATTTGTGATGACATCATGCAGGCACATCATCTTGGTGCAAACTTTCGAACATGATGAAAGTATAATTGGAGCCCGGCATAGTTTTCGTTTTGGAGAACACAAGCAGCATGTTGCCCAAATCAACACTTCCGTAGCATTGTGTCTGCATTCCAAAATCGGCCCATAGTTACGCCAATCTGCATTACTGTAATTGAAGAAGGTACAAGGAAAGCTTACTCGAGCCAGTATCTCCGATGACATAATGGTGGACGCTGTTGGTTGGCATGAGGAAACAGAGCATTTCCCAGCAAGCGAGAGAGTTGGTACACTAATGGCATATGTGTTGGTTATTCCTAGTCCCCTACTAAATCAAAAGTTGGGAACCAGAAATGCATCACACGCAGTGGGAGATGACACAAGAAAAATCCATTTTCTTCATCAATGGGTTTTCACTACAAACATTCGGATCCCAAGAGAACTTGATAAGGACCACGCTGCAACATAACATTTGACCACACAGGGGTCCAAAGTTTTCATTTTACTTGTGTAATTAATTAAATGCGCCTCTTAACATTGTTATTCAAGCAATGAAGACATGTAACCTAAGATATGTGATTGCAGGAGGAAGCTCTCGATTTGCACGATGAGTTGGAGTTTTTCCCAGCAAGAAAAAGGACCGGTTTTCAAAGCACGTGAGATGAGGAATAATGCTACAAAATCCATAGATCTGCTTGAAGTCGTAGGTCGCTGATGCCCATGGTCGCGAGGTCGCAAATCCCAGCAGGTTGCATGGTCGCATATCTTTGATTTTTTCGCCTTTTGCGACCCGCGACCCAGCGACCTAGTCGTAACGTCGCAAGGTCGCACCTCTTCGGTTTTTTCGCCTTCTGTGACCCCGTGACTCAGCGACCTAGTCGCAAGGTCGCAAGGTCACATTTCTTTGGTTTTCCTCCCTTTTGTGACCCCGCGACCCAGCGACCTAGTCGCAAGGTCACAAGGTCACATCTCTTCGGTTTTTCCGCCTTTTGCAACCCCACGACCCAACGACCTAGTCGCAAGGTCGCATCTCTTCGGTTTTTCCGCCTTTTGCGACCCCGCGACCCAGCGACCTAGTCGAAAGGTCGCAAGGTTGCATTTCTTCGGTTTTCCTCCTTTTGCGACCCCGCAACCCAGCGACCTAGTCGCAAGGTCGCAAGGTCGCATCTTGGCCATTTTCTTACAACCTGCGACCCCGCAACCCAGTCAGGTCATAGGCCACAACAATAGCTCAGATCACAGGTCATATAAAAGACTGGGTCGCAAGGCAGCCCAATAGTTGGGAAGATGAAAAGTCAAGGAAGCCCAAAGGGCAGGTTTTGTATTATAAATGCTCCTTCAGGAGCTTGTAAAATGATCTTTTGTTTGGGACTCGAGTTGAATATATTGTATTACCAGAGGATTATACACTGAAGCATTAATACAAGAATTTTGAAAATTCTCCTATGGGATCTGGTGTTTTTTTATGTATCAGCGCTGTCGAGTATTATATTTTCAGTTTCTGAACATCCTAAGGTTAAGGGAACTTTATTTTCAATTCACATCACAGTTGCATAACAGTTTGCTGAGTATGTTAATGGTGGTTGAGTTTAATTCACTTTCTTAGCGAATGTTGATGATTGTTTATCTGCGTTCGTGTTATCATTTAAAATTTTAGGAGGTAATGGGTGTTCTCGCCATGAGGAACTATTTCCTTTGCGGTCAGAACAGTTTGCAAGCATGACCCTAATGAAGTGTTGCTAACGACACTTCCTTCGGTCTTCATGCTTTATTATTTCCTCTCGCTACTCATAGACTTTTAGGAAGTGAAGGGTGTTCTCGCCGTGAGGAACTATTTCTCTTGCAATCAGAACAGTTTGCAAGAATGACCCTAATGAAGTGTTGCTAACGACACTTTCTTCGGTCTTCATGCTTTATTATTTCCTCTTGCTACTCTTAGTGCTGCATTTACTTTTAATGCATCAATCATATGTCTTGTATCAGTTGATTAGGTGTGTATCCACTGTTTTATAGAGTTTAAGCGAGACCCAAAGCAAAGGAGAAATCAGTGGTAGCCAGACCCACACCCCGGACGAGATCCCTATTCCAAACGGTTCAAGGTCTAATTGGGACCTTTTACCGGCGAGATCCCCTGCTGTCGGTCGGACAGATTTTCCCGTCAACAGAATTGGTGCTAGAAGGAGGGCCAGGTGACAAGCTGAGCCCAGAGAGCCTGTAGTTAATCTCATATCTATAATGGCTCGTTCCCGAATCATCCTCCCGAGATGTTTGTCGGAGTTTTATGAGCCTCGATACTTCATCCCCGATGAACTTATGTATCACTTGTCCCAGTTAAAATTCGATGGTGAAAATGGGGTGTCCATAACCCAACACTTTTTAGATTTCTATGACTTTGGTGAGTTCTACAAAATTGAAGATGAAGGTTTGATTTGTTTTCTTTTCTTCCTCACTCTCGAAGGTCGCGCTAAGCAATGGTGTCGCACATTGCCGGAAGCTTCCATCCATTCAGTTGAACAACTCACCAGTGAATTACAACAAGCTTTTCAAAGGTATGATCTTCATAACGTTGTAATAAAGTTAAATGACATCAGAATGGAACCTAAGGAATCTTTAGATGAGTTCTCTATCAGATTCATTAATTATTGTTTTGAGTTCCCTGAGAGGGATGTTGATTGGGAATGTTTAAGTGAACAGTTCAAGTATGTGATTATCGTTTCCCTTGAACAATTTCAGTTAGATCCTAGTGTTCCCTATGATGACCCGCAACTTACCGGCTGTTCAGATTTTGTCCCTAACGCTTCGTTGTCCATCTCCTCGAGTCCAGACCACATTCAGGCCTCCAAGGAGAGTGTTGCTATTTGTGACATTCTCACCCCTCCTCCTGAGTTGTCGGATAGTGGAGTTGTGACCTCGAAATTCCTGAGCAAGGATAGACACTGGCAAGAGGATAAAGCCTAATGCACTACCTTTGAATCTTTCACGCACCTTGTCGAATCAGAACTTGAAAGCCCTAGTGGCTCATTATCCCTCTCGGTTCATGAAACCTACCTCGAGCCCACTCGATGTTTCCCTGGGCACAAACCTAAATATGATTCACATACTGATTATGAATCGACTCCTATCCCGGATAAATTTGATCCCCTTACAAGGCTTGCCAGATCATTGTGTCCTCTGAATGACACGGATGCACGTTTTGAAAAGCCTTGTAGGGTTAACGCCCCTGCGACTCAATCTATTCGTTCATTGTTCCCCAGTTAGTTTCCCGATCCCGCCACACCAATAATTTCTTCGAGACATTCAAAATTTCCTTATACTGGTATTGGTGACAATTATAAGCCCGCAAATGGTGTTTCACAAAAGCAATCAACATTGGGAAACCCCCTGCGACTCAATATTTTCGTTCATTATTCCCCGGTTAGTTTCCCGATCCCACCACACCAGTAATTTCTCCGAGACATTCAAAATTTCCTTATACTGGTATTGGTAGCAATCATAAGCGTGCAGATGGTGTTTCACAATCACAGTTCAAAATCGATGAATCTTTTAGATCTGATCTTCTCACTCGGGATCTTTAGACAACCATAGGAGCGATTCCCTATCTAGGCAACTTCAAGATGTCCCCTCTATTGATCCATCCCAGTCGGTAACTCCTGGGGATCCTGACATGCCAGATACCAAACTTGACCAAATCAATGTTTGCAGTGATCACTCCTTATCTGAAAACATATTCAATCATACCGCTGAGAATTATCACACGGATCTCTTTGATGACCATATGAAGGTACCTGAGTTTGATAATCCGCTTTGGGATGATTTGAGTACCCATCATAAAATCGAAGTGCCTCAGCTTCTGTTGACCATTTCTCAAATGACGATCCCCACGTACCATGCTCCTCCCAGCATAACCGCATCGAATTCACCTCACCCTGGAAAATATAGAGAATATGATACTTTGGATTATCAATCTGTCAGTACGCAAATATTTGACAAAATTGATACAAAGCCCACTGACATTTTGCTACCCACCACAATCCATGTTCACATCCAGTCGCATGTTGATCTTGCCAAACCATCAAATTTGGGCAACCCCCCGCTCGAAGGTTTGGGGTTTGATCCTCATACCCTTGACCAAACCCAGGAGCAACCCCGAACTAGGGTTTTCAAAACTAGGGTTTCTGCACTCGGATGCGCATGCATTTATGATTCGCCTGGCACATGCTTATTTTTTCCATTCCATAAAACTGATGGTCTTCAACGCCATGATGATATTGCCAGTAAACTAGACCAACCCTATCTGGTGGATGTGCCTACAAATAGGAAATGGCTTGCCCGACGCCCATTAGACCCAGGATTGTGCATGAATGATTATGTGTCATTCATAAATGTTAAGTTTCAAGAACATGTTGCCGTGTATCAAGATGAAAGTGGGATTCAGCTTGCGCAATCTATTCTGGCATGTTCTTTGGCAAGTATCTATGATCGTCTTACCATTGCACATGCTCCTCAGGTAAGTTTTGTTGCTACTGCACTTTTTTGGATACTGGCTCTGATCCTGATCATTGTTTTCCTTGCAGGATGCAAATTAATGCAGTGGCTTCACTGGAAAACTTATTTTACATAACCCGACCGCATCATTGGTTAAACTAGGGTTTAGGTGTAGGCTAACTAGGACCAGTTAATAAAATTTGTTAGTGCAAAGTTTTTAATTAGGTTTACTTGCTAAATTTTTTCTTCATGATTTAAAAGTGTGTTTGTTGTTTTGTTTACGATTAATATCCTAGGAATCATCATGTTACAATTATTTTGCACTCACTTCTTTTCAGTTTGCTTTTTGCTGCATAAATAATCACTGCTTGTATTACTCCCCTTTTCCCCCTACAACTGGTTGATCGTTCTCACGCATGGCGTTGCATTGCATCTTGAGCCTCGCCTATTACATTGTGTTGTATGCTCTCTCCCTCACATCATTTTTTCATATCGCCTGCCACTTCATGAGCCCTCATTGCAACCCTATCACCTTGCAGTCTTGTTTTGACCCGATTGCTGAAACAGTAACCCCATTGTGTTGTGTGAGGTTGCGGTGGCTATCTCAACAGGTAGCTTTCTCTTAGGACCAGTCATCGAAGTCGCATTCTCAAAAATATTCCTATGAGTCTAAACTTATTAACTGGGGAGATACGAGCCGGTTGATTGTGGGAGACCTGATGAGTTTGAAATGGCCCATACCCATAAGCCTAAGCCTTGTGCCCAACATAGTCTTGGACGTTTTAATGATCTGTTTTGCACGCTTTGCCTATTGTGGTGAATGGGATGTGAAGGTTTGGCACGAGGGAAAACTCGAATCGAGATATCTTTTAGTTTCTGTAAAACAAGAAACAACCTCTCTTGCTCGTAAAATAAGTCGGGATCCCTCATCCACCCAGGCAAAATATGCCCATCTAAATAAGTGCCATGAGCACATCTAAATAAGTGCCTTAGGCACATTCAAAATAAGTGCAATAGCACACCAATAAATGGTAAAGGATTGATAAAGGCTTCATGCGTAGAGAGGTGATGCAACGACTCCGCCGGGGTACTGACCAGGCTCGCTGGCAGCGGAGCAACGTTTTTGATTTCTTGAAATGACTCCACCGGGGTACTGTCCAGGCCTGTTGGCAGCGGAGCAACACCATAAACTTACTTTAAAAAATCCTGAGAATAATAAACCCACTGCCTTGCTCTTCAAATCATCAACAAGCTACTGGCGTCTGTGGGCTTTCTCTTTGATGTGTTTCTGATTAGCGAGGCTTAGTTAACGCACAAGGATTAGGCATACCTATAAAGGGCCAAAGTAATACAAAGGGTACCCACAGAACTTGTTCAATATTCCCTTGCATTACTATCCAGACTCAGAATTTTGTTGTGATATTGATAGAGATGCTGGATTCTACCAGTGGTTCGTCATTTTTTGTAGCCGCTGCAACACCACCCAAAATTTTGGGTTTCCCCTCTACTCGCTTAGGCGTTAACGTCTTTCACCCGATCTACAGTTAGTAACATCCTATCGACCTATCTCAAACCCCTCATGTGTTTTCTCACCATCATGATCAGATGTTGTCATTGCAATCACGCCATATGTGGGAAGGATCATCCAACATACGCCCTAACACCCTTACCCCATTCGCGCCATGTGTAATGAGGTTGTCATGCATACATTCGAATGGAAACCTTTTGTGTATTGACAATTAAAGGCCCTTCCGCTGTAGGTCGTTAGGCATGTTGTTTGAATACTTCTCTTAAGCTTGCTAGTCTCATATGCTTTTTTCTGTGGCCATCATTATCAAAGAGTAATTATGATGTTGTAATATTCCATGCAGGTCGACCCCACGGGTGGCAAACTCCCCAATGTTTTCATGACATCAAGAGCATAAAATTAAGCTCAATAACGAAGCCAAAGTTGCGGAACAGGGAGGAGGAGGAGCAAGTGATCAGTACTGTTAAAAGGAGGATAGTTCGATACATTTTGATCAAACAGAACCTTCTATGTCACTGATGCAAGAGCTTTCTTCACTAGTGCGCACCAGATGCTTAAAAGCGCTCCATTTGGAAATGTCCAGATCCTGCACCATACCATCTAAATGTTGATGGGTGCACGCAAAGGAACATATTTCACCACTTCGATGGATCTAGACTGAAGTATAGCCTGGTGAACAAAGCGGACTTAGAAGATCTCCCTAGAGAATGACAAGCTCATATGGGTGTGGCAAGCTAACGACAGAGTTTCAAATATGTCAACGCACCTTTGAGAAGAAACATCCGTTAATTTTGAGATACATATTGTGGCATTACTTGGGCTATAAGGAATACATGTGGAGGAATAAAAAGGCCTTAAAGCCCTCATCTCCTTTGCTCTTAAAGTTGTCTATGTGAGACCACAAGAGATGGGGAACCTCAAATTGAACCTAAAAGGTCATGTTTAAATGCATACACCTTTTGGTAGCCAGGCACATGGATGTATATGCACAGAGAGTCTCCAGAACCACAAGATAAAAGGGGTTAATATTAAAAGGGCCATCAATATGGTTGGAGTAGCAGATTTCAACTCTTGACCTTTCAAAGCAAAAGCATTCATATTATGGGGTGGTGGCCTTGGCATAAAAAATTGTTATCTTTGTGCGCTAGCAATTGGAGGAAAATCAATGGTCAATGTTGTATAATTAAAACTAAGGCGCAAAAATGGATAAAGGACCTTATGGTTTCAAAACTATATGAAGTAGTGGACCGAGACTATATGAAAACATTACAAGTAAGCTTAAATTCTTCCATGGCGGATATAGCGATCTAGGCTTATTTTTAAATAACTTTGGTGCGTTGCAAATGAGCGCAAATGACAATGACAAGTTTTCAAGCAGTCAAAATTTATGATTAAGACATGTGGCAAATGGGCGCTGAGCAGACATAAATAGTGACCATGTTTTATAGTAAAGGTGGGGCAGATATATTTTATGGACCAACGTTCAATGTTTCATGGAGCCCAACGTTCAATAAGCCGAATGAAAACGTTTATACCTCTCAACGTTATCCATATACGTGGAGCGGAGTGTTGCAGCCATGTTCTAGTGGTGCAAGAACATGTGAGATGGTGCAACGAAGCCACATGGACATGTTGCATGGAAACCAATGTGCGATGGCAAGGTCTCAACTTACGTGGCATGTTAGGACAACTATGGCGTGACATCGACAGTCTATGACCATGTTTTAAGCGATGCAAAAGCATGTGGTTTTCCAACCATGCAAGATGGTGGAACAAATTACGTGGACACGTGACATATGGACGTAAACAATTCGATTAGCTCAATTGATTCTATGCTGAAGTTTTATCCATAAGATCGGATATATCGTAAAGCTCATATTTCAATTTGCGCGTTGTTCCACACCCAAGGTACCAAATTTCACTTTCATTGTCGCTCTCATTTGAAACAGTAACGGAAGGAAGGTCTGGTTTTTGCTCCCAAAATTATGGAAATTCTTTGCTCTCAAAATGTGTCGAACCCGTCAAAATGAGTCGAACCAGTTGCATGCATAGTTAGTTACGACACAAAGCTTTGAATTATTGTACAGAGAATAAACAGTTGCGGCATATATGCATGGCGGCCAAATTTTGTGTTTGAACGTAGAGCCAAACATCATAACAAACCCATAGCAGCATTGTTACGATTCCATTGGTAAGATTATATTTGAAAACCCACAGCCGATGTTTAAAATAGCGCAGAAGATCAGTAATTCGAGTAAATAAGAGGACGTCGATCAAATGGTAATTTAAACCGCTGGTTTGGTAGATGTTTTGTAACATGGGTATTATCGCACCAAATCTGGGAATTCTGATGCAAGGTCTGTCCACAGCAGCCCCGCATGCCGCAGCTTCAGGTTATGCAACACAGGAAAAAGGATGGCATATTTCGGCAAAATCAGCTTTCCGGACTTTCATTGTTACATAGAATCGACATAGTAGGGAAAATTCACAAGTTCATCCAACCATATCCAATCATTGTAGCCGAGAGTTCGTGAGAGAGACTGGTGAAATATTATCACCTACCATTCGGATAAGCCTTAACGGTGCATGCGGAGATTTTTGTAGCGTTTGGAATAGAAGGAGGGCGGCTTCAGTGCTTCAATATGGAACTATTGTCAGAAACAAAAATGCTCAGCAAGGATTTAGCTATGGATTCACACCACGTACACCGTGTTACTAGATCAGTGTTTCGGTGGAGGCGGTAATGTTTTCTATTTCCTAGCGTGGATTTAGCTGCAACAGCGTGGAAAGTGGCATGAAATTCCATCCTGAATGCATGCACACGGATTCAGCTGTATTGGTTTTGTCATTACAGGAGGATACAGATCCGCTAGGGAAGAGCGAAACACTCTATTGAACCAACGCAGCAACGGCTGTGGAGCATTGTTTCTAGAGTGACAAATCCCTCCATTACAGTAGATGAGAAATGTTCTATTATAGGATAAAGGTTCCGCCTTGAAAATTATGACGAAGATGCTGATTCAAGGAGGCTAGGGTTCGATGTTAAATCAATATATTAGGAACAGCCATAAGTTAAAATGATTTTGTTGAGATGACCATCCCTGCCTCCAAAGAGGGCATGAAATAACTAACTCAAATCTCAATGCAGGTCCAACAGATCAACGTTATTAGATTTCCTTTAGAAGACTAGTTTTGTTAACATCGTGTGAATATAGCATAGCAATGGTGCAGGTCTGCTTATAACCTGAATTTCCACCACGAAGACAAAATTTGTTCGAAGGGCAAGAGATTTGTCAGAGTGCATTCCTTCTTGCAACCTCACTAAGGAGCAGTGCCCTCACCATATTTGTGATAACAGCATGCAGGCACATCATCTTGGCGCAAACTTTCGAACATGATGAAAGTATCATTGGAGCCCGGCATAGTTTTCGTTGTGGAGAACACAAGCAGCATGTTTCCCAAATCAACACTTCCATTCCATTGTGTTTTCATTCCAAACTCGGCCCATAGTTACGCCAATCTACATTACTGTAATTGAAGAAGGTAAAAGGAAAGCTTACTCGAGCCAGTATCTACGATGACATAATGGTGGACGTTGTTGGTTGGCATGAGGAAACAGAGCATTTCCCAGCAAGTGAGAGAGTTGGTACACTGATGGCATATGTGTTGGTTATTCCTAGTCCCCTACTAAATCAAAAGCTGGTAACCAGAAATGCATCACACGCAGTGGGAGATGGCACAAGCAAAAGCCCTTTGCTTCATCAATGGGTTTTCACTACAAACATTCGGATCCCAAGAGAACTTGATAAGGACCACGCTGCGACATAACATTTGATCACACAGGGGTCCAACGTTTTCATTTTACTTGTGTAATTAATTAAATGCGCCTCTTAACATTGTTATTCAAGGAATGAAGACATGTAACCTAAGATATGTGATTGCAGGAGGAAGCTGTCGATTTTCACGATGAGTTGGAGTTTTTCCTAGCAAGAAAAAGGACAGGTTTTCAAAGCACGTGAGATGAGGAATACTGCTACAAAATCCATAGATCTGCTTGAAGTCGCAGGTCGCTAATGGCCGTGGTCGCAAGGTCGCAAATCTCAGCAGGTCGCAAGGTCGCATATCTTCTATTTTTTCGCCTTTTGCGACCCGTGACCCAGCGACCTAGTCGCAAGGTCGCAAGGTCGCACCTCTTCGGTTTTTTCGCCTTCTGCGACCCCGCGACCCAGCGACCTAGTTGCAAGGTCACATTTCTTTGGTTTTCCTCCCTTTTGCAACCCCGTGACCCAGCGACCTAGTCGCAAGGTCGCAAGGTCACATCTCTTAGGTTTTTCCACCTTTTGCGACCCCACAACCCAGCGACCTAGTCGCAAGGTCGCAAGGTCGCATCTCTTCGATTTTTTCACCTTTTGCGACCCCGCGACCCAGCGACCTAGTCGCAAGGTCGCAAGGTCGGATTTCTTCGGTTTTCATCCTTTTGTGACCCCGCGACCCAGCGACCTAGTCGCAAGGTGGCATCTTGGCCATTTTCTTACAACTTGCGACCCTGCGACCCAGTCATGTCGCAGGTCGCAACAACAGCTCAGGTCGCAGGTCACAGAAAAGACTGGGTCGCAAGGCAGCCCAACGGTCAGGAAGATGAAAAGTCAAGGAAGCCCAAAGGACAGATTTTGTATTATAAATACACCTTCGAGAGCTTGTAAAATGATCTTTTGTTTGGGACTCGAGTTGAATATATTGTATTACTAGAGGATTATACACTGAAGCATTAATACAAGCATTTTGAAAATTCTCCTATGGGATCTGGTGTTTTTTTATGTATCAGCGCTGTCGAGTATTATATTTTCAGTTTTTGAACATCCTAAGGTTAAGGGAACTGTATTTTCAGTTGACATCAAAGTTGCATAACAGTTTGCTGAGTATGTTAATGGTGGTTGAGTTTATTTCACTTTCTTAGCGAATGTTGATGACTGTTTATATGCGTTCGTGTTATCATTTAAAATTTTAGGAAGTAATGGGTGTTCTCGCCATGAGGAACTATTTCCTTTGTGGTCAGAATAGTTTGCAAGCATGACCCTAATGAAGTGTTGCTAACGACACTTCCTTCGGTCTTCATGCTTTATTATTTCCTCTCGCTACTCATAGACTTTTAGGAAGTGAAGGGTGTTCTCACCGTGAGGAACTATTTCTCTTGTGGTCAGAAAAGTTTGCAAGCATGACCCTAATGAAGTGTTTCTAACGACACTTCCTTCGGTCTTCATGCTTTATTATTTCCTCTTGCTACTCATAGTGTTGCATGTACATTTAATGCATCAATCATATGTCTTGTATCAGTTGATTAGGTGTGTATCCACTATTTTATAGAGTTTAAGAGAGACCCAAAGCAAAGGAGAAATCAGTGGTAGCCGGACCCACACCCCGGACGGGATCCCTATTCCAAACGGTTCAAGGTCTAATTGGGACCTTTTACCGGGGAGATCCCCTGCTGCTGGCCGGACAGATTTTCCCATCAACACCTCCATATGTGAGATCCTAGGGAACTTCTTGCAATACTAAAATAAATCCTCCTATTGGAGCATGTGCTCCTCCTTCCTCTACATGAGGTACTAGATATGCTCTAGGTGTGACAACGTTGTGACCCCCATCCTTCTCTTCCTCTTCAATATGAATAGGAGGTAACTGCTCAATAAGAGGATCCTCCTTTGCAAAAGGAGCCTTCATTCCATCTTGTCCAAGGTTATGAAACACAGATCTTGCCTCTAGCAAGGTATCATGCAAGATGTGAGCTTCTCTAATAGGTTTCTGAAGTGGTTTTGTAGGTCCTCCCAACTTATGCAAATGTCTTGGTTTGATTGTTTCATGCTTTTTATCAAACCTCTCTACCAATATCTTAGTAAAATTTGCAAAAGAAGAAGTATTTACATTTTTTAATGAAAATGACTCAAACAACCACCAAGCATAGGCCTTACCTTCAAAGTGCAGCGCTGCAACTTTGATGGCTTCATCTTCATAAACTTGGTGCTGCTGCAAATAAGTATGCAACTCCTCCACCCAAGCTTTGGCTGAACAAGTTGGGGATCCATCAAAGGTAGATAGAGAAAATTTATCCATGTCATGCAGCTTTCTCCTCTCCACCTTGATCTTGAAAAGCTCTTTGAAAGTGATATGATCTCTAAACTTTTCAATTTGAGATTCATATTCTTGTAGAAAATTACTAAGAGTTTCCCTCCTTGGAATTTCTTCTTCTTTCATCTCTTTCATAGCAGATCTGGGAATTTGACCGCGCTGTGTATAATAGGGTGTAGCTACATGCTTACAACTATCATGTGCCAATCTAGATCTGGCTCTAGATTCAAACTTCTTTGGAGATTCCATCTCGTCTCTCATCTTCTTAAGATCTTCATTGATGCTCTGCATAGATTTTGGAAGAAGCTTTGTGAGCCTTTCCTCCTTTCTTCCCCCACATAATGGATTCTTAATTTTTTTCATCTATCCTTCTCTTGATAGCATCATGGCTAAGTTCCATAGGCTGAGCCAAGACTATGCTCTGATACCACTGTAATATCCCAAATTGGGAAAGAAGTAGTGCATAAGCACAATACTAGAGTATCAGGGCGAAATTAAGTCATAAAATGTGTTGAGAAACACATTGTCATCAAATGAATGAAACATCAACAAAAATAAGAACTTCTACACCTTCCCAAGTGGGGAAAATGTAGCAAATAGACCCTGAAAACATTATTTCTGGAGATTTACGTTTTAACTGAGAGAAATAACTCTTGTTTCCCTTAGCATATGGATTTAGGCCCTCACATACAAAAGAGAAACTAAACACATCACTTATGATAAGTTAAACAGACCTCCCATCCTCAAATCAACCTAAAAATAACCAAAGTCCATGACTTCAACTATGCAGAATTTACTGAAGAAAATGATAGCATTATTTTTTGAGGGTTTTTGTAATATAATGATAGAAAAACATGGATCTGGAACTTTATTGAACAATATGCCAAGAAAATGAAGATATGGCCTCCTTAATGCATTAGAAAGGTAAGCCGGAAAGGGTTTCTTGAAAGCATGAGTACAAAAAGAGCATCTGAATATTCAGCTCTGAAAAATGCAGTATTACTGCAACATTACAGAAATATAGCTGAATAATACAAAAGAGTGATGAATATTCCTTCTTCTAGCTTTCTGGGAGAAGGGTTGGCCCTTTTCCAAGGAAACTAGCTCAAAAACAAGGGTCTAAAATCAGCTGCAGCAACTCTATGCAAAATGATGTAGTTCCTACAAGGGACTACACTTTAGGAGATGAGGAATAGTCTGGCCTGCTACCAAGATGTGAAATGAGCCCAGAACTCTTCGCATCTAATCTCTCAAGAGAAGGAAGGCACCCTTTACTGAGAAACAGACTCGGAAGTGGTGTTATTAAACCTCCACTGTAACACCCTGCAACATAGCAATATTCTGCTACAGAAATAACATTGAGGCTGGATAATGGTGCTTGGCCTCAAGCTTGGATGTGGAGAAATATAGAACAGAGCTCTCCCAAGAGGCCTCTCAAGGGAAGAGGTGGGATTCCTTCTCGGGAACACCTTGTGCTAAACAGCATTGCAACCCTACTAAACAGCAAGAGGAAGCCAAGTTTAAACATACCAAGATCAAATGATAATATCAAAATCATGAATAAAAAAGGCTCCCATCCTCTTGATATATAGCAAGTGAACCTATTCACATTGGGTCCCATCCATATGTGCCATCAAGTTAATACTAGTTGTTCCCCACCAAAACTGCGTTGTTCATCAAGGAGATTCAATGCATCTAGACAGCTTTGTTGACTTGGTCAAATTTGACTGAATCAACATGATCCCATCTCTGTTCACACCCAAAGGTGCTCAATTTAGCTTCTTATTCTTCCTCCTTTCACATTAGGAGTGTTATTGATACTTCTAAAGAGGTTAATGGGCCTCCCTACCCATTTATTCACCTACCTAGAGATAAAACAACTCTAATATTCCATTTAGCTTGAATGCTAAAATTTTGGAATATTACATTGTATTAGTGTGATTTTAAAGGGTCATGATCCATGGTACAGGAGATCTAGCCTGTTGTATTTTAGTTTGTAATGTAATGAAGAAGGGTTTGAAAAAGGTAAAATTATCATGAGCACCGGTTGATTCCTTGATTTGTGTCTATTGTGTTGTGCATTAAAGTAGATGTGTTGTGGCTCTTGAGTGTGTTGGAATCAAATATTCTAATAGAAAACCCAGATTCTCACGTGTCAAGGAAATTGAACATATGCCTTGTTCAATTGAAAACTACCTACAACTCATCTTATGCTACTCATGTCCAATGTCAACTCACCCAACTTAACAGGTTATCAAGACAAGGCTCACATCCAACCATGGCAATAAAACAACAAAGCAACACAGTTTACATCTTAACATTCCATATCACTTGGCACGTCTTAGAATGCCTTGGCATTATGTGGCACATGTTAGCATCCCCTACAATCATAATAGTATTCAAGTTGTTTTGGCTAAGATTGCACTAGGGTATCTATGTTACCATAATTTTCAATTAGCACCTAGCCCAAATAGCAACAAAAAACCTGCTTTCTCAAAGCACATCAGTGTGCAAAGGATGAACATTTCATAAGAGGGACTCAAACCTGGGTGTGAACATGGTCACAAGAGGGAATCAAACCTTCCTTTGGCTAATAAGCCACAACTGGGGTATCTATGCTACCAGAATTGTAAACTAACACCTTCCTCCAATAGCAACAAACAACTCTCTTCATTCCAAGCACCTGCTCCCAATAGCAACAAATAACTATCTTCATTCCAAGGTAGATCAGCCTACAAATGACTAACATGTCATAAGAGGGACTCAAATTTAGGTGTGAACATGTAACAAGAGGGACTCAAACCTAGGTGGAGAGAAACTCAACACCCCTACATTACCAACCAACCAATGAAGCCCCCGTAGAGAATACAATGTCTATTTGAAAAAAGATACAAATAAAAATTAACATATATAAACAGTTCATCTAACAGTAGAATGTACATTTGAAAAAAGCAAACAAATAAAAATTAACATATATAAATAGTGCATCTGCTAGAGGGTCACACATATAAAGGTGAATTGTTGATGGATCCCACTAGGTAGGCCGTGGATATGTTTCTTAGACTCATATAAAAAACAAGATTTGTTGATGGAGAAAACTCTCAGTGCATCTGCAGAGGGTAACACACATAAAAACTAATTGTTGACGGATATGGCTAGCTAAGCTTCTCAGACTGACATAAAAATGAGATTTGTTAATGGAGAAAAATCTCAGCACATATGTAGAGGGTAACACACATAAAAAAATATTGTTGATGGATCCGGCTAGCTAGGCTGTGGAAATTATTCTCGGGCTCACATAAACAATAATTTCTGATGGACTCAGCAACTAGGATTGCAAATAGACAAGC
Source organism: Pinus albicaulis (assembly GCA_034641835.2). Lineage (NCBI taxonomy): Eukaryota > Viridiplantae > Streptophyta > Pinopsida > Pinales > Pinaceae > Pinus > Pinus albicaulis. The sequence continues at coordinate 1,347,413,504 of CM076580.1, forward strand.
ACAAAATTTTGATTGACTTTACCCTGCACTGTAAATGCCTCTCTGGGCACTTGAATTAGGTTTATTTCAACGTTAAAGTGAATATTATGTGTCATCTTGGGTAATTAAACTAATTTTCATGCACACCTATTTCAGAGATAAACAAACGCGACATTGCTAAAGACCAATGAAATAAAAACACACCTTAAAATATGTGAATCACGTCTCTCAACATGTGAAAGAAAAAGTAAACCCTTACCCGAGTCTTCCTTTGTTAGAAATTTGGGATTTTTGTCACAAGATATCTCCTCTTATTTAGAAACAGGAAATAAAAAATCTTTTATATGCTTCTAAATGTAGTACTCTTCACCTATGTCCTTCTCCTTTAATCCGTGTGATACAATTGCCATTTTTCTTATTCGTGGCTATGGCGTTCTTCTTTTATACATGTGATCCTTGACTATGCCATGAAATCATACAAAATATTATTAAAGGATTGGAGCACCTCTTCATGCACAAATCTAGTGGAATATGGAAATTTATCCAAAATTCATCCAAATATGTGATGTGTGCCTTGGGAAATTTGAAAGGTACCCTCGGTGGAGAAACATGCATAAATATTTGTTGCCGAGTTCCTTAAATGTGAGATGTTTCCACTTGTCAATTGTGCCTCTTGTTGATGATGAAATTGACACCCTAGTTGTGCAAGGCTTATAAAGTGTCATTTTGCATCAACTCAAGGTTGTTTCCATTGTCACCTTAGCAATGAATCCTCTTAGTTTAGATCAATTACTGAGTCTTAGGGGTGCCCCAAAGCACAAATTTATGGGGCACTCTTTTATGTGACTAGATCGCGAGCATTGAAAACAATCTTTACATTGTATGGTTCAACATCTTTATGATCCTTGTCCTATTTATCACAACTTTTGTATTCATCATTGCTTTCATCACAACACCTACAACAGATACTGATGGTGTTCATAAGCCTATTTCTAGTTTTGATAAGGGGATTAGGGGCTCCCTCATCATAACTCATAACCCTTAATGTGTTTCCTCCCTTAGCCAAGGGGGCCCAAGGGTGTAGTTGTAGGGGCATTGAGACCGAATTTGGGTGTTCATAACATTAGGAAAAGTGGAATGACATAAAAAAAAGGTTGTGAGGGGGTATCTTATGGTGTATTGAATGACGCAAGGGGACACAAGGGTAGCATGTATGGGTAGAAGTCAGAGGTGCAAGCATGGTTTACTAAGATCTATAATCCTAGCATTTGAGAATGAGATGCGGGCTTAGGGCCCATGGGACCTAGAGGGAAGGCAATGAGAGAAATTGATCGGGGAACCCCCAATAGTGGTGATAGGGGGATTATGAGTCCAATTATCACAAAACATAAGCCCTTAACCCATAACCACTAAATTCCCTATCCCCTTAACCCCCAATTCATAATCCCTTAACCCCTTCTCTCATAAATCATAACCCATAAACCCCTTGACTCATTAAATCTTAATATGTTAGCCTATAACATATAATCCACGAACCTCCTATGTCATAACTCCTTATCCTCCTAACCTGTGACCCTTAACCTCTAACCCTTCACCCCTAAACACCTTAACTACTAACCCCTTAACAAATAACTCCTAAATCCCCTAAATCCTAAGTCCTTAAATGCTAAATCCTATGACCCTAAATCCCTTGGCCCTTAACCCTTGACCCTTGAAGCCATTAACCACTAAGTATCCAAGGCTGAAAACAACACCCCAAACAAAAAAATTGACCTCCTAGGATAATCCTTCATCTCTAATTGAGCATATTATAAACATTTGATTCTTAGATAACTAGGTATTGGTTATGAGGGCATGTGTTTGTGGGTAATGGTGACCTCCGGTGGTTGTTTAGAACCTAGAAGGTGGTTGGATATAAGGAGTTTGGTGTTAGAACATATATTAATTAAAACATGAAATTCAATTTATTTCTTTATTACGATTGAATTCACACATGTCTGTAAGCTACAACAAATATTGGGATGGCTCGCATGGAGACAATATGTTTAGTTCCACTGAATTAAATGTTGGAAAAAAATAATTTGATGATTTTTATTAAAACTTTACCAGTTGAATCAACTTTTTTTTCAATGGTTTCTGTGGGTCTGTGGCTTTAGCAGCGAAAATTTTAGGTCTATTATTTTTTATTGTTGTTAGAAATGCTTTGAATTTTTATTGATAACATATACACAATGAGCATATTAACAAAAAGCGAAGGGTTGCAATCGTCAGGGTAGGTTACTGAGCTAGAGGGGCAGAAGCTAATTTTCCTAAAGGATTCAAAATCAAATATTAAATCAGGGTTGATAAACAAGTAGATGTATACTATTGTAGGGAACCATAGTTCTCAAAGATAGATGCATTAAGAAGATAGTTTGACAATGACATGCACGACTTACAACTTGCCTAAGAGATGCAAAAAAAATGTCAGTAGTCATAAAAAGTAGCTAATTTGGTCAACAATTGAAGTACCATTGATAGTCAATTGTGAAGACATTTTGATTCTAGAGCATGGCCCCAATCAAGCTGCTTTAATGCTATCTTTCTAAAATTAATATCATTCCTTCTATAAACATTATAGTTGTATATACTTAAGCTAGACAACAGATTAAAATATGCCTCTCGATCTTTGGGGATATAATGGTTAGGAAGAAAGAAGAACTTCTTTTCATTTTGGCTCAATCATGTTGAAGTCCTTGCAATTCAACCAGTTGGCCTCTGATAGATTTTCAATTATTCAATGGAAAAAAAATTCACATTCCAAAGCATCATTTGGAGCATAGATGTTGGAAACCCCTAACATATTTCCAATGTCCATATAGTTGTAACAAAACATTGGAAAATATTAATTTTCATAGAAATGTGTTATGTGGTCTTGGCTAAGATGTCTTTTCCAGGTCTATGGTAGAGAAATTTTCATATGGGACAAGCTAGTGTTTCTAGGAAATGTTAGAGCTATAGTGACAACCCGGGGAATTGTTCTAGATCAGAGAATTAACTCAATGTATTTCTCAACTGAAAATTTTAAATATAGTGAGAAAACAATCCCATAGTGTTTTGACAAAGCTCAAGGTCGTACCTTCCCAATAGATATGTAGGTTGAGGCCCCATTAAATATGAATATGAAAAGAAACCTTGGGATTATTTTAAATTCAAATCTTATTATGCTAGCCATACAAGTCCCATAAAACTCCAACCCGAGTCTAAATTGTACTTTTAGAGGGGATTTCATCTTGAAAATGACCTTCCAAGGCATGTTGACTATAGTAAAAATAAGCTTCTATATATTCCTTGACATAATTTAAAACAAGTGGGTCAGAAACATGAATGGAGTTTTTATGTTTTGAGGAACTTTTGGTCAAAATTTTTTCTCTTTCTTCGATGATATTATCCTCTTTAGAAATTGGAGTATGAGAAAATTCCAAAACATGGGCAACATCTTGAGGTCTATCCTTAACTGGAGGGAAAGGTTAGCAAAGTATGATGAAGAACTAAATGCATGGAAACACATGTCAAGATCTAAAGCATGTAAGGATAAAGAATCATTAGTATAGAAATTAAGAGGACATGATACCATGCCTTTGGCTTACATTTTTAACTAAGCTTGATTCACTATTTCTAGTTTTAACTTGATGAACATTAGGAAAACAAAGAAAATCTAAACCAACTTTTAAACTTTCTCTTTTGTTTTATTTTTATTTTTTCAGTTCATCCATAATCAATGTCATAACGGGATCATATATTTTTTGGGGGAATGGGAGCATAGGGTGGGTGGGCAGTGGGAGGAGGGAGCTAGATTCTGGTGAGGAAACATTTCAAACACTAATACAAAAAATACCTTAGGGGCGATTTTTGAAACTCCTCCCATGAAAGTCTTGAGAATTTAAAATTTTAAGGGGTGCTTTTTAACAACTTCCTCTTATATACTTAGAGATAGCGGTCAAAAGGTAGTCAGGGGAGACACTTATATATAGTGGTCAAAAGGTAGTCATCAGACACACTTATAGATAGTGGTCAAGCATATGGCATGCATAACACTTGTCTTGTGCACACACACATGTCTAGATGAATCCTAGCTTTTTCCTTTAGGTTTGCAAATGAAATGTTTGCTCACCAACTTAAGATACCCTCATAGATACCTATAATCAATTATTGAATACAAAATAGATATAACAACCCTTACATAAATATATGATCCAGATTCAACTTCCATATATTTGATAACTCATAATTTTTATTCTAAAATCTAAAAAAAATAATAAAAAATAATGATTTTCTCACTATTAACAAAATTTCATTCTCATAAAATTATTTGGACATAAATTGTTCCATTTTTTCGTACAACAAATTAATTCCATAAGAAAAACACACATGATGTGTATAAATAATTTTATCAAAATTAATTAATGTTCTTTTCCATTTCCTGCCATAATGATGAGATTATTCTTTATAATTTATGGTTGTTGTCATTATTTCTATTTTAATATTGGGTTTTAGCTCTCAAATTATTAGGAGAAGGCCCATTTCAGCTAGATTCAGTATCCCTCCCTTCCATGTATTTCAACACTGGGACCAGGGCCATTCGTTGTTATTAACGATAATAAGAAGCACCCAATGTCCCTTTTCATTATATGTTCAAAGCACCCCTTATGCGTTCTCTTTGGCTTTCAACAACTCGATAATGCCATGGATACCAACAACTGGAGGAATGAGGATTATAGATAGAATATCGTTAATAAGATGTACTTGACTCTGAACACCTATCTTTTTTGTTTCTTTTTGTGTTTTTAAGCTGGCTCATTATGGATGTTCTGATTTCCATTTGGAATCATTGATTGATGATAGTTTAGGCCAGCAATCAATCCATAAAAATTTATGTATGATGGAGGAATTTCAAGTCATGTTTAGAAGAGGAGGGGTTATGTTGCAGTCAAATTTAATAATTCAATATGACTTGGTCTCACTCTGTGTTGAAAATTATTACCGATTTCCCCTGCACATTTATGGTTGGGGTCAATGTATTCATTCATTACTGGAAATGAATATTTTTCTTAATACCTTGCAAGGAAATTTTCCTAGTCACCATCCCAAGAGCATCAACTGCTTTATCAACATTAGTTGCAATACCAACAACTATTCTGAAATTCAACCATCAATTCTTTAGTAGCAACAATTTCCCTTGCCACATAGCCAGCCACGGCCACAATAATCTAATTGCATCCGATCATCATGGAGCCCATGCACCGTCAGGTGAGTGCGAGATCTATTATTCTCCTAGTCACAGAGGTTCTACTGGTGCTGATCTTGCTTAAAATGATGCATAAAATTAATATGAATCTCCAACTCGAGCTATTGTTGGGTAAATAGCTTTGGGATCTCAACCTAGAAAGGATTAGGGCGGGGTGGTCCTACCTTTTCTTCTTCCCATGCTACAGTGGCTCTGCTCCTTCTTGCTCTACAACTATGGGATATTCCTCTGCCTTAGATGGTGGTGATGCTCCCATCTTTCTACTTGTGCTACTAGTGCTTCTTATGTTGGCTTGGCTGTTGGACCTAGAACCTGAGTTTGCACATGGAGGTGTATTTTCTCCGTATTTGGTTCTCTTACTGTAAGGTGTTCTAAAGTGCTATGTTCCTAATAAATAGGACTATCTATTCTAGGAAGTGAGTGACTAGCAGGAGGTCCTTAGATGATCGATTCTCAAGGAATAAGAGGTTGGAGACCAAAATGAGAACTAGTAGGTTTACAGCAGTCGTCATCAGTTAAAGAAGAATGGAAGGGTGCAGGTAGGGTTTGGTATACAACCAGCGCAAAAATCTGGTATCCAATTAACTCAACAATATATTACACAACAATCTCAACCCTCCATTCTACAACCTGTTCAACGATCTCAAGTTCATCAAGCTCAAAAATCTATTGTGAAACAAGCATCTCAGATTTCCCTTTAGTTGTTGAGAATTTGGCTTCATCTAAGAATAGATGAAAGATAAATTTGGATATTCTTATAATATTTCATATTAATAAGAATGTTTTGTCCCCTTATATGGGCTAACTATGAGTTTTCCAACATCAATGAAGTTGTCAGTTCAAACTGGACAATTAGTTGTTGTTGACTGGAAGGAAAAGGTTTATCAAAGGGTAAGATAGGTCACATTCTAATTTTTGTACCATTGCTACATCAATCAAATCAAATACAACAAGAGTTGCACAAGAGGTTCTAGACACCTGGTGATTTTGTTTAGCAGTAATAACATATTTCTATTGAACAACAAAAGCAACTCTTACAACAGCAAGGGCTCTTGGAGGTGTATTCTAGTAAATCCACTCTGTTTCATTTACATTTTATATAACTTATCCCATTCGGATTGTGGTTAAGGCTTTACTAAATATCAATGATGATTATCTATCATTGCCAAGTTGTATCTATTGTGCATATTTGAATTCATCTAAGCATAGATGAAAGACAAATTTGGATATTCTTCTAATATTTCAAATTAATAAAAATGTTATGTTCCCTTATATGGGCTAAATGTGGGTTTTCGAGCATCAATGCAGTTGTCAGTTCAAACTAGACAATCATTTGTTGTTGAAGGGGAGGAAAATTTTTATCAAAGGGTAAGATAGGTCAAATTCTAATTTTTCTTCAAATTTACAATTTTTTGGGATGTCCTTTGCATTTGTCGTTGTATATGTATCTCCATTATTTCACAATGATCAGTCTTCTATATGTTAGCCTTAGTGCTCTTTCTCTAAAGAGTATTAGAGTTCGTCTGATTGGAAAATATACCATTTCATATTTACCATTTAATTTTTCACAATTATGGATCAATACAACAACCCATTAAGAGGTTCCTTGACATACCTATACTATATGCTTTTTTTTTCCCTCTTTTTCAATCTAAAATACCTTGATAAATATTTTTTTTCCAAAATGCATATTATATTTATTTTTTGAGAAATAATGACTACAATAATAACTTTGCACTATCAAGCCAAACTATGATTATATAGATTACTCTTCCCTACATAAGTGAGGGGAACCAACATATCCAATTAGCTCTCAAGGGTCTAGAGAGTCTATGTAGATTCTCTTGAGATTCGAAGCTTTGACAAATATTTGGTGTCTCAGGAACAAAAAAAGTGATAGAAATTGTTAAGTTCTTAATGCAACTACAAAACCTGAAAGAGATGTATTATCCAAAGATAAAAGAATTATTTATAAAGCTTTCAACGAAATGTCAAGAGGTGTGTTCTTTTCCTTCCTTAGTTCTAACTTCTAGCTTCTTTTACCTTTGTCAAATTTATAAAATAACATGGTGGCATTATGAATATATTACAAGTGAGATATGGAAACTTCAAATCATAGAGTGAAGTATTCTTATGAGATTGCAAGAATAGGTTGGGGTTGTTTTGGAAATGAAATCCATGTAGCCACCATTAACGACGATAAAACTATTTTCAACTTTTGATGTATAAAAAGTGAATTTCAATGGTTATGACAGTTTGGTATTTTAGTTAATTTTGGTCTAAATTCTCATAGAATTGTTGTTTTATTAGCCCATGGCACTTGATCAATCTGAAAATCTTAAGAACTGCAGGAAAAAATTGCAACATATGATGCAAAATATTAAAATATAGAAGAGAAACATTTCTTGAGGGTTTAAAAAGGATAAGGTTGATGCTTTTGAAAAGAAAATTCATTGCATTTTGAACTCATTTAAGGAGATAAAATCTTCTCCACAACAACAACAGGGACACCAATAACTTGCAAATCAGACTTTCATCCAAGTGCAATTTATGAAGAAAAACCCAAAAACTAAGTTATCTTAGAGGAACAAGAAAAGTATGTTAATCAACTCCAATAGATGAATTTATAGCCTTCTGTTACTTCAATGCAATCAAACATTGTGACACCCATTCAACATGAATCCATACCTTTACAACAATCTGGTGTACAAACATCACAACAAAATGTTTGTACTACAATCTAGTCTGCTGCTAATATAAGTTTAATGCAAGGAACTAGTGTGGCTAGCTTATATAAAAGTTCAGTAAAACATCTTCAAAATAATAATATTACTTCTCCTCAGCGGAATAATTCTCCTTTTCAGTAGAATATTATTAACTCCATACAACACACTGGGATCAATCCTTTATAGAAAAATAATATAAATACCCTGCAACATCGCCACCATGCTCTGAAGTAGCAAGAAATGCTACAAGCACAAGTAGATATGTAGCAGCAACTACATATTCAACACCCCCTACTACTACGGTAGCAACAAATCTAGCAACAACATTAAAAGAAACAACAATAAGTTGTTCAATTACATGTAGAGCTTCAGGAACAACAAATGCCACAACTTCAATGAATTAATGAGTTGAATAATGACTCAAGGACAAATTAGTCTTCTATTAAACAATAATTTATGCCGCAACACCATCAATTAAGTCAACATTCATATTATGAACAATAGTAAGAGAAGCCTAAGACAGAATCGATACTTTCTGTTTCTTCACCTCAACTTCTCCAGGTTGTTTCTCCACATGTTTTTCAACATTCCTCTCCACAGATGGATCAACAAAGTACAGTAGTGTCTTCACTTCAGGTTTTCAAAGTTCTAACTCTCGTGCATCCTAAAACCTCGCCATTTATGGCTCCCTCGCCCTCTACTCTCCCAGTTCCTTCCCCTCACATAGAAGATGTTGAGAAGAAACCTTATTCCATTTCTTCAATTTAAAATGTTGGAAATATTGAGGGATTTCATCATCCCATTCCTATATGAAAATAAGTTGAATCTATAGCTATTTTAACAATTGGAATTTCTACCTGACCACTATTAGCTAAATTTCGTCCTAGCCCAGCTCAGAATACTATAAACTAGGATGGACATCAAACTCGTTTACGGTTGTTTCTTCAATTTAAAATGCTATAAATGATGAGGGATTTTAGCAACCCACTCCTATATGAAACCATGTTGAATCTCTAGATATTGGCACACCTAGAATTTCTACCTCGTCACTATTAGCTAACTTTGCTCCTAGCCTAGCTCAGATTACTATCAACCCAGATAGACACTGAACTGTTTCACATGGACCCCTAATAGAATACAAATCAAGCACAACCGAACTCCCCTTGGAGCGTTATGTAAAAGTTGTATGAAAATCTCAAACTCTCTTTGTTGGTTTGTTTCCTTTTATGTGTTTCCCAGTATTTCAACAAATTGGTCATGAAAAGTCTATTTGTTTTTAGTTGCTACTGATACATTAATAGTGCAAGCTACCTAACGTATGAAAATTTTAGATTCCATAGCCCATAGAGAGTAGTTTGTTTTCAAATAATGCAATATAGATCCATTTTTTTGAGTCTTCCATTTTCATGTCAGTAAAGTATATGTTTACATCCTTTTGTGTTTGTATAAAAAAACAAGCAATGTTCCTTTCAATATATCAAAAAATGGAATTCGTTGTTTCATTGTTGATGTAAAGTACATGCAACCAATATTATAAATTTCATGTCATCATTATTGGTATTACCATTATGGTAATCCAGTATTGTTTCTATTAGATGTTGTAATGGGAATCGTGGGGTTTATATTTTGTGGGCAGTGATATCTTCCATCAAGTCACATTATAATGCATATTTTTGCCCAAAGGAAATTATCATTCATTGCAAGCAATTAGGTAAAAGGCAATGCATAAATTCTCCAAGGATGTAAAGGAACAATAAGTTAAAAACTTAAAACTAATGCTATTGCTCGGGATATTGAGCCATATGTTTGAATGGTCACTATTACTATTAAAATTTGGCTGACAAGTAATTGATATAGTAAGAGCATAGAGCTAGGGGTTGGTTAGAAAACCTGAAGGAGATTTACTTTAACTTATCACATTACAAGTCCCAGGGATGATTATACTTGTGTCTTCTTTTGAATATTTATCTTGGATTTGAATTCACTATCTCTATGTTACATACTAGAGTATGATTGCTAGTGATTACACTGTGCATTTATAGCTAAAAAAATAGTGATGAAGGAATGACTTTGGGAGTCTTAATTGTAACAAATTACAATGATTATGGTCGAAAATCCCTTCCAAATGTACCCTGTCCTATCTAGAAGATTGGTCATGTATATTTTTTAGTTCCTTCTTTTCAAGTTTGTGTGTTGATGGATTGGTATTCATGGAAGGAGCCCTAATATGGAAAATAATCCCATCATTGTGACATTCCAATGAATAAATAGCTTTTATTTAGGATCTTCACAATCTAACTATTATACTTTACCAAGTATCAATCACCAGCAAAACTGACAAATGAAGTGTCAGGCTCCCTTATTACTATTCCAATTCACCATCTCTATGTTACACACTGGAGGATGAGCTGCTGATCATTGGATTTTGCACACTGATTATGCACTATAGAAAATAGTGTTCAAGGAATGGCATTAGGAGTTTGTATTGTAACAAATTACAATAATCTTGGTTTAATAGCCCTACCTAATGTAGCCCATTATATTTATAGGATTGGTTATGTCTACCTTTTAGTTCCTTCTTTGTAGTTTATTTGTTGGCAGATTGACATTCAATGAAGGGAGTACTAATATGGAAAAAAAATCCCATCATAAGGACATGCCACTATAGTCATAGATCTCAATTGGGACTCAATAAATCTAAATACGAGAGACTTGATTGGTTCTATGTCACGAGCAAAAGTAACATATAGTGTCAGTCTCTCTTAGTATTATACTAGAATTGAAGAATCTCAGAATGTGATATTGACTATTATGAGCATTATAATATGCCTTTGATCGACTTTGTTAAGTTTGACTAATTGCCAAGTTTCCATCGTCACTTTCCTGGTGCTAAGTAACTTTATGAAATACATGAACTAAAACTAGAACTATATTATGCTGGCAGACTTGGACCACTTTTTCTACTTAAGGTTTTCACTTACAGAATATAAACATAGTCATAATATTTAGTGCGAATACTGCTAAAATTGACTATTAATTAATATTTGGCTGCATGTTGGGTTGTGTATATCATGTAAGGTTGTTTGATGTTATGCTTTGTTCTAAATTACACTGATCTATTCAATCTCCCCAAAGGCCTTGAGTTTGGTTGTGAATGTCATAGGCCCAGTGGTAAGCTTGATAGATAGGATAGCAGGATCTGCACTAGGTGACGATTCCAACATTGTTGCTGGAGAATATTTAGTTGCTACGGTAAAATTCCATTTGAAAGCGAGAAATCCAATATTATAGTATGGCAGTTATGTGACAAAAAGAATGAGACATTGCATTACTTCCATGCCCCTCAACACTGTAGCTCTAGGTGATAGTGTGACCAAAAGTCTCCAATAACTTAATAATGTAGTCTCTAGAAATGTGATCTACAACAACTTCTAATATCAAGATGCTGAGATTGGAGATATGCTATTTATTCACTTATTTCTAATGTAGTATTATAGTTTTCATGTGTGTTTGTGTTTATTAACTTGTGTTTGGATTAGTCCATGTCATCTTGTACCTGTGCATTTTTCACTCACCAACCATGAAATTTTATAGATTTTTATTTTATTTGCCAATATTACTCTTACATTTCAACATTAGCAAACTATATCTTCAAACATGTGCATCCTGTTTCAATTTTTATGTATCTCTTAGATCATTGTTTTCTTAACCTAAGTTATTCATCATCTTTACTTATTTTTGTATGCAGTGTCATTTGAACCTTTAGAGTATTTAAACTAGTGTATATTGAGTTAGCTAAAACTCATGAGTCTTACGGAGTCTTGGCTGGGGTGAGTACTCACCTAAGACTGGCCCACAAAAATATCCACTCGCTACATTCATGGGAAACTTCTGATGCTTGCTAAGGCTCACTACAAACTTTCCAATGACCATACTGACCACAAACTCACAATATTTTTTGTGCATATAATTTACTATATTTTAAGGGTTTCTCGTCTTTGTTGAGCCTTTCCCAAGTCATTGATTCTTACCAAGTCCTAGGGAAGCCAAGTATTTGCTGATTCCACGACATTGGTGTTAATAAATGACATGATTTTATTTTGTTCCATTTCATCAAGGCATATGTAGGTGTGAGCTTGTGGTTTCTTTTCTACAAGGTGATTATTTTTGGCCACATCTCTTGATTGCAATTTATTAATGTGTTTATCATCATTTTAACTTCTTCTAATGCAAATCAAGATAACTTGTTTTTCTATGTTCAAGCATCTTTGACACCATCCCTGAGCCCCTGCCACAATATTCTCTCTCTTCCATATTTGCAACAGTCACATATGGATGGTTGGGAATTAAAATTTTAGTCCCATTACACTCAACAATAAAGAGATGGGGTGGTTGAGATGAGGCCATACTTCAATGAGGTTCAATAAAACTTGAAACCATGTCCAAACTTGAGATGTTGTTCAAGTTTTCTTGTTCCTCTATGTCAAGTAGATCTTGTAGAGGCTATGGCAATGAGGGGGGTTAAGTCCACAATATCTATCCTTTTTTTTTTTAAGAAATAAATTCCTTTGATGAGACTTGGTTTAGTGAACATGATCTCTTGTGGGTGACTTAGTATAAATTGATTGCTTATCCACTTTATTGTATTTTATTGGAGACTTGGCCAATTTTGATCACTCTTCCCACAACTTTGTACTCTATATATAAGCGTAGTCTTTGGTCTAGGCAAACCACACCTATGCCTCCTATGTTATATATATATTTGGATTCCTCAACATGTGTACAGTTCTGGAATACTCTTGTCATACTCAACTACTTTTTTACTCATGAATCCATGTGTATATTCTTGCATTTTTTTTTGTGCTTATATCAATTGTGTTTTTGTAAATTTTTTATTTATTGAACAACAGCATCTTCGGGTGTGAACAATTGCTGGAGAATGTTTTTCACCATTGGATATAAATGGTAGGCGATGAGATGTATATGAGTGTTCAAAGCTTTCTAAGGGTGGCATGGAATTTGTTACACTGAGTATAATATGGTTCAACCTCAAACACTTCCATTATATTTCCTGTTGATGTCTCTCTATCATCAATTAGAAATGACATGCTTAAGGTATAATTTAAATGTTTTTTCTTAATTGAATATCTTTCTTGCCTCCAGAACATGCATAACTTCATCATATTTCTTGAATTTAAGTTCATTTTCATTTTTTTGGAACAATAATGGTCTTGATTGTAATGGGTCTTCATCCAAAGGGTTTACATTATTCATCAAAATGAGAAATGAAAATATTTGCTCCCATTTATTTTATCCTAGTTTTGTTGTGCTAAGTTAGGCTAACTAGAAACAAAAGTATTGATTGTTCCCCTATATGAAGATAAATTAAATTTTTATGGCTTACATCCACATTTATAGTGAGGACTGGACTCATGGTCCAAAAAGAAAAATTTGTGATATTTTAATCCACTAAAAGCTCAAAATGGGCAGAGTTAAACACAAAATTAGAGAGATTCTTTATTCTAGTACTTTATTTGTTTGGTGAATCTTGGTGGTGCTTCTAGTTGATCCATGTGTGGATGGATCAAAATGGTCAAAGGTAAGCACAACATTAGAGAGATTCTTTAGTCTAGTACTCTATTTTTTTGGTGAACCTTGGTGGTGATTTTGGTTGATTCGTCTACTGTGTGTGGATGGCTCAAAATGGGCAAAGGTAAACAAAAAATTAGAGAGATTCTTTAGTCTATTACTCTATGTTTTTGGTGAATCTTGGTGGTGCTTATGGTTGATCCCTGTGTTGTGTGTGGACGGCTCTTTCTTTATCTCATGCTGCTCTCATATCCCTTCCTCATCTCCCTATCGAGTTGCATGCTTTAGTTGTTTCTTCTTTAGAAGTTTGATTGATATATTGAAAAAATTATGAATTTGGCAGAGCTCATTCTTTCTTTCTAAAATTCCTTTTTTTTTTCACCTGTGCTGGCAAGCTTATTATCATAATCTCACTGCAGTTTGTATCTGAATGATTTCAAAGATTTGAAAACCTTTCAAAAAGAAACATGGGTAGACCATACATGAAGGATGACAATGATGGATTTAAGAGAATTTTAGAATCTTCCTCTTCATATCTAATGCTATTGTTAGGGTTAAGAATACCTATCTACGGTTATCGTTATTCTACCCTAAATATGTAAAAAACTATAATAATTCTCGAGTTGTCTATGGAGTCTTGGATAGATAGTGATTGGGTGCTCTCTAGAGACACTCCTTGATGTGAAGTCATTGGTTCAGTCCCCCCACCCCCATGATCGAGGTGATATATTAGACATGATGAAGATGTGGTCCCACTAAGTTTACAAAAAAAAAATTCCCCAGTTGAATTTTATATGGAATATGAATTTTATATTCTAAATGGTGAGAATAAATACTATATTCCAGGGTATTTCATCAAGTACTTTTGAGAATTTATTCCAATCATCAGTTGACAAAGTATCACAATTGTCGATTGTAAAGACTCCATAATGAGAGGATGGGGAATAAATAACCACATTTTCAAGGGCTATATGAAAACTCTCAAATGCCTGGGAGCCACTGCCACTAATTTATTTTATATATAAATTCTTAACAAGACTTTGAGCTAAAAATGAATAATAGAGTCCACAAGGTTGTGAAAGATCTAGAGAATGTAAGTTCATGGTTACTGAAAATATTCTACCAAATGATGTTTTACTTGCTCCCTGAGGACCATGGAACACATAAACTTGGGAAATCTTTCTCCTCACTATATAATTCAAGAGAGCTTGAGCTTCTAAATTTTTAACAACAAATTCTCCAAATGTATTTGGAACATACTTCTAAGACAAGCTCCTACACCTAGGCTTGAGATCTCAAAAAACCACTGCCCATAATATCTTTTCCATGTCCATAATGATTGATCAATCTTGTTTCAAAAACCATGTCAATATTTTGTCTAAGACAGGTTTTATGGTCAACATAGAGATCTAGCTCACCTAAAGGAATTCTTCCTTGTGTATTTATATCTGTACTTTTATGAGACCCACCTGGCTCCATTAGTAGGGGAAGTGACTTAGAATCAAAATCTAAAGAAGTAATAGAATGATTAGATGTTTGTAATTTAGTAGAAAACACCCTTTGAGAAATATAATAACTTTGTGATGAAAGACCTTCAATTTTTTGTGTGGTCAAATTTGAAAGCCTAGATGAGAGGATCCTACTTGGAAAATCAAATATATGTTTTCCTCTAGTGTGTGTTCTAGACCAATCACAAGGAATCCCACAACCCTTTTTGGGAATATCAATTCCTTTTGATTTACCACTTCCCTCTTGAAGTCTAGTCTTTTGTGAAACTATGAAATATTTTTTACTAATCCCACCATGACTACCACAGTTCAAAGCAACTAAAACTGATAAATATTCATAATGCTCTCTTTCTTCTTCATGAATGCACCTCTTAATGCATTTTAACTTGTGTTTTATTGACCTATCCATTTCCCCTGTTGGACAGTTTGGGTGATAATATGATTCAAAGCGAGAAGTTGAAAGATCCTTATCATCAATTGGTGAGCCTTCCTGCGCTTCTTCATAACAGATTCTATCTTTCCTTATGCAATCATTATTTGGAAAGAGGTGTGGAGAACAAACCTTGATATCATTTTCTACTCTGTTTTTCAAGTTACCATCCAAAGTATTTGATATATTGTCTTTAGTATCCCTGTTAATGCATCTTGGGGTGATTCCATTATATATGCATTAGATTCCATTCTCCCTTGAGAATGAAATTCATCACTTGATAATGTATCATTTCTATAAAAATCATCTTCGCTAGGCTTCCTATCAAGTTCATAATCACTTCTCCAATTTTCAAGAGTCAAATGGTTAAAATAAGTGATAAGGTTAAGGAATACCCATCTCAACATATTGTTTTCCCTATGCAAAATATCCTCCCTAAATATAGAGAGGAGGGAAGGAAGATAAAGGATTAGTCTATAATATTGGACCTACCACCCTTAATGTTGAATGTGGGTTGTGTGAAGTTAGAACCTCCTCAAAACACTAGTGTACCAGTAGTAAGTACCAACAAAATTACACAACTAGGAAAAGGGGATTTTTGGTGGAGAATTGAAAGGAGCCACTAAAGTATGATGCATATAGGATATCCATGAAGACAAATATTATAGTCCAAAAAAATTATATCCATAGAAACTATGGATCTGTGGCTGAAAATTGTCTTAGCAACATCATCTGTCTCTTACTTGGCCTCAATTATTTTTTATTGATTGTCATACCCGAGGGTTTCGTAGACTCGTGGGACCTTGGCTGTATTTTAAGGATTGGATTGGGTTTTTGAATTATTTCTTCATCTCCTTTAACATAAATATCACATATTTCAAGGGATATTATATTGAATTGATTCTTTCAGAGGTTTTTTCGGTTCAGCTTTATACTTGTCCATATAGAGAATAAGGTCAGTTTAAACACAACCTCTTATTGTTGCTTTTATACTGAAATTTTCTTGTATTTATGATGAATATCAGTGATGATGTGGATGGAATTTTGTGATTAAGTGTCGTTTATAGACTACAATTCCTTCATTTTATATGTAACGTCATCATCATGCATGTGAAATGGCATCTAGTTTATTTTTATCTATTTTCTTTTGATGTAATTTTATAGTTGGAATCTTAGTCTAGTCTGCCTTTGTTACACAAGTAATGTTTCCTTCTACATTCCTTGAAACAGGTGAAAATTGGATTTTGATGAAGATTTTTTATATTTTATGAGTTTGAAATTGGTGAGGCTACATCATAGTCATGTCCAAGAATAACACCCAAATAGGGTGGGGAATTGAACCAGTGACTTAACATCTAGGAGTGCTTTAACAACACACCTAATCATTGTCTATAGAACACCCCGTGGATGATGAAAGAAATTACAGATACTAAATACTTAAATTGTGAAGTAGGTTAGTTCTACATTGATACTGTCTAGATATAACATATTTTATTGTTGTTATTTGTCCTTCATATTTTTTCCATTTTGGTTATGGAAGATCAAATATTCTTCCAATATCTAATATGAATCTTCATGAACATATTGGCATCTCATCGTTAAATATTCATAGGATTTTGCTGAAAGTTCGTGTGGGGAGGTATACAGTTTTTTAGCAAATACAAACACAAGTCTTCAAGGATAACATAGAATTGAACCATGAACCAATATAATGTCATATGGTTCTACAATTGTTTCCAAAATTGTACTTTTTACACCATCTAGTGACACCACTTATTATTTTACTTCATAATGGTTGCAGGTAAATTTTTTAAAAGAAAATGGATGGGTTTGGAAATGATTCTAAAAAAAAAAATATCCATGTGGAGGTCTGGTGGTATTATTTTCTGACAAACTGGCATGAGAATGATGATAATCCCTCATCTTTTCCATGATTATATCCATCAAATTTGTGACAAATGAGTGATCAACTACCCAACCACACGAATATTTTGTAAATTCCACCCCCAAATTGGTTTATGAGACCATAGGGATGAAGGATGGGTGTTGGATTTATTTCTCATCCATCCCAACCCTTAATACTAAAAATATAGCCACAAACATACACCAACAATTATTTCCCTGATTGAAATAATTTTTAGGTATCTTAGCCAACGTTCAAACAGTGACAAGCCTCTTCCAATTATAAAAACACAACACAAGGCTATGATCTCCATTGAATCCACCATCTCTAGTTCCACAGTGTTGGCATAAAAAAATTGAGCTATTGGTTTCTCTTTGGGAATCCTTGAAATTCATATACCTTGGCTCATTGCAGTTATGAATCAGACAAGTGGATAATGTGATTTCAAAGATATCTTAGCTCATTTCCAATTACCATTTATTTAAACAAGTGAGCAATGAGATTCCATGTTGCTTACTCTACAAATATCTCTTCAAATGCAATGCCTTCCTTCCACTTTTTCCACAACCCATCTAGCTTGGAAAAGACTCATACATCTTTCAAGATCACATGCTTCTTGGGTTGGTTATATGGAATTCCAGCTATGGAGGCATGTGTTCTCTCAGCATGAGGAAGAATGTAAGAATGACAAGGAAAGAACCTCTCCAAGAAAAAGTATATGTTATGTCTCCCATGCATGAGGATCATGTGTCTTCCATATAACATTTTGAGTTTGGACTTGGAACATATGATAAACAGGGTATATGAAAGAGATTTTAACATAACATCACTACAAGAAAAAATGACATTGGTGAGGGGAAAAAATGGTGACCATAAGCTCATTGGTGAGGGTCAAAAGAGCCTTCATCACCAAAAATTGAACGTCACCAAAGGTGGCGTCACCGAAAGTATAGGCGTTGTGGTGACATTCAAGGTCTGTCACCAATAATGATTTATAGTGACAGATAGTGACCATCACCATTTCATATGAGCAATGGTGACGGACAATAGCCTCTGTCACCAAAAAACTGGACGTCACCAAAAGTATGTGTTGTGGTGACATTCAAGGTTCGTCACGAATATTGATTATAATTACGAATAGTGATCGTCACCGTTTCATATGAACAACAATGATTTTTTGTGGTGGACCTTTCATGGCCGTCACTATTGGTGCATATATATGGCGACGTTCAGTGACCATCACCATAAACTCATTGGTGACATTAAGGTCCATCACAAATAATGACTATAATGACAAACAGTGACCCTCACCATTTCATATCAACAACAAATATTTATGGTGATGAATATTTAATGGTTGTCACTATTGATGCATATATATGGTGGAATTCATTGGCTATCACCATTTCATATTTTGGTGAGCATCGAAAAATGTCACCATAAGCTCATTGGTGATGGTCAAAAGAGCATCAGTCACCAAAAATTGATCTTCGTCATTTCCTATGAATATAAGGGCACGATGGAATTGAACCACCAACCTCTTGCTTGTAAAGTAGGTGCTCTTTCATTGAGCTAGCACACTTTAAAAAATTAGACTTTAAACTAACAATTGCTCCTAAAGGTGCAAAGATACACCAAGGGAATAGAAAATCTAGGAAGATCAAAAGTTGCTTGAAATAATATGTTCAATATACATAATAAAAAGACAATAATAATAACTTTTGATATAATCTAAAACAGCATGTGCTATGTAGGAGAATAACAGGAAAGCACAAATAGAAATTTGAATCACAACATAACAATATAAAAGAACATGCAACAGGAAAGGAACAACTCCACAGTTTGAGAAATATGAAAAATCCATGGGCATGTTCTTATATATTGACATAGATAATGAAATAGAAATCCATATTTATGAAATTTAAGTATCACACAAGAATGTCTTGAACAAATATCAATATGTAAAATAGTATTTTTTGCATTTGGATTTACCTTGTAGAACCTCGGGAAAAAGTTTCCATAGAAACATCCAATAAACATAACATGGACCTTAGGAGCAATTGTGCAGGGGATAAAATATGAAGGTAAAGCACTAGAGACGTATTCAAAGAAAATGATGAAAAGCGTATCTAGAAAGAACTAAGAACCCTCTAAAGTAAACCACACATTTATCATCATGACTAGTACACTTGCAAAAAAAAGATCAAAATAAATTATGAGCTATTTCACCAAAAAAAAGTGAATTTTTACACTAAAATATAGTTTCAAATTAATCACTAGCATGACGCTAACTTCTTTGCAAAAATAGGGAAGTTTCAAGACAATGTATAATATCTTGCATGACAATCATGTTGATAAAACCTTCCAAGGAATAAGACCACAACAGTCAACAAAAGTGCCATCATACTTAATACTATCAAAGAGTGGTCAATAGAAAAAGTGAATTGACAGACCTTCATAACTTGCATTGGTTCCTTATCCTTCATCCAACCCTAAAATTTTAGACCAAGGTTAAAATTTTGAAGGATAATTAAGAAAAGTCACATGATCTTGTGAAATAAGATTTTTATCACTAGCATTAACTATGATGCAACCGTTTTGCACAAACAAAGCATCCTTGTCTAAAGTGAAGTAGTCAGTGACGATTAAGACTAATTATGGGCTTAGAATTTTTTTTCCATTTTTTTTAGAATTTTTAGAATTACCTTACGTAGTAGCAGAGCCATTCCCACCATGGATTTGGAATTCCACAACAACCACTTATGTAATTGGGATTTTTGACTATAATCATTTTAACTTTCTCCTTCCTTTTGCTCAGCCACTGAAATATGTGTTGAGAACTCTTTTCTTAAGACATCCCTCATTAGAATGGGAAAACCATTAGTGATAATAACAATATTCTCGTAACATTTCCACTATCATTACAATTTCTTTTGGGCTAAAATTTAGACTTATGGGTATCTTTGTCATGCCTTGTAAACAAATGAAGATGACAAGGGGAAGGAGTAGAAGAAGAGGGATTAGAAAAAATCCACTGAGAGGAGCTTGAATTGTTTTCAATGATGCTCCATCTTTAGGGATCGCTTCTGTAACTTGCTCTCAATATTCAAGGAAAGCCAGAAAGCCTTGCTCCAATGAACTAAGTGCATGCAAATTCCATCTTGTGCTGAATATGAAATAAGAGACACTTGATAAAATTGAAACATTAATCTCCGACGATGAATTTTTCAATATACTAATGAACAATCAATACCAGCAATTGTCAGAGAGGCAGCCACCGTTAAGTAGCTCCCTCCTAGGAGGTTAGAAACATTTTCTAATAACTAGTTTGTAGAAGCCATCGAAATCACCCAACATGCACCACATTGCACACAACATGTTGAGTTGTGGGAGAAATAATCTTAAATTAGAATGCACCCTTTTGTGAGAGTAACGACATTTTGGAGAAACAAAAATTCCTATGATAAGTGATATACCTGCTGGAGGTATAGAAATGCTGCCAGCAGATCAAGAGGTTGGTCCAGACCCCAAGAGATATCTATGGAACAACCCCAAACCTGAGAACCTCTGAGGTTATGTCAAAAACTTTAAGAAGGAATGTGAAGGAAAAATTCTTACAATCAGACTAAACTCACAGGATAACTACAAACCAAGAGTGACAAAGTTCTAGACAGTTCCTTAGTATAAAGAGGCTAGAAGGTTATTTTATTGGGCAAAGAGAATGCTATTTTCATCTTGCAGATGAAAACTTCTCTTGCACATGATGGGAAAAAGGGCTTGAAAAAAGATGCCCCGTGTGCAGCATCAACGCACACAACATTCTCTTTTTCCAAATGCACTAACCTTCTAGTTGTGGCCAAATATCACTTGGGTCACAGTTGCAAGGCTTTCAGTAGCAGGCACTTACCAAATCTTCCACAATTTGCGCTATTGTACTAGAACTAGATCTTGGACCTATGCTAAGATGTGAGGTGTTTCCACTGCAAGACATCAAGTAGCATGTTTAGCATTCAGAGCTGACAAACTTGAGAAAAACCTTGACCAGGGAGAAACAGTCAGAAAGAAATGAACAAATAATAATAATAATAACTTTAGATGATTATAAATAGGAAACCCTACTATCACTGCATTGGAGGTGCAGGCCTTCGCTTTTTTATTTTTCATTATAATTTGCACAAAATCCCTCCAATCCTAGCCTATCACATTTTTGCATTTAGCAATAGTTAAAGCCTTTTTCATTTGGTCACGTATGAATCCCTATGGACAACTAGTATTATATATGCCATACATAGCAATTAGGAAGCCAAAACAAGTAAATGCAATGTTTCAACTGTAACTTCGTATCAGGAATTGTTAGTTACAGTAACAGCAATGGTATTCCAATTGCATAAGACATATGTATCTCCTATGGAAAGGCTGATTGTATTCTTTGTGTGAGCCAAAATCTCAATCAATAGCAACATAAAGAACTAATATGCAGTGGAATTTTCATAGAAACTATTTCATAAATGGGAAAGGTAGTGAATTATGGAATAGTATATCATGTGTACTACCTGTTTAGTTGGTTACCCTGCAATATCTACTATAATTTTCATATTCTTTATTATTTGGGTACACTGCTCATTTTATCTAGAATTACAGTGAGATAGTTTTCTTATAGTTGGTCATATTACAGTAGGAATGTCATCAATATAGGAAATCTAGTTTTGACTGAAAATGAGAGAAGGGCATAAGGAAAATCATTGCCACAAGGTAAAAATATGATTGACAACTTCTTATTGGAATGTATATTATTTGGATTTAAATACAAACTATGATTATTCGTGGTAATGCTATGGATGTTGGAGAATAGACATTCAAGAAAGTATTGTCACTGCAACACATCCACAATGTAGCTGTAGATCCTTTTTCACTTTGGTTTCCATTTTCTGCAATGGTTTATAGTGGTAGCATGATGCGTGCATTAGATATTTTCTTCCAATGTTATAGTGAACCTGGTATTTTCAAGGGGTCATAACCTGTTAGGAAAGAAATTATTTTTTCCTAAGAGGCATTCCTAGAAAAAATTTGTCAAGAGGCGAATCTGCTAGACTAAATTATAATATATATTGTGACTTCCCCAAAGCTTGAAACTTATTCATTGGTTGATACTTCACTTGTCAGTCAATAATGCAGCAGCCTTCAGAAACCAAAACACAGTGGTGACTTGCAGGTCATGTTTGCATTATGCTAGTACAAGCTTAGTCTATTTAGAGGCCTACCATATGCAACAAATGAGATTTTCAGAGAAGCTTTCCATGTGCACTATTGGAATTGTAGGACAAATTAAATAGTTAGTTTATATATCTTCAGCGATTTTGAATTAGGAAAGAAGCCCTTAAAATGTACATCCATCATAATACTAGGCCGAGTTTAATCTAGTCAAGTGTGTTGCTACTTGCACACACTTGTTATTTATTTTTCCCATCTTAGGTCTTAGCAAACTGACATAGTAAATTTATAAGAGTTCCAAAAATAAGTGTCTAAGTGAGATGGAAGACATGTGAGAAAAGTCAAGCTCTCCTATCCATGTTCACCCATTATTGGGCTTCTTTAGGATTAATAGTTGAGGAAAGTTTTTCAGCACTGTGGGACTAAGAAAGTATGCCAACTTGTAAGATTAAATAACATTGCAACACCATGAGAGTTATCTATAATTGTTGAATTGATGTATACTAGTTTAGCATATTAGTAGGAGACAACTTAGCAACTTCTTAATATCATGTTGCATGAAGAATTGCTTCGAACCTATGTTTTTTAGGCAATTGATATACTACCCAAATCATGTCCTTTAGGAGACAAAGTTTTCACATTTAGTGTGTGAGAGAGCGAATGGGTATCATGTTCACATGGATTGATACATAAGTCCAATTTATATTTTCTTATCTTTTCCTAAAGGCTAATATCAGTAAATGCGAACATGAGAGTGGGTGCCCTCATATTTGAAGAGGCAAATCTAGAGGGATTGTGTTAAAGACCATTTAATTTAGTCATTCTACCCTCATGCTTAATGGAAATAAACATTTCATATGATTCATGTCATATGTGCCCAAGGTTTGAAAACACTAAATTTTAAACTGCCAACATGTCCTTTATGAGAGTGGGTGCCCTGACATTTGAAGAGACAAATCTAGAGCGATTGTGTTAAAAACCATTTAAATTAATCATTCTACCCTCATGCTGAATGGAAATAAACATTTCATATGATTCATGTCCTATGTTCCCAAGGTTTGAAAACACTAAAGTTTAAACTCCTAGGATCTCATCATTCCCTCTAGTTGAAGGAAGAAGAAATTTGAAAAGAAACATTGATCTCCTATAGTGACTCGTACCTTTCTTATTTCAAATTTGTACTTGAGAATTTTATGGCTTAGGATTTGAACCTCAAATTAAGTGGTAGGTTCAACATATAATTGAGGTTGTTTGACCTTTTGGGAAACTATGCAACTATGAGTGCTTTCAATGTACAAGATTATAATGATCCATTTTAGATGAATCTCTTAGCTTTCACTATCTTACGATTTTTGAATATTGATATTATTAGAAATTGCAAGTTAAAGGTAATTTTTATTGCAAAATATAGCACTCCTATGGCTTCATAGGTATGGGCACCTCAACTTGACCTATCTCTCTCAGTTGGCATGAGAGAAACTAGTAAATGGACTTCCGAACATTCTGTAGAAGATCCACAGAGTTTGCAGAGCTTGTCAGGCACGGAAGCTACATTGAATACCATTTTATGAAGGAAAATCTTGGAGAGCATACAGGGTCCTTCAGTTGTTACATTCAGACATATGTGGACCAATGAACATGAAATCAACCACTGGTGCTAGGTACTTCCTTCCGTTTGTTGATTATTTCAGTAGAAAAATGTGGGTATATTTTCTATAATTAAAATATGACGTGTTTAATGAATTTCAAAAGTTCAAAGCATTAATAAAGAAACATTTAGGTTGTCATATTACCTCTCTGAGATATGATACTGCTGGGGAATTCTACTTAAAATATTTCAATAAAGTTTGTGCTAAACATGGGATCCAAAGACAATATACTACACCTTACACTCCACAAAAAAATGTATTGGTTGAGAGGAAAAACTATACTATCACAAAGATGGCTAGGTGTAAGTTGTAGAGGAAGTCTATTCTAAATAGGTTTTGAGCTGAGGCAATGTTCACAATAGTATACCTATTGAATAGATCTCCCACGATGGCAATGAAGTAGAAGGTCACAAAGAACCATTGTTTGGATGAAAGTCCAAGTAAGTCATCTTAAAATTTTTGGTTCTATTGCCTACACTTGGATTCTAGCTAAGAATATAACCAAATTAGATCCAAAGAGAAAAGCTAATGATTATAGGGTACAACAACACTATAAGGTTTATAGGTTGATTGATATTGACAATGATAGGGTAAGCTTCAATAGTGAATTTGTTGTTGATGAGGAGAGCCTAGTCTTCTAGCTAGGATTATGAAGTTGGATCTTCTACAGAAAGTTCTAGAACCAATTTCAACTAAAGATTCTGAATCTTGTAAAGGTTCCAATGTTCCCCTAGAAATATCCCTTTCAGTGATCTCATCTACAGATGATGAAACTCTTGATATCCTTCATGAGGGAGTGCCCACAACATTAACCATGTTTCCTGATGACTTTTTTGGCAATAGTATCTTTTCACATTTTGTGGGATTGCTAAATGAACAACAAGAATGGGCTACAAATTCAGGCTCTTGTTGTGAATAATGCAAAACTATTTCTATAGCTAGGTCAGAATTAGCCCCTCCATCAATAAATTTAGTTTTCCTTTGTAGGGCTGTCATTAAAGGAGTTGTTGAGGTAGATGATGAAGTCTGACTCAAAAGTAACTCCTCCACCTGCGTATAAGAACCACTAAGTTTAGACTCCTATGCAACCACCTCTCCTTTTGACTCCCTTTCCATATTTGAAGAGCTTCCTACCAATGAAATTTTTTTTTCATCTACTGATTTTTAGGCTTGTGCTCATATTTTGTTATCTTATTTGAACATTCATTTATTGAAAGACCTGCTTGTTTTCTAGATTTTTTTTTCTACTTTTTACTAGTATGATGATCTAATCCAGACTCAAGTGCAGAAACTACAGAACAATTTGAAACCATACCATCAGAGAGATCACATGTTGTCACAATAGGCATGTTCATTGGTGAAAATTTAACTCCATCTGTTTAATCTATATTAAATACTTCAGATGGAGGACTGATGGAAAACTGAAAACTACAATTATCTTCATTGTTGAAAAATGCAACTACAAGAGAACTTGATTAATTTCCAGGAAATTCTGGAAAGGAGTTTGTTTTTTGATCCAAAACTTGAACTGGAGCTAGAGTGGTTTCTAAAGCCCGTGGGAATGGTTTCAATATATCCAGCATCTCACCAATATGGATTGTAGCCAATTTATTTTTTTGTTGTTAATGGGCATGAATCATTTGGTATGCTGGTTTTTGTCTTTAAAGGTCGATGAAAAGTAGATGAAATGTTACCATATGACCTAGCTAGCATTGATGAGTAGAAATTCATTGGGCATGAAACACTTAAAGAAACAGAACCTAAAAGTGGAGGTTTATATGTAGGAAGTCCTACAAATGGAGGAATGGAATCTTTAATTGATGACACAACATCAAAGATCAAAGCAATGAAATAAAATCATTGTGGAAAGAAATATGAAAAACTTGCTCATTTTTTGTATATCAAATATGCTCCAAGTATGGGCACAAACACGAGAGTTGAATTTTAAACTCTCTAGGCTCTTGTTAATGTGGTCAACCAAAAATATGTCAAAAAACTAAATATTTTGTGAGATTCAAAACTTGTTGTGGATTGAGTCTGCGACAGAGTCAGCATACTGGCCCCTCATTTAGCTCACATTTTTCAAGGTATCAAACAATTCTACAACAATTTGGATTGGTTCTCTTATGGCCATATATACCATGAACTCAATACCCTAGCAAACCAGCTTTCCATGGAGGTTGTCCAACTTATTCCACAAGTGCTAGAAAACAAAGACTATATGAATAATAATTTTGTGGGAGTTGTTTCCTTCCATATCTAATTTTTTGTCTCACATATTGCTATATTTTGTTATTATATATGTAAACAATCCAATGATATTCTCTAAAAAGTGATAGCTATTTTTTTTGGCTTTTAAAAGCTCGCACAATATATAATTGGAATAAAATTTTATTACTAGAAATCAATCAATTAATTCTACATACCACTAAAAGTGGAAATATCTCTATAACCTTTGATCACCTTGAACATCAAGCACACTAGCAACCTCGACAATGGGATTCTAATAACATCGCCAAAGATCCAAAATTGACGCAACACAATTTAATGAGTATTGATTAGTCAAAATTACCATGTGGATCAACTACTCATGTCGAAATGATGGTATATTGGATTAGGTGTGGGTTGCACTTGCATCTGAAAGAGTGAACACAATGTGGATAAAGAACATTTACTACACTAGGAACCTTGACAATGGGGTTCTAATAACATTGCCAAAAATCCAAAATTTTCAAAGCACAATTTAATTAGCATTTATTAGTCAAAAGTACAATGTGATCAACGACTCGTGTCGAAATGATGGTATATTGGACTAGGTGAGGGTCGCAATGGCATTGGAAAGAGTGAACACAATGTGAATAAAGAGTCACTTGGAGAAGGAATACAAGGAATCACAGTCTTGGTTGCATGTATAGGGATGGTCAAACAAGCAAGTAGAAGCATTTGGGACACCATAAAAATTGGCAACTCATTTTTTCTAAGAGACATCCAAAAGAGCATTTTTTTATAGGGAAAAGCTTAAAATCCTCCTTTTAGAAAATGCATCATTCACATTCAGGATAAGTTTCCATCTAAATTTCCCACAAAGATATGTAGAGAAATGTTTCTTCAATCATCCCAAAAAAGGGAAAAATAAAAAACCCTTTTGGGGAAATGCATTTCCCTCTATGTTTCACCACATTTCCCAAAAGAGATGTGGATAAATGTTTCTTGGAGCATCCTGCAAGAAAAATACACCTTGGTAACATGGGAAACATGGAGGTGCCCCGTCCCACCCTAAGGGACACATCCTCGTAGAACAATGGTTTTTTCATTCATTTAGTGGAATTTTTTAGTCATCATTGCTCATTTGTTTATGAATACAAAGTTTATCATATACTGATATGTTGAATGGTAAGCACATGTCAAATCCCTATAACAAGAGGAGATGCTTCAAATAGAATCAAGGCCATGGCTTGGCAATTGGGAGTAAACTTCCATAGTTTCAGTATAAGCATGTGGACAACAGCACAATGGAAATTAATTTTAATAAAGAGACCTTACAAAACCATATTTTCTTAATGATCATAGAGGCTTTGGTATTTCACTTGCACTAAGCATAGCATATATTGTCATCTATTGGTAAGATACATTTATAAGACCTAATTTACAGATACTTCCAAAAGTCTCCCTTGGAAAGATTACTTTTATTTTAACAATCAAAGAGCTTGTATAACAATTATTGTTGACTAGTGTAAAAGCATAGCTCTGAAAGAATGGAAAGGTGCTATGGGCTATATCTAACATGCATAAATCAAGAACTGAATAAGTAGGAAGTGATGTTAGGCCAAATCATGGTGTAAAATGACTAGTATTAAAATTTTTCCACTTCATACCGTCACACTACTGTGTTTGTAGCAAAAAAATAGTACTGTTGAAGGTATAACTACGGAAATGTAAAACAAACTATCCACGGTGCAAAATTTTTAGTTTGAACCATATATATAAACTTAAAACACATTTTGGATAAGAGGTACATACTTTTTCAAATGTTGAGCAAAATTCCAGAAACTGTAATGCTGATCCAATATCATTTTATGAAAATTCTATGCCTACAATCAACTGCATTGGCTTCCCTTGAGGCAAAATTATTTCATCCATCTCTTTCTTGTCTTTGCATGTCTTCTTCTTCAAATTTAATTTTGTTTCAGCAACCTCTAACGAAAAATCAGATACATAAATAGACTGGTCATTGATTCCCTTGATAATGTCTTTCTTTCTAGATTTGTCTATATTGCCTGATTTTATTTTCATTGTTTGCTTCACATCGACCTTTGAAACATGTTCTCTTTCTATTGGCATCAGATTTCCAGTTACAATTAATTTCAGAGGAATGAATTTTGTTTTATTTTGGGTTTATTTTAACCCCTTTTTTTCCCCTTGAGAGGCCCTGTGGTTTTATGAATAGCCAGAAAAAATTGTGTCTTTACTTGTAGGCAAATCGAAGAACTAGATTGAAGGCCAAAATGGGCTAGCCAATGTAAATTAAGGCAAGAGGGCCTTTGAACCATGTGTAAATATATATTTTTCAGTAATTGAATTCTTTTCAATTTTGTGTTGAGATTGACTGAACCTGCGTAAGAAAAAGAATCTTCTTTGTGTGGACTTGTGCATGATCATAAACCTATTATTGTAGCTTTATGTGGTAGGACTTGTAAATGGAAGATATCACTGCTATGTTGAGTAAGAAAAGTTGTGGAAGGATGAGCCCAAGAAAAATTGATTTAATTTTAATACATTGAATCTTAAGATAAAATTGATCTTATTCACTGACCTACGTGTGGACTGATTTCTAGATCCATTTGTTTATGTCCAGTTTATGGTTAGATAATTGTTGAAATGTTCTCAGCCTGGGGTGTGGAAAATATCTTGAGGATGTGAGTGTAAAACTATTATGCATGGAGTGATCGTGATCCTAGAAAACATTGGAGTGATGCTCAAGAATGTTGCTAAGCGTTTACTGTGTGTATTGTGAAATATTATGTATGGGAGGTATCCAACCTTCAATGGAGATGCCTCTGTGGTCTAGACAGTTGGATAATCTTGCAGTGAATTTACATCCATTTCCATTAACGATGAGTAAATTACGCATCTGGTGATTTGATCGATAGAACTAGCTTTGAAAGCCATGGATTAGCAGTTTAACTACGACATTTCTTTGTTTCAGATAGTTTTTATCATCAATGCTTTATCACATTTACGATTGTAAAAGAAGAATAAAGCCATGAAATTGGAAATAGAGGGACTTAATGAAATTTATAAAAACAGAAATAAAGGGGTTTGCTATTTGCATTGTATTTTCCCTAATGATTAAAAAAAACGTCTACAAATTTCAACGTTTACATTGTAGCTTATACACTAATAACATAATGCAATAAAAAACAAAGAAAATATGGAAAAGACGGAGAATATATGCGGGAAAGATGGAAAATATATGGAAGAATGGCCCTAAATGTTATAGAATCATGCTCAATGAGAGGTTTCATTGTTTCAAATTATAGTTTATTCATTTAAAAAAAATGAATATGGTCACAAATTTAATCTTAAGAAAACTCTCAGAGAATATTTATTCTGACCTGGAAACTTTCAGTTATCGAGTCCAACGGTTCTGATAATACCCCTAAAATAAAATTCGTTGAAGTATTGAAAAATGCACAACGCCAAAAGAAACATTGCAAGGAGAAGCTCAATGGACTTGAACAAGGGATCTTCTCAAGTTAGAGCACTAGCCACACTAGCAATGTGTAAAATCTTGATGACTCATTCCCTTTGTGCATGCATTTCTAAAAATCCACCACGAGTATCATCCTTCAATTGGCATGATACATGGGTCGACTAAGGGGGTTGACTAATGACCCCCTTTCTGGTGTTTTTTCAACTTCGTACAGGACCTGGGAAATACAATTAGAAAAATTTGTTTGAAAAAATATTATAATCGATTTGGCTGAAAAGGCACGGTTTCAGTGGTTTTTAATTTAAGTTTTATATTACAAAAAAGGGATTTGGTGTATCATTAGTTGGAAATAAGGGAGCTTTAGCAAATTAAAAAAGGGGATCTGGTAATAACCAAGGTAACAATAACCAACAAAACAATGAATAACAACACACATAAGAGGAAAACAAGACAATATTATAGAAGAGGGATATGTAAACTTACATTTTGGAAAATCAACTTCGTGCAACAAAGAAACCATAGCCTATTGCTCAGACCTGCAATTTCTTCCCTTCCGGGCTTCAGATCTATATCAGCTTTTATGATAGACACCTAATTCGAATTCCAACACCTGATTCATAAATTATCATATATCAGAACAATCCTCGACATCCAGAGTCTATGGGGTGACTGTGAAATCCTTGCCATTAACTGCCATCTCTTTACCCTCATCACTGGGTTTGTTTAGATTTATCAAATGAGAGTAACCAGTGGCAAGAGCTTCCATGATAAGTACACACAGGGCCATGACCCTGGCTGCAAGACTAGGGAATAGGAAATTGTGCCAAGATGAGATTTCAGTAGGAGGAGATTTAAAGGCATTGGGAAGGAATTGCAGTAAGGCAGTTGTAAGAACAAGACCCACAACAAAAGCCCTAATCACTAAGCCAGTGGGAGATGACCAAAACAAAGTGATGTGTTCTGGGCGGGAGAAATGTTTTTTTAACTCCAGGTCTAAAATTTAAACGAAAAATAATATTCTCTCCTTCCATTTTTCCAAACATAATTTTTAATATTATGCCCTCCAAATATCATTTTTAATATCATACCCATTATTGTAATGTCAACAATTGATTTAAAAAGAAGCTTCAAAAATCAATTCAATTTCATTCTAATAAATTTATTTTAAAAACATTGATGATGAACCACACAATGAGAAGTTCGAAAGACATTCGATCTTAAAACATTTATGTGATTTATCTAGAAGAGTTTTTAAAGAAATTAATTATTTATTTATTAAAATAAAATTGAGATAAAATAGTAAATTTAGGAGAGGTTTTTGCAACTCTTGTTTTTGCTCATGGTATTCCACTTTGCCAACAAGGGGGAATTAACCTGATCATAGGTCCCAACTAGACCTACTCTTGTTTGGAATGGCTAATCCCAATAGGTTTGAAGGATTGTTATAAGGGTTAGGGGAATAATGAGTTAGTGATTAAGGGATTAAGTATTAGGGGCTTAGGGGTTAGGGGAATATGGGCTTAGGGGTTAGATGTTTAGGGGTTAGGGGAATAATGAGTTATTGGTTAAGGGGTTAGGGATTGACGGCTTAGGGGTTAAGGGGTTAGGGATTGGGGGCTTAGCGGTTAGGGTATTTAGGCACATTTAGGGGTTAGGGGAATAATGAGTTAGCGGTTAAGGGATTATGGATTGGGGTTAGGGGAATAATGTGTTAGTAGTTAAGGGGTTAGGGTTTGGGGAGTTATGGGTTAGGGGATTTAGGTGCATTTAGGGGTTAGGGGAATAATGAGTTAGCGGTTAAGGGATTAAGGATTAGGGGCTTAGGGGTTAGGGAATTTAGGTGCAGTTAGGGGTTAGGTGAATAATGAGTTATTGGTTAAGGGATTAGGGATTACGGGCCTAGGGGTTAGGGGATTTAGCAGTTAAGTATTTTAAGGGTTAGGGGTGAGGGGTTAATGGGTTATGGGTTAAGAATTAATGGTTTAGGGGTTATGGGATTAGGGGTTTAGGTGTTAGTGGTTTAGGGGTTCAAGGGTTTGGAGGTTTATGGTTTAGGGGGTTAAATGGGTTAGGGTTTTAGGGGTTTATGGGGTTAAAAGGGTTAGGGGTTTAGAGGTTTAGGGGGGTTAGGGGATTTAGAAATTAAGGATTTTAGGGGTTAGGGGTTGTTAGGGGTTAATGGGGTTAGGTTTTAGGGGGTTAAATGGGTTAGAGTTTGAGGGGTTTAGGGGGTTAAATGGGTTAGGGGTTGGGAATTTGGGTTTAAGGTGTTAGGGGATTTAGTAGTTAAGGATTTTAGGGGTCATGGGTTAAGGGGTTAAGGGGTTAGAGGTTTAGGGTTTAGGGGGTTAGGGGATTTAGAAGTTAAGGATTTTATAGGTTAGGGGTTAATGGGGTTAAGGTAGGGGGTTAAATGGGTTAGGGTTTTAGGGTGTCAAATGGGTTAGGGGCCAGGAAATACGGTTTAAGGGATTAGGGGTTAAGGGTTTAGATGTTTAGGGTTTAGGGGGTTAAATGGCTTAGGGGTTTAGGGGTTTAGGGGGTTAAATGGCTTAGGGGTTAAGGGGTTAGGGGTTAAGGGTTTAGGGGTTAAATGGGTTGGGGGTTTAGAGGTTTACGATTTAGGGGGTTAAATGGGTTAGGGGTTGGGAATTAGGGTTTAAGGGGTTAGGGGTTAAGGGTTTAGAGGTTTAGGGTTTAGGGGGTTAAATGGGTTAGGGGTTTAGAGGTTAAGGGGGTTGGGGGATTTAGCAGCTAAGGATATTAGGGGTTATGGATTAATGGGGTTAGGGTTTAGGGCATTAAATGGGTTAAGGTTTAAGGGTTTAGGGGGTTAAATCGGTTAGGGGTCAAGAATTAGGATTTAAGGGGTTAGGGTTTAAGGGTTTAGAGGATTAGGGTTTAGGCGGTTAAATGGATTAGGGGTTTAGGGTTTTAGGGGGTTAAATGGGTTAGGGGTTAAGGGTTTAGGGTTTAGGGGTTAAGGGCTTAGATTTTTAGCTTTTAAGGGTTAAATGGGTTAGGGTTTTAGAGGTTTAGGGTGTTAAATGGATTAGGGGTTAAGATGATAGTTTCTTTGGTCTCGATTTGTGCAAAATAGTTTCTTAGTCTTTGTGTCTCAATGTAACAATTTTGTAGGTACTGTTGCTTGTTGCCATGTCTTCTCTATTTACTAATTTCTAGTATTTTTTAGCCATTGCTTTACATTTATTGATGAAAATGTCTATTGAAATTAAACCAAATGTATGTTCAATCTCCAGTTTCATATCAGGCACAGTGTTGTCACACAATTTAAGTCTGGAAAATGCTCATCTGATGAAGTCTCAATAACCACATTGCATCTCATGACTACTATAGAAAAGCTTAAGTTCGAGTGTCCCACATACATGAGAAATTTGGCTCTTATACTCTTGCTCCACCTAACATTGGGGAAGAGAGAGGGAGGTACAAGAGAAAGGGAGAGAGAAGAAGCACGAGAGATAGGACTTAAGAGAGAGGAACCAATATCATAGAAGAAAGAATATGCGACCAAATTAATCTATAGGGATATGGGAGATAGGGGAACCCTACCTACCTAACTAAATTTCTAAACCAAATGTGGTGTAATGGTGGTCAATTATACGAGGAGAGGATTTTACAAGGAGGCGCCACTGGACTTTTAATGTGATATGAAAAAAAAAAGTACCGACCCTAACCATTTCACATTCACCAATGTTCTCTTTGCATGTTCTAATTTGGTAAATTTGGAACATGGAAAAGGAGTCTTGTTTTGTGATCACCTCCCACGAGGATTCACCAATTGTGAGAACACAATGCTTGTAGTTGCATCTTCTAAATAATCATCACTTCCACCAACACCTCATCCAATAATGCTAGTATAATAAGTCTCAGGCTCTCGGTAGTTAAAAGGAACACAATGCATGCACCCTCAATCTCTTCTACATACTTGTAGCTCTCCTCCCAAACCAAAGCCACTAGTTTTGTGTGTTCACCTTGCCATGAATCTTGTGCAAACATCCTGAGGTAAGGAACTGTTGCACCAAGGTATGGATCCACTATGTGTCATATCCACTGAAGGAGAACATGTTCCAAACAATAGGTAAATTATCACAACTATCCCTCTGTGGGATGTTGAGAACTCCAAAATGTCACATGCTCATTAATGAAATCTATAAATTGAGAACTTTCGTACAAGACTTGAAGTCATACTGAACTTGGACCGAAAGGCTCGGGATCTGGGTAGCGCAAAGGAACATCTGCAATATGATTTGTATTATTCTCATCTATATCATTTTTTATGGATATCTCCTGGAGTAGAAATGCATATTCCAAGTTCCATAGAACATCTCCCATGGAAGTCCTGTCGAAGCCCATCTCTTCCAATAACATTTTGGTAGTCTCCATAAACATTTTCATAGAACCAGAGTTGATGGTCCCAACAAGGTGAGGGTCAATGATTTTTTCAAGCTTTCCCTTTTTCTGCCATTGCATTTCCCACTCTTTTATATTGAATTGTTCTCTGGGAAAAACAAGATTAAGAGTTTCCCTTGCACACAAGAACTCCTGTAACACTGCTCCAAAATAATACACATCAGATTTCTCTGTTAGTTGCTGCTTTCTATAGAATTCAAGATCAAGGTAACCAAGGGCAAAAACTACCTTTGGATCTTGTCTTTGAATGTCCAAAGTCCACCACCTTTTCCTGTGATCTTGTTATTGTGGAGATATTTGACATTTAGATATGTGTAGAGGATTCACGACAAGGGATTTAGATTGCATTGACCATATATTGGAGCTTCATTGGTATCTCTCCAGTCAAACTATTTTCAAACAAGTCGAGGGAGTCTAAATTGGTGTATTTCAAAATGAAAGGCAAGATTGTTGCATCGAGGCCAAATCCCACGATTCTAAGCTTGAAAACCCTCTCATTATTGCAGGTCACACCTTTGAGCTCTGAGATGGTGATGTTGCAGGGGTTTTGATCTTGTCTCCAATCCACAGTCACACCTTTGAGCTCTAAGATGGTGACATTGTATGGGTTTTTATCTTGTCTTTGGTCCACTGCGTGAGCTTGGGATATAAACGTGGCACCATGTTGGGTTAAGGGAAAATATGAGTATTTTAAGAATAAATATTGATAGAGAAATGAAATTATGGAGACATTGGCTATCATACATATTTGGTTTCCTCTGTCAATTTACCAAAGTCGTCGGTCCTCCAAAAGGAGCCTTCTTCCCATTCTTTCCTCCAAAATTAGGGTTCATTAGTGCTCCGTTATATGAAAATAAATCCCCTTCACCATCTCCCCCATCAGGAAATCTGAGTTGTCAAACAAAAATGTGAAGGTCAAGCTCTCCATCATCGAGAGTTATATGGCATGCCTTGTAACTGTGCAAAGAACCTTCTTTTCAATGCATTGCTAGATGGTGGTATGATGCAGATATCACATTTAATGTTTCTCACTCACCTTATTACAAATCTATGTGGGACTCTATTATAGCTATAGGAAAGGGCTTCAAAGTCCCTTATATGCATGACTTGAGGGGAGCTCTTTTGCAAAAAGAGATTTACTACTTTGATTATTAATCAAATATAAAACCAATAATATTGTTTTATTTAAAGTGTAATTTAATATAATCATGTAAATTATGTATTAAATGAAATAAATATATTCATTGGTACAATTCTCATAGAAATCGATAAAACTAAATACATTTATCCATTATTACACAATAAACCATACTTAAATATTTTGAATTACATATTTAGAATCATTAATAAAGGTTTATATATTATTAAAAAATTAAATAAAATTCATACCTAAACAATTAACAAAAGTTCATAATACCATTAAAAATTAACCAAGGTTCATATCAAAAATTTAATAAAAGTTCTTACACCATTAAAAATTAATTAAGGTTCATAACTAAATTAAAAAAGGTTTATAAAATACTCCCCGATGGGGGTGAGGTCTGAGCAACACATGGAAGGTGTCTCGCATGAGTAAATATAAGTAGAGCGAGGGTGAAAGACGGTACCTATACATCTATACCTTCGTTAAATAAATTTTTGCTCCCTCTAAGCTTGGGAGGAAAACCCAAATAGTTGTAAAGGTTGCATGCTAGAAGTTTTGCAACAAGAGGCATTCCTACACATGCTATGTTAGGTCCCTATATTACTAGTATAGTCCCTTATTGTTGTTAGTGTAACCCCCTTATTGTTAGTATTGTACCCTTGTAACCCCCATATTGTTATTATTGTGCCCTTAAGTTATTATTTCTAGGTCGGCTAAGATTACAATGTGGCCCCACTAGGATTACATTGTGGCCCCATGGACTCCTATATATAGAAAGGATGTTTTGTAATTTGAATCATCCAAGAATTTTTCATTCATGTAATGTATTGGAGGTTTCCCCCTCAAAGTGGCTTATTTATAAGGCATTGAAATCTCTTCTCTTCTCTTTCTGGAGCTGGTTTCACAACATTTGGTATCAGAGCTTTGGATTCTATGGTTTTCACTGCTCCAAACTATTCATCGTGGAATTTTCGCTATAACTTTTTCTCTACAAAGATTCAGAAGCTGAAATTTTTCAAGTGCATAGCCAAATTCCTAAGCAACCTCGTCGCAACATTTCAGAGCTTGGTTCACAATATTTTCGGAGATATGATCTGTGGAAATTAGGGCTTTTTGCAGGCTCCTAAATTTAACCTAAACAAGTCATCACGGAATTTTCACTATAACTATTTTTCTACGAAGATTCAAAAGCTGAAATTTTTGGAAAGCGAAGCTGAAATCCTAAGGAACATCATCGTAAAATTTTAGAGCTTGGTTCACAATATTTTCAGCGATATGATCTGTGGAAGTTAGGTATTTTTCAGGCTCCCAAATTTCATCTCAGAGAGGTTATCGTGGGAAAATATTCATAACTCTCTCTTTGAGCATCGGATTAGAATTCTATAAAAAGTGGCCACAAGTAAAAAAACTATAGTTTCTTGTCTATAAATTTTAGAGCCAAAGGAGGAAACAAGAAGACGTGGAAAGTCGTACAAGTTCACTCTACTGAACTAGTCCATAATTGAGTCATTGTGGGAGATTTGACATATCTTTGCCTTGAAGAATCCAATTCTAGTAAAAAATGTGACATGTGAAAGAAGCTTCAGAGGGATACTACAAGGCCGAATTTCAGATATTGAGGATCCGAAATTATATATATAATTCAATTTCAATATAGAGCTCCTCCAAAGCAAGTAAAAGGTGTGTATTTTTTTTCTCAAATTTCATAAGGCTTGTTTGAAGAATCAAGTTGAATTGATTCCAAGGGCATATTGTAGAATAGATATCAGTATTGGATTCTAAAATGGCCCCTAAAAAGAATTCAACACCCATTAAGCCTTTATAAGGCTCTACTATGACTCATGAAGACGAAGAATGGCAACATGACATATCAAAATTACAAGAGAAAGTGCAACAAATTTCGCTCTCGCAAAGAGCAGCAAAAAATGACATGGAAGTTTTGAAGAAAGGCATGGAAACTAAAATGGATGGTTTGAAGAAAGGCGTGGAATGTAATACGGATGGTTTGAAGAATGACATGGAATCTAATATAGATGGCATGGAAGCTGGCATGGAATCTAAGATGGATGACATGGAAGCTAAGATCGATGAGAAAATGGAAAACATGAAGAATGATCTAAAAGCAGACATAGAAGATTTGACAAAGTTGACACAAGAAATTTTTCCGAATGGTGAAAAGATAGTAGAGGAAACTCATGATGAGAACAAAATAAATGTTAATCACGATTTCATAAAATCTAATGTTGGCAGGAAGAACCACCATATTCCAAAAATGGATATGAGGAAGTTTGATGGAAAGGATCCTGTAACACGGATACTACAGATGGAGCAATATTTTGATCTCCATAATGTGAAAAACACACAAAAGGTACGCATTGAACTTTACATTTATAACAAAATACATTTGTATGGTATCAATGGCTTTGCTCCCGTAAAAAAATTGTCATGTGGTCAATATTTACGGAGGAAATGATAGCACATTATGAAGATACATAGAACAACACCTTCTTTATCCAATTGATAAATCTCAAACAAAAGGGTTTAGTGGGGGAGCACATTGAGGACTTACAAAAATTGAATATAAGGGTAACTGATATTCCAGAGGAACACAAGATTGATCGCTTCATAGGTACTTTAAAGGATAACATCCAACATGAAGTTCGCATTTTGGAACCTAATTCATTGGAGAAGGAATTTAGGTTGGCAAGAAAAAATGAATGTAAAATTATGGTGACAAGGAAGCCTACCAATTACTTCTATAAAGAAGGAAGTGTTGCTACTCCTAGATTTCCACAACCTACAAGGTTGACACCACAACAATGGGAAGAAAAAAGAGCAAAATGGCTTTGCTACAATTGTGATATCAAATACACTAAAGGTCATAAGTGTGCTGAGAAGAAATTATTTTACATAGATTGTGAAGAGGAAGAAGAAAATGAACAAGAAGAGGATATAAACTAGGAACCAACCCAAGAAGAGGAAGAAATGAGTCTGACCATATCATGTAATACATTGGTAGGAATTACCACTCCTCAAACTCTCAATATAGAAGGACATATCAAGAAGAAA
This sequence comes from Pinus albicaulis, assembly GCA_034641835.2. Lineage (NCBI taxonomy): Eukaryota > Viridiplantae > Streptophyta > Pinopsida > Pinales > Pinaceae > Pinus > Pinus albicaulis. The sequence goes on from CM076580.1 coordinate 1,347,452,143, forward strand.
AAGGTAATAGTGTTGATTGATTTTGGTATTACCCATAATTTTGTTCATTGTAAGGTAGCCAAGGAATTGAATTGTTTCCTATACCCAGCACCAGAATGTCAAGTGATGGTTGCAAACTATAAATTTCTTTGGAAAATGCCATAATATCAAGATAACCATGGGGGAATATTATTTAATAGTCTAATGCTTTCCATTCCTATGGGAGGTGTTGATGTTGTACTAGGAGTACAATGGTTACAATCTTTGGGGATGGTAGCTTTTAATTTTCAAGAAATTTTCTTGAAATTTTTTTCAGAAGGAAAGGAAGTAGAATTATGGGGTATTGCAAGGAAGCCGGGAAAGATAATAAGCTCTAATTTCATGACAAAGCTTCTAAAGAAAGAACAACGAGGCATAATTGCACAATTATGCTCAGTAGAAGTTCCAACATCAATATCATCTATTTCTGCACATCTCCAAAAAGTCTTGCACAATCATTCGAAGGTTTTTGAAACTCCCAAAGGACTCCCACCTATTCGTGATCATGATCATGCTATTCATTTGATTCCAGGAAGTGTTCCTCCAAACATCAGGCCTTATAGATATCCTTATGTCCAAAAGAGCGAAATTGAACATATGATTGCAGAAATGTTATAGGCGGGTATAATTCAACCTAGTCAAAGTTCTTTCTCTGCTCCTGTAGTATTGGTACACAAGAAGGATGGATCATGGCGAATGTGTCCGGATTATAGGGAGCTCAATAAGCTCACCATTAAAGACAAATTTCCCATTCCTGTGATTGATGAATTATTGGATGAATTACATTGAGAAATTTATTTTACCAAGTTGGATCTTCGTTCAGGATATCATCAAATTAGAATGAAGACTGAAGATATTCCAAAAACAGCATTTCGAACTCATGAGGGTCATTATGAATTTTTGGTCATGCCTTTTGGCCTTACCAATGCACCTTCTACATTTTAAGGGTTGATGAATTCCATTTTCAAACCCTTCCTTATAAAATTTGTGTTAGTATTTTTTGATGATATACTAATCTACAGTAGGTCTTGGAAGGATCGTGTTCAACATGTTGACAGGGTGCTCAAACTATTGTAGGAGAAATAATTATATGCAAAAACATCCAAATGTTTCTTTGGAGTAAAAGAGGTGGAATATTTGGGTCATATTGTATATCACGAGGGTGTTAAGGTAGACCCTAACAAAATTAAATCCATTAAGGAATGGAAAGTCCTCACAACCATAAAGCAGTTGTGAGGATTTCTTGGGTTAATAGGGTATTATCGAAAGTTTGTTAAGAATTATGGGAGAATAGAAGCACCTCTAACAAAATTATTGAAGAAAGATGCATTTTAATGGACTCCTAAAGCAACTAAGGCCTTTTAACATCTTAGAGAGGCAATGTGCCAAGCACCAGCCTTAGCTACGCCCGACTTCACAAAAACCATTATTATGGAATGTGATGCCTTATGAAATGGAACTGGTGTTGTTTTAATGCAAGAAGGAAGACCCATTGCTTTTGAAAGTCGCCCAATCAAAGGAAAGTATTTACAGATTCCTATTTATGAGAAGGAAATGTTAGCAATACTGCATGCACTAAAGAAATGGAAAACTTACCTAATGGGAAGACACTTCAAGGTAAAAACTGATCATGATAGTCTTAAACACTTTTTGGAACAAAGACTATATTCAGAAGAGCAGCAAAAATGGGTCAGAAATATGTTGGGTTATGACTTTGAAATAATCTACAAAAAAGGGAAGCTAAATTTTTTTGCAGATGCACTCTCAAGAAAGAATAAAGACGTGGAAGCATTGCTTTGTGCCATTTCTATTATCCAACTAGATCGGATAACCGAAGCAAGAGATGAATGGAAGAAGGACGAAGAAGTGTGGACACTCATTCAAAAGTTGCAGCAAGATCCTAGTACATCTGATACATTTAGTTGGAAAAATGATTCCTTATGGTACAAAGATCACTTATATCTTTGCAAGAATTCCCAACTAAAACAAAAGATTCTTTTGGAATTGCACACTTCTCCTTTAGGAGGACACTTGGGATTTTTAAAAACTTACCACAGGGTGAAGAAAGATTTTTTTTGGGATGGCCTTAAATCTGATATTCAAAATTTTTTGGCAGAATGTTTGGTTTGCCAATAGAATAAATTTGATACAATTAAGACCCCGGGTCTTCTACAACCTTTATCCATTCCAAGTCAACGTTGGGAGGAGATTTCAATGGATTTTATCACAGGTTTACCTAAGTCCGAAGGAAAGAGTGTCATCATGGTGGTAGTTGATAGACTTACCAAGTATGCACACTTTTGTGCATTATCTCATCCATTTAAAGCAAGTGCAGTTGCTACTACATTTGTGGACAGAATTCAAAAGCTACATGGAAGCCCAAGGGTTATTGTGAGCGACAGAGATCCCATTTTTACGGGAAATTTTTGGACGGAGTTATTTTCTTGTTTGGGTACTCAATTAGCTCATAGCTCATCTTATCATCCTCGATCTGATGGTCAAACTGAGATAGTAAATAAATGTTTGGAAGGATATCTTTGTTGTTTTGTATCTGATAAACAAACACAATGGGTCAAGTGGTTACCTCTGGTTGAATGGTGGTATAACACTTCCTTCCATACTATAGCAAAAATGACCCCATTTATGGCACTTTATGGATATCATCCACCATCCATCACATCATATTTAAGAGAAAATTTGAAGGTTCAAGCAGTGGAAGATCACATTGAGCATCAACAAGAAGTTATCCAACTCTTAAAGGACAACCTGAATTTGGCACAAAATCGAATGAAACATCAGGAAGATCAACATCATAGTGAGAGAAGTTTTGATGTAGGAGACTGGGTATTTTTACGGCTACAACCATACAAAAAAATGTCCCTCAAGCAAGATAATAAGGATAATAAATTATCGCCAAAGTATTATGGTCCTTACAAGGTGTTGCAAAATATTGGTACTATGGCATACAAATTGGAGCTTCATGCTTCTTCATGAGTGCATCCAATTTTCCATGTTTCATGCTTAAAGAAGGTTATAGGTGAAAATCTTCTAGTTCAAGTTTTCCAGTTCAAACAATATTTCCAGAACTTGATGAGGAAGGAAAAATCATATTGGAACCTAAAGCGGTCACGGAAACAAGAACTCAATAGTTATGGAATCGATCAATTTCAGAGTATTTCATCAAGTGGAAGAACTTACCCACTGAAGATTCTACATGGGAGGATGAGAATTTTATACAGAAGCACCCATAGCTACTCAAGCATTGATGACAACACTTTTTTGAAGGAGAGGGGCATGTTAGGTCCCTATATTACTAGTATAGTCCCTTATTGTTTTTATTGTAACCCCCTTATTGTTAGTATTGTACCCTTGTAACCCCCATATTGTTATTATTGTGCCCTTAAATTATTATTGTTAGGTCAGCTAGGATCACATTGTGGCCCCATGGACTCCTATATATAGAAATGAGGCTTTGTAATTTGAATCATCCAAGAATTGTTCATTCATGTAATGTATTGGAGGTTGCCCCCTTGAAGTGGCTTATTTCTAAGGCATTGATATCTCTTTTCTTCTCTGTTTGGAGCTGGTTTCACAACATTATAATGTTGCCTTGATGGTGTGTGCTGAAGAGTGTTAGGGAGTGCTAGGGGATCACAAGGGAGAGAGGTGAAAATGCATGGAAATGAACAAATAAGAGTGTGTGCCAAGGAGTGTCAACGAATTGCAGGTTTCTCAAGGACAAAGTGTGTTAGGAGAAGGTCATAATAGGACTTGTAGGAGGGAATCCTATGGCTACAATAAGGGGTTGGTCAAAGAAATTTAATATAAAGGGAGACTTTGGGTTGGGTACAACATTGTTTTTCCAATGACTTGGCTGGGTTCCCAAGTTGCAAAAAAAGTAAGGCTATCTATGTGGGCATGACAACTAGGGAGTGTTAAGGTGTGCCAAAGAATGCTAGGAAATACTAACACATGCTAGAAAATTCCAAGGCATGTTAGGCATGCCAAGGCAAGGCAACTGTTAAGGCATGCCAAGATATGCCAGGTGCTAAGGTGTGGTCTGAACGCATGCTAGGGAGTGTTAGGTCCAAGTGCTAGGGAAACACAAGGGAACAATAGTTTCAAATGCATGGAAATGAAGTGTTAACAAGTTCCAGGTGTGCTAAGGAGGGAGTGACAAGGTATTTTATGTAGTTTCAAGGCATGCTAAAGTCTTAGGGAGGTAATATACCAAGATGTGTCAAGTTCTAGGTTGTGCCAATGCGTGCTAAGGAGTGTTAGGGAGTGATAGGGAAACACAAGGGAGAAATAGGTTAAAATGCATGGAACTGAATGAATAAGAGTGTGTGACAGGGAGTGCCAGCGAGTTCCAGGTGTGTTAAGGAGAGAGTGACAAGGTGTTTCGGGTAGCGCTAAGCCATTCTAGAGTGCGAGGGTGGCATGTGACCAAGATGTGTCAGGTACTAGGGTGTGCCAACATGTGCTAGGAAGTGTTAGGGAATGCCAAGGCATGCCAAGGAATCAAAAGTGTGCTAACACATGGTAGACAATGTCAATGCATGTTGAGGATTTTTAGGGAGTTCCAGGGGAACACAATGGAGAATTAGGTCAAAATTCTTGGTTATGAAAAAATAAGTGTGTGTGACAAGGAGTGTCAGTGAATTCTAGGTGTCCCAAGGATGAAGTGTTTTAGGAGAAGTTCAGAATAATAATTTCAAGAGGGTATTCTATGGTTGTGATAAGCTGTGGAAAGATTAATTTTAGATAAAGGGAGACTTTGGGTCGGTCACAACATTTTTTTGCTAATGACATGGTTGGGTTCCCAAGTTGCAAAAAAAGTAAGACTATCTATGAGTGTGTGACAAATAGGGAGTGGCAAGGTGTTCCAGGGAATGTAAGGTTCGCAAGTAAGGCTAGTTGTGAGGGCATGAGTGCTAAGTTGTGCTTGGGAATGCTAATATGTGGCATATATTGCGAAGGCATGTCAAACATGATAAGATGTTCCATGTGTTATGGCATGCCAATATGTGAAAGGGTGTGACAATGCGTGTTAGGGATAGTCAAGGAATCAAACGGAGAAACAAGTTGAACTACAAAGAGATGAACACATAAGAGGGTTAATAAGTCATCATTTTACCTTTTTCGTGGGGGGCATTCTAGGCACACCAACACTAGGTGCGAATAGGTGCCAAGTGCCAAGTGTTAGTGCATTCTATGTGCCAAATATTCCTCTATTCCTTCTCATCTACTTTCCAATAATTGATCTCAAATATATTTAATATTAAACCATGCCAAAGCATACCAATTCATCTCATGAATGCATGTTAGACGTGCTAAGAATTTCCAAGTGCTAACATGTGCCAAGTGCCAATGTGTGTCAGGGAGTTTTATGCATGTTATGAAGTGGTAGGGCATGTCGAAAAGTGCTAAGTAGAGAGTGCCAATGCATGTTGAGAAGTGTTAAGGAGTACTAGGACAACACAAGGGAGCACTAGGTAAAAATACATGGAAGTGAATGAATATGAGGGTGTGTCAAGGAGTGGAAATGAGTGATAGTTGTCATGTAAAAGAGGGAGTGAGAAGGTATTCTAAGCATTCACACACCTTATTGACCACTCAATTCTTACCATTCTCACACCATAACAAAAAACCATAAAAATGTCATTCTTAAAATCTATTGTGTAGTTTCCTAATGTCATTCAAGTAGAACCTCTAAATTACTTATTTCAGTAGTGGTGGGATCATTTTTTATTCTCTTAAAGGAACTCTTTCTAGACATGCACCCCATCAAACATAAATCACTGAGTCAAAAATAATGGAAATTAATGAATAAGAGGGTGTGTTGGGAGTGTGAGCGAGTATCAAGCATGGCAAGGGGGGAGTGACAAGGCATACTAGGGAATGCTATGGAATTTCAAGAAGTGTTAGGGTGTGCTAATATGTGCTATATAGTGCCAAGGCATGCTAGGCATGCCAAGACATGCCATGTGCTAAGGGAGTGTTAACAAGTTCTAGGTGTGATAAGGAGGGAGTGACAAGTTATGTTAGTAAATTCCAAGGCATGATGGAGTGCTAGGAAAGCATGCCAAGTTGTTCCAAGTTCCAGGGTGTGCTAATGTGTGCCAAGGAGTGTTAAGGAGTGCCAGAGAAACACATAGCACTACGTCATAATTCATGGAAATGAATGAATAATGGTGTGTGACAAGGAGTTTCAACGAGTTCCATGTGTGATAAGGAGGAGTGACAAGGCATGCTTGGAAGTGATAAGGAATGATAGAGTGCTAGGGCTGGATGCATCCAAGAAGTGCCAATGCATGAAACGAAGTGTTAAATAGGAGTGCCAGGGAAACAAAAGGGAACACTACGTCAAAATGCATGGAAATGAACAAATAAGAGTTTGTGATTGGAAGTGTCAGTGACTTCTAGGTGTGCAAAGAAGGGATTGAAAACATATGCTATGCAGTGTTAAGGCATGCTAGGTATTAGGGTGTACCAACATGTGCCAAGGAGTGTTAAGGAATGATATGGAAACATAAGGGAGCACTAGGTAAAAATGCATGAAAATGAATGAATATGAGTTTGTGACTGGGATTTTCAATGAGCTCTAGGTGTGCTAATGAGAGAGTGAAAAGGTATGCTAGGCAGTGCCAATGAATGCTAGAGTTCTAGGGTGGCATTCCAAGATGTGCCAAGTGTTAGGGTGTGCCAATGCATGCTAGGGAGTGTTAGGGACTGTGAGGTAAACACAAGGAAGCACTAGATCAAAATGCATGGAAATGAACAAATAAAGTGTGATATGGAGTGTCAATGAGTTCTAGGTGTGTTAAGGAGGAAGTGACAAGGTTATATACTAGACAATTCCAAGGTATGTTAAACTACCAAGGTGTGTTAGGAAGTGCTACGGTGTGTTAGGGAGTGTAAAATCATGTCAAAGAGTGTAGGGGATGCTAACACATGCCACATAATTCAAAGGCATTTAAGAAATTTTAGGTGTTATGGAATGTCAAGATGTAAACTATGTTTCTTAGTTGTTTTACGCCCATAGTTGTATGTGATGAGCCTTGTCTTGGTAACTTGTTAAGTGGGATCTCTTAGGTTCTCTGTAATTTGCAAGTTTGGCGGATAAAAACTACAAAGCCAACATATGAACCACTTTGGGATCCTATGATCTAGCCCTCCTGGATCCAGAGAGGGATCTCTCTATAAATATGTCTAAAGATGTGATCTTTAAAGCTTGGGATGTGATATTAGGCTAGTTATGAAGGGCATGGGTTTTTTTTGTTTGTTTTTGGCTGGGCAAGGACATGATGAAGGTGAAGGCAGTTTGAATGAAGGGTGAAGGTGTATGCAAGTGAAGGGATGATTCAACTAATAAGATGGGCAAAAATCAGCTTCAAACATTGGGCTATTGGAGTCATAAGATGATTTAATTGGATAGCAAGGTTCAAGAATGATCCATGGGCAAGTCATCTGTGTCAAAGGATCTCTTTAAAGTTGATTTTATGGAATGAAACAGATAGAGAATGATGAAAAAAACAAATGAAGAACTAAGAGTATGCCCAAGATCAAGTAAGTGCTTTGAAACTATCTTACTTTGGCATATACTTAAGGGAAAACATAAAAGTAAATCTGAGATCAGGTAAGTGCTTTGAAACTAGCCTACATTGATGTACTTTCAACATAAAACATTTAAAATACTTAGAATATCTTAAGATCAAGTAAGGACTTTGAACCTACCCTACTTCCAGAATATTCTATGGGAAAACACAGATGATAAACATAAAGAGTAATCTAAGATTAGGTAAGTGCTTTGAAACTAACCTACTTTCAATGTACTCTTAAGAGAAAATTTCAAAGGAGGAAAACATAGAAATAAAGCTTATTAGTTAGAGTAGGGTACTGTTAAGAGTAAATCCTAGCTCTGTATTTGTTGTTCTTTATCATAGAAAGTGAATAGAATGAAAACACAAAGGAAAATAACAATTAACAATAAAAAACAAATCACCATTGACATAGATCAGGATCCCATAAATCAGCTTGTATTTGATGTTCAAACCAATTACAATCTTCAAGCCTGGAAGGTCTCTACAACTTCAAACTTCTCATATCATCTTATGTATCTTCAATTGTGAACAGGTCTTCAACAAACTATTAACATGCAATCAGATATCCAGAGACCAACCCTTACAATGTGGTCCTCAAGGAGAATTTATAAGAAAATCTGGAAGTGGGAGAGTTTCTAGGGGTCAAGTATCATTAATTTCATAATCAATGCAATTCCTGGACTTTGAAAACTAGGCAAGAAATATGGCGGGAATGCACTCAACCTATAACTCTTCTTCACAACTCTGTTTCTGCTTTTCGAGGTCTAATGGTCAAAAATATTGGCTTCTGGGCTATTTTTTATCTTTTAAAATAACTTTGCTGATAATTAGAAATAAGATCGTTTAATTTTCATTAATTGTTCAGCTGTCTTTAGGCGAATATCTCTTGTTCTGGTAATAACTAGGCCTTTTTTGATTTCTGTGAGGCTACTGATGTCTTTTGGTAGCTGGAGAGGTTAGATTTTGGTGCTGGAGAGGGTTCAATTGGCCTCTGCTGTGGCGATGGGGGATTTCTCGGATTGACAGATGTCTTCGTCTTTTCCTAAAACGCTTTTAATTCAATTTTAGGTCTGTGTTTTAGGCTGAATTAGGCCTCGGTCTTCTTTATGGTCTTCATGCTATCTCTTCATCCTTTAATCATTGGATTATGTCATTAATATTCAATCATGTATGTTTAATCCTTTTATACTACCACTGATACACTTTGTCGCTTATGTTGACTATTTTGGTGAATATACATGTTCAATGGTGCGGGAGGGTTTAGATCGGGGTTTTAACACTGATATTTTTAATGAAATACATGTTTGAAACCCCTCTAAGGAGTCCTTTCTGCTATCTCTGATTCTGAAACAACTTCCTCTATGCTCTGTGTCACCATGACAGTGACTGTGAAAAAGAGCAGTTCTCACCATCTGTAACCCTACAAAACATAAAAAACATGTTAAGAAATCCAGGCAGGAGGGAGGATGGATGTTGTGGAAGATTGTGGGAATGGCAGTGCAACAATGATGGATGCAGTAGAAAACAACCAAAAAATGATGTGAAATGGTGAAAACATGATCTGATGAAGGTCTGGTGAAGAAATGGTTCTGGACCATTGGATTAGATCGAGTAGTGGTGATCTACGGTTGAGATTCACTGGTGGAGTGGCTCTTAGAAGGTTAGGTGGAAAATTTAACTTTTAATGTAAAACATAAAAGTTTAGCTTTGGGCTATTTACAAAGGAAAATGAGTGAAATGAAATGAAATTGGAGGCTTGAATGGTGCGACCGGAAGGGCAGAGGGCAATTTGATTGTGGACCGTTGGATCTCAGGGGGAGATCAACGGTGGGGATTGCTCGAAGAAGTCCATTTAGGAGTCCGATGATCATAATATAAATTAAAAACGTGATGGAATGAGGGTCGTAGATCTAAATCAGATCAATGGTCAGGATTGAATGAAAGATTATACAAGAGAAAGGCGGTTTCTAGAGGAAAACCACTTTTTTCACGCTGCTTTGGAGTTGTTTTGAAACTTTGCCCAAAAAAAACGCGATATGCTCTGCCGCCCGACACGTGTCCTTTAAAAACCACTTTTATCGCTTTATCGCGTAAATTTGAATTGTTAACCTTAGAGCACTAAAATCACGTGATATGCACTTTGGCTGTTGGATGTAGGACCGGGAGATCTGACGGTGCAGGATGGAGCGCGAAATGGAGAGATGCGCGGTTGGTATGGTGGGGGAAAGTTAACAGTGGTTTTAATGTGGGCTGTCAGATCTGATAATGGACAGTCAAGATCAAAAGGAGGAGTGCCAATGTTCCAAATGGGAAAATATTATAATAGACGTGCAGAAAAAATCCTGACCGTTGGATCCATGGGGATGGACGACGGAGATTTAAAGAGGAAGTGGAGGCAAAAGGGCCAGTGCATGAGCGGGGAGAAAGGAGAGCCATTGGATCAAAGGGGAAAAACTGTGGGGATTAAATCGCAATCAGAGAAGGCAGGGGCAACTCCGAAGTTTGAACTTGTGATTACGCGTGGACCATTGGATCAGTGGGAGATCAACGATGGGGATCTAATCGGAGGGGGAGTGATGGAGAGCGCAGGGGCGGAGCGCGATTCAATCTGGGCCATTGGTTCTTGTGGATTCAACGGTCCAGATTAAAACTGGCGAGGTGACAATGGGCCTAGTGACCCAAGGCGCGACGAATCCTGCCTGTTGGTTCTGGTGGATTCAATGGCCAGGATCTAATCAGAGGGTTAGCCAATCGAGGAGAAGAGAGGGTGGCACATAAATTTTTTTGCGATTGGCAGTGAACATGATTAGTACTGGTCATTGGATCATTCAAGGAGATCAACAGTTGAGATCTCGGCGGAGGCCGATAGAACAAAAACTTCTTGCATCGGAAAATTTCAATTAAGAAAGGAAAAGGCGCACCCGGAAAGCTCCCGATTGCGATTAGCACCCAGGGCCTTAGCGCCTGGTCTTGGGTGCAGGTCATATGTGGGGGAAGTGGCTAGGGGCTTAGCCAAAAGGGGCTTAAGGCATCAAATGTAAATGGGGTTTTTTAGCCAAAAAACAGAGTTTTCAAGGCTTAAAAAAAAGGGGTTCCAATAGGGGAAAAAAGGGATTTTCTCACCAAATGAAGGGATCCACAAAATTTTAAAAGGGGAATTTGGTGATTTGGATGACTTAGGAAGGGATTTTGGGGGTTTTTAGGGAGATTTTGAGAAGGGAAAAAAGGGGTTAAAATGGGGAATTTGCAGGGATAAAAGGGAGCAAATGGGGGCTTTCTTGAGCACAATTTTTTCACAAACAGTGAGTCCTTTTTCAGTGGAAACAGAAGTGAAGATATTTCAGAGGAAAAGGGCACACAGAGGCTTTAAAAATGAGATATTTTCAGAGGAAATGTATCTCTTGAAGTCTCAGAAAAATATTTAGCCACCTGTTTTCTTGACAAAAAATTATAGGTGGCTAATAGTGGCTCCACATGGGGATGGCATATTCTTGATGGTGTCAAGAATCTTGGAAGATAATCTTTGGAGTAGGCGAGATGCCTGATACTTGACATATATTTTCTTTCTTTAATTAGCTGCCACAACTCATGAAGACATCATATCAGCAGAAAACATTTTCCCAAACAATCTACCTACCCATCCTACAGTCCTAACATTTTTTCTTCAAGGTGCATTTAGACTTGCAAACCTTCTTCATCATTCATTTTTTATTGAAAGCAAAAAATACTAATCTAATTCTACCCTTATTCCTCCATGAGACCAGATTAGACAGTTGGCCTCATAGCTTCTCTACCTACACTAATATTTGCTAGGATTAAACTGTCTAGCAGATTTCATTCTCTACATTCTATAATGGAAATTTAAAAACAATCAAGTCAGGATTAGACTGTCTGGTTTGATGTGGATCCATGACATAAAGACAGCTGCACATGAACATAAATTTGCAGGAACTTGAAAACAAAATGTAAAGGCTTAAAATTGTGAAATTTTGAAGCATCCTTCTTTTCTCTGTGACTCGGGTTTTGAGCTTGTTAGAGTCACTTTCTTCTTCATTTCAGCTCTGGTTTTGGACTTGTTAGAGCTGATTCTTCTTTCTTTCTTTGTTGGTTCAGGTTTGGGCATATTAGAACCAGCCTCTCACTTTCCTTGGCTCAGGTTTTGATCATGTTAGAGCCAATATTTGGAACTTCAGAGGTTCAAGTTTTTAGCTTGTCTGAACCTTTCCTTTCATATCTTTTTATTTTTTCATTTTTGTGAAATTGAGCAAAGCAATGGTATTTACAATGGAAGTGAAAACTTTAAACTCTGAACTTTAGTAGTAATAATGTTTGAGCATCCTGCCATTGAAAGGACCCCCAAACAAATATGTACCATCTAACTCTCGCAGGAAGAACACATTTGGATCACTGGTGGACTGAATAGTGTAAGGACCTTGCCACAAACTGTCAAATTTGCCATGCTTTCCCTTATCTTCTCTTCTAGAGTCCCACTTGAGTTCCTTATCTCCAATTTTGAAATCACAAGCATTTGTTCTTTTGTCAAACAACTTTTTTATGTTCTCTTGCACCTTTTGAGCTCTGTTGTAGAATTCTTCCCTTGTTTGCTGGAGATGTATTATTTGATTGATCCTTCTTACCATGTTGTCCTATTATGACTCTATTTCTTGGACTAATTTTATCACTAGTACACCTAGGTTGGTAGGAAACACTGCATCTGCTCCATAAAAAATTTGGTAAGGGGACATTCCAATGGATTTCTTTGTGGTCAATCTGTCTGCCCACAAAGCATGCACCAACTTGTTATGCCATGATTTTTTATTCTCTTCAAGCGGCTTCTTGATGATGGTCACCAAAATTTTATTTGATGATTCTGCTAGCCCATTACCCTGAGGGTAATAAGAAGTAGAATGATCAAGTTCAATCTGATACCTGTGACAAAAATCAATCATCTTTTTGGAGCCAAAAGTAGCACCATTATTAGTAATAATCTTCCTAGGGCAGCCAAATCTAGATAGGATATGGTCTTCAAGGAATTTTATAATGACAGAATCTGTGGCATTCCTAGAAGGGATGGCCTCTATCCATTTTTTGAAGTAGTCAGTGGCTGTGAGAATCCATTTGTGTTGGGCAGATGAAGCAGGATGGATTTCTCCTATGAAATCTAGGCCCCACTGTTGAAAAGGAGCTTCAATACTGATTGGTTGTAATGGTAAAGGAAGGAGTTTTCGTTTGCCCTAAAAAATTTGGCACTTGTAGCAGGCAACTATCATTTTATGGACATCTTGGAAGAGGGTGGGCTAGTAATAGCCAGCTCTAAGGATATTATTGGCAGGGGTTTTCCAGTATAGATGACTGGCACACTCTCCTTCATGGAACTCATGTTTGATCCTCTCTCCATCAACTTTAGGCAAACATTTAAGCAATAAACCATTAGAATTTTTCCAATATAAACATTCATTTAAAATGCAATAATTCCTAGCTTTCAACTTTAAAAACCTTGCCTTTGTCTTTGATAAATCAGGAGGAGCATTAAGATTTGTAAGAACATACAAGATGTCAGCATACCAAGCTGAGTTTTGGAACTGCTCTTCAACAGTGGGAGCAGGAAATTCTTCATATTCATCCAAGGCATCTATCATGTTAATGTCAAGGGCTTGTAGGTTAGATTCAACCATTAATCGAACTAAGCCCTGACCTTTAATGAGTTTTGTGGGTTTGATTTCCAAATCATACTCTAGTATTACTGTAATACACTTACCTCTCTTTCCATTTGGGTCTTGTGACAAGATATCTTTTACCACTATGTTAGGCACATAAGAAATGATGTGAGAATGCAGAATATACACCCTAAATTCCTTTAAGGCCTTTACGAAGGCATAGGCCTGTTTTTCCATGATATTGTATTTCAAGGGTGCGTCTCTCTTAGTGCCTTGCTGAAAAATTCTATAGGCTGCTCTTGTCCCTCTAGATTTTTCTGCAATAGGATAGCAACCACAGTATGCTCTGATGCAAAGGAGAAAATGAGGAAATATTTGGTGAAATTTGCGCTGATTAGCACTGGTTCTCGGGTGAATGCATGTTTCACCAATTCAAAGGACCTTTTGGCTTCTGCAGTCCACTTAACTCCCACTTCTTTCTTGAGCATATTATTCATGTTTCTAAGGAGCTCTGCTAAGTTGGGAATAAACCTCCTCAAGAAGTTAATCTTCCCAATAAAGGACTACAATTCCTTTATGTTTCTTGGGTGGCTAATCTGTAGTATTCCCTCAACTATTTTTGGATCTATTTTAATCCCCTTTTCGAATATAATATGGCCGAGGATTTTACCTTCTTGGAGGCCAAACACTATCTTTTTGGGATTTAAAGATAGCCCAAACCTTCTTCACTTTTCAAAGACCTTCCTTAGGTGTTTAAGGTGCTCTTCATCAGATTTGGAATAAACTGTTATGTCATCAAGATAAATTACAATGAAGTTCCCTATTTCTTCTGAAAATGCAATGTCCATGGCCCTTTGGAAAGTGGCCCCAACATTCATTACTCCAAAATGCATTTTCACATACATGAAAGTGCCACAAGGAGTGGTGAAAGTTGTCTTGATTTGATCTTCTGGGAGTACTAAAACTTGGTTGTACCCTGAAAAACCATCTAACAGAGAAATCCTCTTTGAACCAACTACCCTTTGTAGGATGTGCTCCATTTTGGGTAAAGGGTAATTGTCCTTTAAGGAGGCTCTGTTAAGGTTTCTAAAATCAATGCAAAATCTAATTTCTCCTGTCTTTTTCCCCACAACTACAAGGTTAGAAACCCAATCTGAAAACCTCACAGGCACTATGATTCCTGCCTCATACATTTTCTTGATTTCATTTTCCACTAGAGGTAGTTGCACTAGGTTGATTCTGCGCAGCTTTTGCCTAAAGGGTTTTTGGTTTTCTTTCAAGGGGATCTTATGTTGGATAATCTCCGTGTCATAGGATTTTAAGTCCTTATAGCTCCAGGCAAACACATCAACAAACTCTTTGAATAAATCAATGTATTTCTATTTGGTATGTGCAGGCAAAGACTTAGATAATTTAATCATTTTAGGCTTATATTTGTTGCCTATGTTGCATTCTTCAACATCTGACTCAGCATGTTCTATAGTGGGCTTCTTGGCCACATCATTGAAATTGGAAAGGTCCTCTAAAGGTGCTAATCCTTTAGGTATATTTTTGTCTTTGGACTGCAACACCTCAATATCTTCCTTATTTGTTTTCATGTATTCTTTAGTTTGATTTTCGAATCCTTTGGTCAACATGTTTATTTCTACATTGGGGGATGGTTTTTCTTCGTCAGGAGGCTCTTCACCTAAAAAATTTTCCTCAAATTTAGAATCTAAATCAGTAAATTCGAATTCATTCATGCAGAGCAAGAAATATTCTATCTATTTGTCGCCCTCAAAGACCTACCAATATTTTTCATTATCTGGCACTGCAGGTTTGTATTTTGTTTGAATGATGATCTGTTCATCACTAGGTGATTCCTGATATGAACTAGCAGTGCAGGCCAATCCATTTGCAATTATGTTTTGATTCCTAGGAACAAACACAAGCTCATATTCTATAAATGTTTCCAGGAAATCCATGGAATTATTTGTGTATGCCCTTAATCTAGGATGCTTTGTAGTATACTCTCCATTTAGTTGTTTGATGACTAATTCTGAATCTCCTTGAACAACTATTCTCTTGGCTCCTAGTTCTTTCAATAGATGCAATCCTAGGATGAGAGCCTCATACTCTGCAATGTTGTTAGTGCATTTCAAATCTAGCCTGAAAGCATGGTTCTTAGAGTAATTGTTTTCAGTGTTGACCAACCATACCCCAGCTCCTGCATTCTTTTTAGTGCAAGACCCATCAAATTTCATGCACCATAAAGGATTGTCCTTAGAATTGTTATCAATTTCATCCCCAATGTTATGTTCACCATTATATAGAGGTCTGCACCATATTGTGATGGGTCTTGTTCTTCAGGATTTCCACGGAGTTCAGAGTGATGGGTAATCTATTGTTTGTAGTCTTGGATATGTTCACTCTGGTTCTTTGTTTCAGCACACTATTCAAAGTTTTCTCTCTCATTTTCCTCTATATCTAGAAATGCCATTATTTCTAGATTTGGGGCCTCTAATCGGTTGCCAGAATTTATGTCTTCTAGCTCTGGTTTATTTATGGATTCATCATTGTAGAGGGTAAAAGAGTCCAGGTCCATATGGACAGAGTAAAGAGGGGAATTCTCAAGATTTTATAGGCTACTAAGCATGAATTTCATTTGTGCCTCTCTATATAGTCTTCTAAGCTGGCTAAAGATAGGGATAGTGGCATATGTCCCATCCATCTGCATTGTACCTTGCAGCTTGGCACCCCATGATATTGAAAACAACATGCCATACTTAGGAGGTACATCAACCACCACAACATCCATAACCATGCACTTGGATGGGATTTGAGTCAAATTCACACAAAGATCTTTGATTAGGCCAAGGAACTTCACTCTGCTAGAGTCAAAAGAATATAAATCCTTGTAAGGTTTGTTTATTTCTAGTCCTAGCCTTTCCATTATCACTTTTGGAATAAGGTTGTGTGAAGCTCCAGAGTCATGCATGGCATTATGCAAGATTTTTTCATGGATATTGAGGCTGACATATAAGGGAGGGACCACCCCTTCCTGAAATTTCCCTTCAATTTTTGGGCCAAACAAGAGAGCTGGTTGATCAACATTTAAATTGACAGTGTCACTGTTTTGTCCTAAGTTTAAAGCTTTCAAAATTTGACTCTTATATACATCTTGGGTGGCCAACTCAGTGAGAGGGACAAAATTTTAATTTTGGCAATTTCACTCTCCAAACTGAAAGGAGAATGACTCTTTGAGAGGTTCAATTCTGTCTTGTTGGGCACCATTTTATTAGCAAGATCAGCTTGCTGATTTTTAGTATGTACAATGTTTGAAGCTGTTTTATGAGGAGCATTAGCTGCAATGCTAGTGCTGCTAGATTCTTGACTTGATTTGTCATTGGTTTGGGTGTCCTTATCTTTGTTTTTACCAGATTTCTCAGTTGTTGATTTACTACTTTCAGCAGTCACTTTAGGAGTCTTTTCTTAATGGTGATTTCAACGGGCTTTGGTTTGGGATTATTTATGTTCTTTTTTCTTCTGAGATAATATTGTTCTCTAACCTGCATGAAGGAATTTTCGAATCCTAACCTATAATCCTCAGTTTTCCACCTTTCCTCATCCCAATGTGAGTACGAAGTCTGGTTATCTTCTGAGGAGAAAGTGTGATCCTTGTCATCTACTTCCACCATGTTTATGATAGTCCCCTCTGATTCTTCTATTATCCCTTCATCCTTATCAAGGAAATTCTCTTGGAATGGAGGTATGACTTGTTGATTAGAGTCTCTTTGTCTATTTGGGGGATTGTTTCTCCTAAAGTTTTGGTTCTGATTTTGATTTTGGTTTCTGTTCTGATTATTGACTTGGATGACCATTTTCTCCATCATTCTTTCTATTCTCTCCATGTTTTTTACTAGACTATCATATTTGGGATCAGATGAAGAAGCTATGTTGTCTCTCTATACGTTACCTTTTTCTCAGCCCTCATCCTAGCTCTTTTTCAATCAAGTTTGCCTCTACACTCACTGCTCGTTTCTGCATGTCTTCGAATGTGTTATAATCCCTCTCCCTAAGCTCGTAGGCCATATCAACATCAAAGCCTTCAGGGTATTTCACTAATACCATCCCTTGGGGAGGTTTTATGTGTGGTGGAAGAGCATTTTAGACACTATTGAATCTAGTAGAGTAGTCCTGGACACTCTCTCCTTGATTTCTTTTAAGATTCTTATATTCTGGTAAGATTTGGAGAGGGTTGCTTCTGACTTCCCATTTGTTCAAAAAGGTTTGAAGCAAGGATGGTAGATCATTGATGCTATTAGGAGGTAAGCCTTTAAACCACTTCTTCACTTCTCCTCCCAAACTTTGGGTGAAAATACTCATCTTAATTGTCTCATCCTCTATTTCCATGTAGTCAAAAGCATCTTCCATTCTATCTACATGGTGTTGAGCTGTAGTAGATTCTTTCCCAGTGAAGTGAGGAATTTTATACTGATATTCATTAGGTAAAGGAGCTAAAGGATGTGGTAACACCAAGGGAGCATACCATGCTGCCATGATGATGTTTTGTGGAGGTAAAGGATGGGCTTGAGCAATAGGTATATGAATGACATAAATGCTAGGACCAGCAGCAAACTTTTGAGCAGACCTAGGGTGAGAGAGAACCAAGTTATGAATGAAATGTATATCAGGAGGTGTGGATGGAGGGGTTTCTCTATTACAAATATTCTGATCACCACGAGGAGGTGAGTTTGGAGGTTCAAAGTTTTTCTGACCTAAACTACTAAATGACTTAGTCCTTATTGAATTTCTTGGTAAGTCTAAATCAAACTGAGTCTCTGATAGAGCTGTAAGACTTTTAGGTGCTGAATTGTCTCTATAAATGGGTTTGACAATAGTGGGGTCCCTATATGACGAAGGCTTTCTGATAATACTCTCAGGATTGTCCACTATTTCAGGGGGGTTTGGATTAGGATAAACTCTGGTATGGATTGTTCTTGAAGCTAGTATGTCTAACAATCTCAATGAAGAAAGTTAGCAAGATATGACAGTCTTTGGGAGGAAAACTATCTTCAAACAAAGAATCTTAATCCTATGTGTTTCCTTTAAAATGGATGATGCTGAAATACAACTAGTCTCCCAATGGAGTCTTGTGAAAACAAAGATAACCAGCAGGCCTACTGATCACCAGTGGAGTTTTTTGGTCATTCAAGAACTGTGGAGTTGCCAGGTGGAAGGTTTAAAGTGTCTTGAAGGAGATTTACTGTCCACCATAGTGATTTTCTACCAAACTAAGGCTAATAGGGTCTAATCCCCAGTGGACTCGCTAGAATGTTAGGTCTGGTGGCTCAACTGGCTAACACACCAAATTCCTTTGAATCAAGGGGTTTTCCTGAGGTCCTAAAGGTATCTAGGATGAAGTTCACTTAGAATTCCCCAGTATGGTTGCCAGAATGTTAGGTTCTCTATAATTTGCATGTTTAGTGGATATAAACTACAAAGCCAACATATGAACCACTTTGGGATCCTAGGATGCTAGCCCTCCTGGATCCAGAGAGGAATCTCTCTATAAATATGTCTAAAGATGTGATCTTTAAAGCATGGGATGTGATATTAGGCTAGTTATGAAGGGCATGGGTTTTGTTTGTTTTTTTTTGGCTAGGCAAGGACACGATGAAGGTGAAGGCAGTTTGAATGAAGGTTGAAGATGTATGCAAGTGAAGGGATGATTCAGCTGATAAGATGGGTAGAAAGCAGCTTCAACCATTGGGCTATTGGAGTCATAAGAGGATTTAATTGGACAACAAGGTTCAAGAATGATCCATGGGGCAAGTCATCTGTGTCAAAGGATCTCTCTAAAGTTGATTTTATGGAATGAAACAGATAGAGAATGAATAACAAAACAAACGAAGAACTAAGAGTATGCCTGAGATCAAGTAAGTGCTTCGAAACTATCCTGATTTGGCATATACGTAACGGAAAACATAAAAGTAAATCTGAGATTAGGTGAGTTCTTTGAAACAAGCCTGCATTGATGTACTTTCAACAGAAAACATTTAAAATACTTAGAATAGCTTAATATAAAGTAAGGACTTTGAACCTACCCTGCTTTCAGCATATTCTATGGGAAAACACAAATGATAAACATAAAGAGTAATCTAAGATCAGGTAAGTTCTTTGAAACTAACTTGCTTTCAATGTACTCTTAAGAGAAACTTTCAAATGAGGAAAACATAGAAATAAAGCTTATCAGTTAGAGTAGGGTACTGTTGAGGGTAAATCCTAGATCTGTATCTTCTGTTCTTTATTAGAGAAAGTGAACAGAATGAAAACACAAAGGAAAATAACAATTAACAATCAGAAACACATCACCGTTGACATAGATCAGGATCCCATAAATCAGCTTGTATTTGATGTTCAAACCAGCTACAATCTTCAAGCTTGGAAGGTCTCTACAACTTCAAACTTCTCATATCAGCTTATGTATCTTCAATTGCGAACAGGACTTCAACAAAATATTAACATGCAATCAGATATCCAGAGACCAACCCTTACAATGTGGTCCTCAAGGAGAATTTATAAGAAAATCTGGAAGTGGGAGAGTTTCTAGGGGTCAAGTATCATTTATTTCACAATCAATCCAATTCCTAGCCTTTGAAAACCAGGCAAGACATAAGGCGGGAATGCACTTAACCTATAACTCTGCTTCATAACTCTGTTTATGCTTTTCGAGGCCTAATGGTCGAAAATATTAGCTTTTGGGCTGTTTTTTATCTTTTAAAATAACTTTGCTAACAATTAGAAATAAGATATTTTGATTTGCATTAATTGTTCAGCTATCTTTAGGGGAATATCTCTTGTTCTAGTAATAACTAGGCCTTAAATGATTTTTGTGAGGCTGTAGGTGTCTTTTTGTAGGTGGAGAGGTTGGCTTTTGGTGCTGGAGAGGGTGCAATTGGCCTCTGCTATGGCAGTGGAGGCTTTCTTGGATTGACAGATGTCTTCATCTTTTCCTAAAACACTTTTAATTCACTTTTAGGTCTGTGTTTTAGGTTGAATTAGGCCTCGGTCTTCTTTATGGTATTCGTGTTGTCTCTTCATCCTTTAATCATTGGATTATGTCATTAATCTTCAATCACGTACGTTTAATCCTTTTAGACTACCACTAATACACTTTTCCACTTCTGTTGACTATTTTGGTGCATATACAGGTTCAATGGTGCAGGAGGGTTTAGATCGGGGTTTTAACACTGATCTTTTTAATGAAATACATGTTTAAAACCCCTCTCAGGATTCCTTTCTACTATCTTTGGTTTTGAAACAACTTCCTTTGTGCTCTGTGTCACCATGACAGTGACTGTAAGAAAGAGTGGTTCTCACCGTCTGTAACCCTGAAAAACATAAAAGACATGTTAAGAAATCTAGGCGGGAGCGAGGATGGATGCTGTGGCAGATCGTGGGAATGGCAGTGCAGCAGTGATTGATGCGATGGAAAACGACCTAAAAATGATGTGAAATGGTGAAAGCATGATCTGATGAAGGTCTGGTGAAGAAATGGTTCTGGACTGTTGGATTAGATCGAGTAGTGGTGATCTACGGTCGAGATTCACAGGTGGAGTGGCTCTTAGAAGGTTAGGCGGAAAATTAACTTTTAATGTAAAACATAAAAGTTTAGCTTTGGACGGTTTACAAAGGAAAATGAGTGAAATGAAATGAAATCGGAGGCTTGAATGGTGGGACCAGAAGGGCGGAGGGTGATTTGATTGTGGACCGTTGGATCTTAGGGGGAGATCAATGATGGGGATTGCCCGAAGAAGTCCATTTGGGAGTCCTATGATCATAATATTAATGAAAAACAAGATGGAATGAGGTTTTTAGATCTAAATCAGATCAACAGTCGAGATTGAATGAAAGATCATACAAGGGAAGGGTGGTTTCTAGAGAAAAACCACTATTTTCACGCTGCTTTGGAGTAGTTTTGAAAATTTTCCCAAAAAAAACACGATATGCTCTGCCGCCTGACACATGTCCTTTTAAAACCACTTTTATCGTTTTATCGCGTAAATTTTAATTGTTAACCTTCGGGCACTAAAATCATGCGATATGCACTTCGGCCGTTGGATGTAGGACCGAGAGATCTGATGGTGCAGGATGGAGCGCGATATGGAGAGATGCGCGGTCGGTATGGTGGGAGAAAGTTAACAGTGGTTTTAATGTGGGCCGTCAGATCCGATAATGGATGGTCAAGATCAAAAGGAGGAGCGCCAATGTTCCAAAAGGGAAAATATTATAATAGACATGCGAAACAAATCCTAACTATTGGATCCATGGGGATGGACGGCGAAGATTTAAAGAGGAAGTGGAGGTAAAGGGGCCAATGCATGAGCGGGGAGAAAGGAGAGCCGTTGGATCAAAGGGGATGAACGGCAGGGAATAAATCGCAATTAGAGAAGGCAAGAGCCAAAACTCTAAAGTTTGAACTTGTGATTACACGTGTACCGTTGGATCGGCGGGAGATCAACGATGGTGATCTGATCAGAGGGGGAGTGATGGAGGGCGTAGGAGTGGAGTGTGATTCAATCTAGGATGTTGGTTCTTATGGATTCAATGGTCCAGATTAAAATCGGCGGGACGACGATGGGCTTAGTGAACCAAGGCACGAAAAATCCTGGCCATTGGTTCTTGTGGATTCAACGACCAGGATCTAATCAAAGGGTTGGCCAATCGGGGAGAAGAGAGGGCGGCACATAAATTTTTTTGCAATTGGCGGTGAACGCGATTAGTGTTGGCCATTGGATCATTTAAGGAGATCAATGGCTGAGATCTCAGCGGAGGCCGATAGAACAAAAACTTCTCGCATTCGAAAATTTCAATTAAGAAAGGAAAAGGTGCACCCAGAAAGCTCCCGATTGCGATTAGCGCCCAGGGCCTTAGCGCTTGGTCTTGGGCATGGGTCATATGTGGGGGAAGTGGCTAGGGGCTTAGCTGAAAGGGGCTTAAGGCCTCAAATGTAAATGGGGTTTTTAGCCAAAAAACAGAGTTTTCAAGGCTTAAAAAAAAGGGGTTCCGGTAGGGGAACAAAGGGATTTTTTCACCAAATGAAGGGATCCACAAGGTGTTAAAAGGGGAATTTGGTGATTTGGATGACTTAGGAAGGGATTTTGGGGGTTTTTAGGGAGATTTTGAGAAGGGAAAAAAGGTGTTAAAATGGGGAATTTTCAGGGATAAAAGGGAGCAAATGGGGGCTTTCTTGAGCACAATTGTTTCACAAACAGTGAGGCCTTTTTCAGTGGAAACAACAGTGAAGATCTTTCAGAGGAAAAGGGCACATAGAGGCTTCAAGAATAATAGATTTTCAAAGGAAATGTATCTCTTGAAGGCTCAGAAAAATATTTAGCCGCCTGTTTGCTTGACAAAAATTTATAGGTGGCTAACAAGATCAATTGAGATTGGACATGAGTAGTCTAATATGAGTTACATGTAGTTCTTAGGTGAACAAGTGATATGTTGAATTTCCATGACATATGAGAATTTGGGTTTGGTCTTATAATATTTGATGCAAACACACTCAAGTGCCACAATACATAAATTTTTCACAATGAAATCTGCACACATCAGGGAATCAATTAGTGCACATGATTTTTTTTTACTTTTTCAAAACTTTCTTCATTAAATTACAAAATGTAATAGAATAGGCTAGAGCTCTCGTACTATGGATGATGGCCCTTTACAATCACACTAATACAAGTAATACAACTAGGGCTTGGTGTTAGTCCTTTGACAACCAATATACCTTGAACAAGACAACACTTGACCCAATTTTTTATGGTGGACACACATAGCCATTTCAATCCACATGTCTTGAAAAAATCTGGAAGGTCCTCTTTCCTCCCATTATTCAACTCCTTAGTCTGCCTCTATCAAATAACTAAACTCCTTTATGTTATTGAACTCGAATCAAAACAATTTTCCCTCTATCTACCTCTTTTCTCCTTTAAGGTCTGCAACAATAAAGTTTTCGATTAGTTGTTCACAACTCTGTTGTGAACAACTCTTTGGTCTTCCCACATTTTCCATACTACTACTCCAAGATGACAAGTCTAGGGATATGGAGGTTTCCCTTCTTCTCAATGATGCAATACTCTACAATATAGTGAACTAGGGCTAGTTGGCTAGCCCACTTGACTGCTACTTTAGTCCTTCCAATTCTGCATGTCCTTAGGCCTAATACACCTATGCTTCTACCAGTATTTTTTTCCTTCACAAGTACATGACTTAGAGCTCTTCTTTGATGGTCACCTAACAACCCTCCAATTGTACTTGGATTGCCATCAATTTTCCCAACCACAGTAGATTGTTTTACTAATATAGTGCCCACAACACTGCCTTTATTTATGGCTCTTCAAATATGCCACCTAATAGTGATTTGAGTTCTCTCAAAATCACTATTCTTGTGTACCAATTTTTTGTTGTCCAATCTATGAACAAATCTAAACTACTCATCTTATCATCCTTCTAACAATTTGTAGATGATTGAACTAGGGTCACAAATCATCCATTAATAGTCTATTGACTAACTATTTATAGGATGCTTCAGATCTTTGTCCAAAACTCTATGGACAGTCCAACAAAATCAACTCCTCTTCATGTCAATCCATTCCTCATATGGAACATTTATTCTGGTCCATCTTCTACTCAGGTTCCACCTTCCTTTGGATTTTCCATTAGGGGAATTTTGAGGTCTAAAATGGGCCTCCTCAGAAAGATGTACAACCAAAATAAAATTTATAAGAACCAATAGGATTCAAGATGATGATGTCAACCATGGGAGATGATTCACCATTTTTTAAGTAAAAGGGTAAAAATATTAAAAAATAATAAAATAATAAAACTACTTTTTCAACTCGTATTTGAAACTTACCTCCCTAATGTTTTACTCAAATTTCGAGTGGGAGTACTCGTTGGATGCAAAATTTAATTCCCCATCCAAGGAGTACCCATTTTTCATACTTTTGATGGACCCTACTATGTGAAAATGGACAAATACATGAAAAACACATGATTGCAATCACATTTCCATGTATTTCTCATTTTTTGTGTAACAAGGCCCATCAAAAGTATGCAACATGGGTATTCCTTGGACGAGGAATTAAATTTTTCATCCAACGAGTACTACTACTTGAAATTTGAGTAAAAAATTTGGGAGATAAGTTGAAAATACGAGTTGAAAAAGTATTTTTTTCCTTTTTCCCTTTAAAATTTGATGATGTCATCGAATCTTATTTTATTATTTCCATTGTTATTTTATAATTTCCTTAGAAGACCCATTTTAAACCTCAAAATTCCCCTAATGTATATCCACACATACTTCTACAAACCATCTTCCAAATTTGTGGTATATATTGCAGAGATAAACCTCTATCTAAGGGTCATAACCTCTCTTCTTATATGCAGATTTGTCACAATATTAATGACATACCTTATGGATTGAACATGCTAGGAAACCTCCCTAAATAGGGAATTATACTTTTATTCTAATTTCTTTAGAACAAGCCATAACCACCCATAGAAAAAAAATATAACTCTTTCCTCCACAAGAGACTCGGCCTAGCTCATATGGATCCATTAATTCTAGTCATTTCTTTAACTGAATCTTGACCTGAACTTTAGATCTCTACGACCCTCAAACTATGGTTACTTCAGTCAATATTACACTTGTGACTACTTATGTTCTGGCCCTAAATTCTAGTGCATACCCTCCTCCATTTGTGTTGGTATTTATCACATACCTCACAACCTAGTAACCAGCACAAGGTAGGGTTTTGAGTTTCTGAGTTCGAAATCTCCACAGTGAGCATTTTTGTGTCTATGTTTTGGGTCTAGAACAAGACCCATCATCAGGACAAATCCTCACTATGGATATTCCGAACTCAGAAACTCAAAACTCACACCACAAAAATTTGAAATCTATACAAGGTAGGGTCTCAACCCTCTCTACTATTTCAAAATTTGATGCAGACTTCACACATAAACACCACTGAAATCACATGCCCAAATTCTCATGAGTCGCCTCTCTTGAGCTTTATCTGCCCTAAGAGAACCAATAATATTCCATCCTACTTCCTATCTCAAACCCATTAAGGTATGTGACATTCTTGTGAACCCTCACATGATGATCTTACTCTTGGTGGATGATCATGGCCTCCCTTTAGCAATGCTTACTCATACCTCTAACTAGACCTACTTTAGGACTACATCTCTCCTGGCCTCCTTGATAAAATGAGCTCCTTCTCACTTGATGTTCTTTCCTTCATAATAAGGCCTCCATAAATAGCTTTTCCTAGCTAGGCCTCTTAAGAACGATCTAGAACTTACAAACTTTATCTACTTAGACCTTAGGAAATATTATTTTTCTGTTTAATTTTCTTTTAGATTTTAAACCTCATCTCAAGTCCAAAGCCCCTTTTTTTGGGTTATTTTCCCACAAAAAATTTTGTGGTCAAAATCACACAAACCCATCTCGCTAGGCTTGTGGAGTACCTCGCAAGCTACACAATTTAACAACATAGTCTAGTTGTAGTAATCGTAACTTGGTCAAGATCCTATAGTCAAACGAGGACTTGGTTGGTTTCCTAAGTTGAAAATTAAGTAAGGGTAGTTGTGAGGGCATGATAACTAGGAAGGTTTAGGGAATTCTAAAGAATGAAATGGTGTGTTAACACATGCTGGACAATGTCAATGCATGTTCAGAAGTGTTAAGGAGTTTTGAGGTATCACAAGGGAGAACTAGGTCAAAACGCATGGAAACAAACAAATAAGAGTGTGTTCCAGGGAGTCTCAGTGAATTCAAGTGTGCCAAGGATGCAGTGTGTTAGAAAATTTTCATAATAGGATTTGTAAGAGGCTAGCCTATGATTGCGATAAGGGGCTCGAAAAAGCAATTTTAAACAAAGGGATAATTTGTGTTGGGAACAACACTATTTTTCCTTCATCTGTTATTTTTATATGACATGTGGCACACTTTGGCCAAATGTTCATGTTTTTAACTATTTTAGACAATTCCATATTTTACATTTTTATGTATAATTTTTGGGGAACTCAACTTGTGCCGACCTATATCTTGTGTGTCTTGTGTATCATGTGGTTCTTGCAAAATCTCAGTTAGTGATCTACTATTTATATGAACTAGACATACATGTGAAATATTGCCTATGTGAGCTATGTTTCTTAGTTGTTTTATGGCCATGGCTAGATGTGATCCTTGTCTTGGTAAGTTCCTAAGTGGGAAAAATTTAGTTGGACATGACTGGCCCAAGATGAGGTATAGGAATTTTTTAGGCGAACAAGGCACAATATACTTGTAGTAGGTGCAATTGATCAAGTTTTTATGGCTGAAGCAGACCAATGTCACATGAACTGGAATAGCTAAAGACTTGATTGGGTTCCCAAGTCATGAAAAAATGTAAGGATATTTGTGAGGGTATGAGTGCCAAGGCATGATAGGGAATGTTAACATGTGCCAGATAGTTCGAAGGTAGGTAAAATATGCTAAGATGTTTCAAGTGCTAAGGCATGCCAATATCTGCAATGGTGTGACAATACATGCCAGGGACTATCAAGGAAACAAAAAGGAGAAACAAGTTAAAATACAAGGAAATGAACACATCATAGGGTTAATAAGTCATCAATTTACATTTTCCAAGAGGGGCATGCTAGGCACACCAACACTAGGTGGAAATGAGTGTAAAGTGCCAAGTGTTAGTGCATTCTAAGTGCCAAATCATCCTCTGTTACTTCTCTTCTACTTTCCAATAACTGATCTAAAATAAATTTAATATTAAACCATGCCAAAGCATACTGAGGCATCTGAATGAATTTTATACATGATAATGATCATGGTCTCTTTAGGACTACATCTCTCTTCACCCCCTTGATCAGATGAGCTCCTTCTCACTTGATGTTATTTCCTTCATCCTAAGGACTCCTTAAATAGTTTTTCCTAGACCTCTTAGGAACCCTCTAGAACTTACGGGCTTTATCCACTTAGACCTTAGGAGATATTAATTTTCCTTTTTAATTTTCTTTTATATTTTAAACCCCAACTTGGGTCCAAATCCCTTTTCTTTTCTTCTATTCCCACAAAGGCTTTTGTGACCAAAATCACACAAAGCCATCTCACTAGGCTTGTGGACTACCTCCCAAGCTACAAAATTCAACACTATAGTCTAGTTGTAGTAACTATAACTTGGAAAAGCTCTTGTATTCAAGAGAGGGCTTGGTTGGGTTCCCAAGTTCAAAATTAAGTAAGGGTAGTTGTGAGGGCATGATAGCTAGGGAGGGTCAGGGCATCCCAAGGAATGAAAAGGCATGCTAACACATGTTGGACATTGTCAATGCATGTTGAACTAGAGTGTTAGGGAGTGCTGGGGCATATCAAGGGAAAAATAGGTCAAAATGCATGGAAAGGAACAAATAAGAGTGTGTGCAAGGGAGTGTTAGTGAATTCAAATGTGCTAAGGATGAAGTGTGTTAGGAGAAGTTTAGAATGGGATTTATAGGAGGCAAGCCTACGGTTGTTATAAGGGGCTTTACATAGCAGTTTTAGACAAAGGGATATCACTTTGTGCTAGGAACAACATTGTTTTTCCTTTAGTTATTTTTTTTTATATGAGATGTGGCACACTTTGGCTACATGCTCATTTTTTAAACTATTCTAGATAATTGCATATTTTACATTGTTGTGTATAAGTTTTGGGGCACTCAGCTTGTGTTAGCTTATATCTTGTGTGCCTTATGAATCTTGTGGTTCTTTCAAACTCTCAGTTAATGTTCTATTGTTTATATGAACTGAACATACATGTTAAATATTTTCTGTGTAAGCTATGTTGCTTAGTTGTTTTATGGCCATGCCTAGATCATGTGATCCTTGTCTTGGTAAATAGTTAAGTGGGACAACTTGAGATTGGAAATGAGTGGCATAAGATGAGTTATAGGAAGTTCTTAAGTGAACAAGGCACAATGTACTTTAGTAGGTGCAATTGGTCAAGTTGTTACGGTTGAAGCAGGCAAATGTTTTCACATGAACTACAGTAGCCAAGGACTTGATTGGGTTCCCAAGTTGTGAAAAAATGTAAAGGCTAGATGTGATGACATGAGTGCCAAGGCGTGCTAGGGAATGCTAAGATTTTCCAGATAGTGCGAATGCATGTCAAACATGATAAGATGTGCTAAGTGATAAGGCGTTCCAATATGCACAAGGGTGTGTCAATGCGTGCCATGGACTACCAAGGCAACAAAAGGGAGAAACAAGTTAACCTACAAGTAAATGAACACATAAGAGGGTTAATTAGTCATCAATTTACCTTTTCTAAGAGGGGCATGCTAGGCACACCAACACTAGGCACCAATAGGTGTGAAGTGAAAAGTCTTAGTGCATTCTAAGTGCCAAGTCTTCCTTTTTTGTTTCTCATCTACTTTCCAAAAAGTGATCTCAAATAAATTTAATATTAAACCATGCCAAATCATACCAAGGCATCTCAACGTGTTCCATACATGCTAAGACTTTCCAAGCACCAACACGTGCTAAGCGCCAATATGTGTCAAGGAATGTTATGCATGCTATGAAGTGGAATGGCATGTTGAAGAGTAATAAGGTGTTCTAGAGACTGCTAATGCATGTTTAGGAGTGTTAAGGAGTAATAGGATAAAAATTTAAGGGAGAACTAGGTCAAAATTCATGGAATTTAATGAATATGAGGAATGTGTGCGAGGGACTAATGTTAATGAGTGCTAGTTTTCATGCCAAGGAGGGAGTGACAAGGTATGCTAAGCATTGGTAAGACATGCTAGGGAATATCAAGGCATGTAAAGAAGTTCCAAAGTGTGCTAGGGAGTTGCAGGGTGTGCTAATTATATGTTCCAAATAGTGCCAAGATATGCCAATACATGCCAAGTGCTAAGGATGTGCAGGGTACGAGGGTATGTCAATATGTGTCAAGAAGTGTCAAGGAAAAAAAAGGAAGAACCAAGCTAAAATTTAAGGAAATGAACACATAAGAGGGTTAATAAGTCAGGAATTTATCTTTTTCAAAAGGGGCATGCTAGTCACACTAATAATATGTCCCAATACATGCCAAGTGGTATTGTGTTCCAAGTTCTATTGTCTGTCAATGCATTCAACCAAGGTGTTACAGGGCATGTTAGGGACTACATGCATACCAACACATGCTAGGAGAGTTCAATGTTGTGCTAGCGCATGCCACCATGTGTTTGGGCATCATTTTCATGACAAGATGTTCTAGGTACAAAGACGTTCCAAGACATGCAAGGTGCTAAGAAATGTTAGTGTGTGACAAAGCATTAATTTAAATTGTGCTCGGATTGTTGAGGGGTGTTAGGTCTTTCTCATTAATAGAATTGTCAGAGCTTGATTATGCATTAAATAATATATTTCCTACACACATTAGTGGAACTCTATCGAAAGGGAATTTGATAGATAATAAAATTAATAGATATGAACCATGTGTTGACTCATAGGAAAACTCTATTCGACTAGTGATTACTTGAGGGAAATGATACACACTAATTACTTCTTAAAAATTTGAATGATTCTAACCATTTGGCCCTAGAAATATCATAAAAAATACTCCATAATAATGGCCTTAAATCATTATATTTTGAAAAAATATATATTAACAAGCATATAGCGTCATCAAAAGCTCATTGGAATGATCAATGGTGATGATTTTTTTTTTACCGTAACCAAAAGTAACAAAACGAGCATTGGTGAGGATCATTAAAAGTTTGTCACTAGAAGTGTCACCAAAGAGAGAATTAGTGATGGGCCTTTAACAACCGTCACCAAAAGTGTCATTGAAAATGGCTTTGGTGACGAACCTTAAAGGACCATCACTATATACACTTATAGTGACGGTTTTTTAAGGACCATCACCATATGTGACATTGGTGATGGACCTTAAAGGTCCATCACAAGCATTACCCTCACTAATGTCCTTTTTTCTTGTAGTGCATGGTTAAACGATAGAACCTTTGCAAGGGACACATGGCAACAATAATATATTGGGTTATAAGAGGCACCCCAACCCTTGATAAGAAGTCCCATGCAATGTTGTCATATGAGGTTTCAAGATAAATCATGCTATATTTGTAGGAAACTCCCTTCTACCAGCTCCATGTAGAGGGACATATTTTGCATATAGAGAGATATCCCCTAGACCAAATCCATCTCTTTTACCTAAATTTATATCTAGAGCCTCAGAGGGTAGGATAGCTTCCCTTTTGACTTTAGAGGAATATCCTCTGTAAGACAGTGGGCATTCGATGCATTAAGGCTTATCCTATAATTTTTTCCAGAGCTTTGTCTTTCTTCTTCTTAGCATTGTGATAGTCATGCTTAGATATTTTTAAATAGGACCGATTCTTGATTTTATAGGAGTGGCCTTTGAAATCCCACTTTGTACTGCCACTTATGAATTGAGCAGTATTTTTGATGTAATTTTGGTCATTTTTTGGACATTAGGTAACCTATCTTACCTTCCCAAGGATTCCCTTTACTCTTCCACTCTTGGATTCAGCTCCTGTGTTTCTCCTCAAGCAATATTTTTGGAGGTTTTTATAATATTTATTATACTTTGGTTTTATAATAGTTAAGCATAACATCAAAACCTATCCTGCATGCCATTTGGACTCATGACCATTCAATAGTGGGGCCTTTGCCTTGAGCTTTGAGCTAACAAAATTTTCAAAGCATGTTCACATTCTGCAATATGGGGTCATTACAATTCAACCCTCTTATATTGACACAATTCTCATAAGTCGTTGCATTGTAAATAATACATGATTTAGGCTTTTATAATCCAAGCGCTAGAACTGGAATCTTAAATTATTTAGGTCGTAAACTCACTTACAAACACTGATGGGGGGCATTTTATGTTTGTACAATTGGAAAGATCTTAAAAAAACAAAATTTACATTGCTTTTGGTCATTTTTATTTGTGATTTAGTATCAACCCTTTTTCTTCATTAGAATTAATTCCATTTTGTACTGGTAGATAATTGAACACATTGTTTTTTTCAATTTTTTTTAGTCTTAAAGTGAACAACTTTGTTGGTTTTGTGCATGGTTTTGGGGTACGACGGTTTTTGGCCCCTGGTATTTTTGTAGATCCGATCAAGGGAACTATGGTTATGTTCTAATCCAGGGTTAATGAATTAGGGTTCATGTATGATTTGGCATGTATATATATGTGTTGTAACACTAAAAGGAATATAATGAAAAATCAAGCTGGTCATCTCGATTTGGGATCCAGGGGAAAATCTCTGTGTTTATCTGTTTTATGTTTTATGCTCTTGCTATTATTTATTTTCTGTTATAAGATTCGTGTGTAGATAATTTATGTTCAGGTTTAAAACCTACATTTGGTATCAAAGTTGTTTTGGCTTCAAGGGGACGCCTTTGCTGTTGAAGGTTTTTTGCTCGGGCTTGAGGTAGAACCTGTTCAGTGGGAGATCCATGGGATCGATTCTTGCGGTGAAAGAAGATGACAAGCAGCGAAAAGATAGAGATCGAGAAATTTAATGGTCAGAGTTTTAAGTTATGGAAGCTCAAGATGGAGGATCTGCTGGTGGATAAAGATCACTGGATCGAGGTAGATCTAGGTACTAAACCAACGAAAATGTCAGATGAAGACTGGAAGAAACTAGATCGGAAGGCTAAGAGCACAATACAGTTGTGTGTCTCAGATTCAGTATTGTTGAATGTATCTAGGAAAGCTACGGAAAATATTTTTTGGGAAAAACCTAGGACTTTGTACCAATCTAAGTCTCTGGTGAATAAGTTGTTCCTGCGGAAAAAGCTGTATAACTTGAGGATGAAGGATGGAGACTCGGTGATAGAGCATCGGACCGCCTTCAATACTGTGGTAAGTCAACTATCATTTGTTGATATTAAAATCTTAGATGAGGATAAGTAC
Source organism: Pinus albicaulis (assembly GCA_034641835.2). Taxonomy (NCBI): domain Eukaryota; kingdom Viridiplantae; phylum Streptophyta; class Pinopsida; order Pinales; family Pinaceae; genus Pinus; species Pinus albicaulis. The sequence goes on from CM076580.1 coordinate 1,347,484,396, forward strand.
ATCAGTTTGTTGTGTTCTCTACTAGACTCGTGGGACAGTCTGGTTATTGCAATAGGTAGCAATACAACTACCTTGATTTTTGATGACATTGTCTCAACCTTGTTGTCAGAGGAAATGAGACGGAGAAATATGGAGGGCCAGAATGGAAATGCCTTATCTGTACGAGGAAGGTCCCAAAACGGAAACAAGAATAAGGTTTCGAGTGGGAGATCCAAATCTAGAGGGAGATATAAATCTCTTGGAAAGTTTGTAAAGGTATGCTGGAAATGCAGAAAGGAAGGACACTACAAAAGGGAGTGCAAATCTAAAGCTCCTAAGAAAGGAAAGGGATCTTATGATGCTCCTTCTGCAGAGGCAAAAACCACCTCGGATGAAGGTGGGGATGTGTATTTGGCTTCTTCTTCAAATACAAATGTAGATCATGAGTCATGGTTGATTGACTCAAGTGCATCCTTTCACTTCACTCCCCATAGGGAGTGGTTCTGCGAGTATGAGAAATATGATGGTGGTGATGTCTTCCTAGGGGATGATAGGAAGGCCAGAATCGTCAAACATGGAAAGGTCATGTTGAAGCTGCAAGGTGGAAGGATTAGAACACTTCATGGTGTTCTACATATTCCTGCATTGGCCAGAAATCTAATTTTTGTAAGAAAGATGGATGATGCAGGTGTAGAAACAGTGTTCGAGAAACATGCTTGCAAGATGGTTCGGGGAGCACTGGTATTAATGCGGGGAGTTCAGACTGGAACTCTGTACAAGCTACAAGGTAGCAATATTATTGATGGGTGTAACAGTTCTATGGTTCCTGAAAGTGGAGCGGAAAGCCTAGCTATTTCTGGAGAAAATACCATGCTATGGCATCAAAGGCTTGGACATATTGGAGAGAAGGGCCTTTGGATACTACATAGAAATGGTATGGTAGAAGGTATGTCTAATTGCTCTCTGAATTTAAATTTCTGTGAACATTGTGTATATGGGAAGAAGAATTAGGTGAGTTTTCCTTCTGGTGCTAAGAGGGTGAACAAGATATTAGAACTTGTGCACAGTGATGTGCTTGGACCTGTGTCAGTTCCTTCACTAGGAAAGTCTGTGTACTATGTTTCATTCATAGATGACTTCTCAAGGAATACATGGATATATTTCTTGAGGAATAAATCTGAAGTCTTTGAAAGATTTAAATAATTTAGGGCTCTGGTGGAAAACTAGATAGAGAAGAAGATAAAGGCGTTGAGGACAGATAATGGTGGGGAGTTCTGCAAGAAGGAATTTGAAGAGTTCTGTAAGAAGTGTGGTATAGAACGACAGAAGACTACTCCATACACACCTCAGAAAAATGGAGTTGCAGAAAGAATGAACAGAACACTGATGGAAAAGGAAAGAAGCATGCTCAGTGGTACCGGGTTAGAACAGGAATTCTAGGCAGAGGCAGTGGAGACTACATGCTATCTGGTTAACAGATCACCTTCATCAGTGTTGGAGGATAAGGCTCCACGTGAGGTATGGACTAGTAAGAAACCCTCTCTTTCACATCTAAGGGTATTCGGATGTGATGCATATGTACATGTTCCAAAGCAGAAAAGGACCAAGTTGGATAATAAATCTGAAAGGTGCATGTTTATTGGGTATAAGGATGGTTTAAAAGGTTACAAGTTTTGGAACCTGGAAACAAGGAAGGTTGTGTACAGCCGAGATTTGGTGTTTAGAGAGGTGAAAGATGTTGTTAAACATGAAGTCATACCAAAGGAACCTGAGAAGATAGAGTTTGAGCTAAAGGAAGATGAATCAGACTCTACAACAGAAGAAGACTCTGAAGGGGAAGAGCCACAAAATCTAGCTGTGAGAAGATCAGCTCGGGAAAGAAGACAACCAGAAAGGTATAGTCCATCTTCTTTCTGTTCAAATTTTTCCTTAACTATAACTGATGATGATCCCATAACTTTCAAGGAGGCAGTAGATTCAGAGGATGGAAAACTCTGGAAGGAGGCCATTGTTGATGAAATGGCATCCTTGCACAAAAATGAGGCATGGGATCTGGTGGAGTTGCCAGCTGGAAGGAAGCCCATCGGGAGAAAATGGGTGTTTAAAAAGAAGATGAATGTAGAAGGCAAGGTGGAGAAATACAAAGCTCGGTTGGTAGCAAAAGGTTATTCCCAAGTGCCAGGAATTGATTTTGGTGATATTTTTTCTCCTGTTGCCAAAGTTACTTCTATTAGATTACTTTTATCTGTTGCTGCAGCATTTGATTTTGAGATAGAACAGATGGATGTGAAGACAAAATTTCTTCACGGGGATCTAGAAGAGGAGAGAGATCTCGGCCAAGCAACTTAGCTGCTTTAGGCCTCCCCTGAGCTAGAACCGGTATGCGTGTTGAAGAATTCTCTCAGATGCTAAAATACCACCAAGGATGTGGTATCATAAATTTGATACTGAGAGTATGGGGACTTGGCTTCGCTTTGTGGCTAAAGGGAGGATCACTATGTTTATTTTAAATTAATTGGTGACCGTGTTATTTATTTATGAGAATGTATGTGGATGATATGTTGTTGATTGGAAATGACAAAAAAAATTATCCAAGATTTGAAGACCCAACTGTTCTCAAATTCGACATGAAGGATCTTGGTGCTGCAAACTATATTTTGGGCATGGAAATTAAGAGAGACCGGGCAAAGAGAAAGCTTTGGTTAAACCAAAGGAAGTATGTTGATAATATATTGCAGAGGTTCAATATGGAGGATAGTAAACCGGTGAATGTTCCTATTCCTGTAGGTGTAAAGCTATCTTCTGAACAGTGTCCCAAGACACAAGAAGAAGAGGAGGATATGTCCCGTGTTCTATATGCAAGTGCAGTGGGTAGCCTAATGTATGAAATGGTCTGTACTAGACCAGACATTGCACATGCAGTGGGAGTATTGAGCAGGTTTATGTCAAACCTAGGGAAGGAGCATTAGACAGCAGTGAAGCGGGTTTTTAGATATTTACGTGGCACTAGTGATTATGTCTTGTGCTACCAGGGAAGACCAGGATTGGAAAGAATGTTGGAAATTCATGGTTTTGTTGATGCAGACTGGGCTGGAGATCTGGACGAAAGAAGATCTACAAGTGGGTATGTGTTTAGCCTATTTGGAGGCGCAGTCAGTTGGATGAGTAAAAGACAGTCTATAGTGGCTCTTTCAACTATAGAGGCAGAATACATAGCAGCCACTCATGCAAGAAAGGAAGAATTTTGGATGTAGAGATTGTGTTCAAGTATGGGGTTGGTACAAAAAGCTATAAGGATAGACTGTGATAGCCAAAGTGCAATTTTCTTGGCTAAGAACCCTGCTTATCATTCAAAGACAAAGCACATTGATGTTCAATATCACTTTGTTAGAGATATGGTTGAGGCTAAAAGGGTGTTGTTGGTAAAGGTGGAAACTTTGAAGAATGTTGCATATGCATTGAAGTCTGTGAGCACTCAAAAGTTCTCTTGGTGTAGAGAAATAATGGGTGTTGAAGAATTGGGCCAATGACTAAGCTCTCCTGTGGCCCCCTGCGGAAAGAAAACAACAAGTGGGAGAATGTTGGGTATGTGTTATATTATTTCCATGACTAAGCACACGCAAGGGGTCTGGGGCAGCACCTGGGTGAAAATTTTTTGGTCCTTAATTTCCGGTGGGTAGTCTGCGCCCATGGTTTTGTGCATGGTTTTGCACATGGTTTTGGGGTACGATGGTTTTCGGCCCCTTGTATTTTTTTAGATCCGGTCAAGGGAACTACGATTATGTTCTAATCCAGGGTTAATGGATTAGGGTTCATGTATGCTTCGGCATGTATATATATGTGTTATAACACTAAAAGGAATATAATGAAAAATCAAGTTGGTCGTCCCAATTTTGGATACAGGGGAAAATCTCTATGTTTATCTGTTTTATGTTTTATGCTCTCGCTATTGTTTATTTTCTGTTATAAGATTTGTGTGTAGATAATTTATGTTCAGTGTTAAAACCTACAGAATTACTATATTATTTTTGGGTGTTCACTGCTGAAAAGAGATACTCTTACTGTGATACGTTTCAATATTTTTTATTTGTTAGTTGATGTCATATTTTGAGTGCGGACTTGTGAAATCCCAAATCACATATCGCTTTATGTGAAGGGTATATATATATATATATATATATATATATATATATATATATATATATATATATATATATATATATATATATATATATATATATATATATATATATATATATATATATTTCCCTGTGCTTCCCTGGAGGTCCGTGTTACATTTTCACATAAGTTTAGATATCATTTAGATATCTAAAATTTATAATTTATAATTTGAATATTTCTAGGATAAAGGAAAGACAAAGGTCCCAATTATAAAAAGTCACCCAACAAAAACAACATTGACAATTTTGTTTCATTCAACCTATAACATATTGCATCTATCTTCATCAGTGCTCTTCTTCCATATTCTATCCACTTGCGACATTTCCTTTGCAATATTTGGTGCATTTGCGAGTTATAGGTCATCTGTAGGCTATAAATACCTTTAGAGTTTTAATTCTAATTGAGTGTTCAACTAAACATATTGATTCTCTTATACGTAAATATTTTTCCCTCCGCCCCCTTTTCATAATTTCTATAACCATCAGGTAAAGACCTGCATATTCGAAGATGTTTTTCTTGTTTAGTAAAATATTATCGAGACGTTAATTTATTGAAATTTGTAGAATTTACAATCTAAAAAGTTTCAAGATATAATTTTTAAAAGTCTAATTCTTTAAAGGGTGCTAGTTCAATGGAAGAGCACTTGCTTTACAAGTAGAAGGTTGGTGGTTTGATTCCATTGTGCCTTGATATTCATATGGAATGGCGGTGATCATTTTTTGGTGATATAGGATCTTTTGACCATCACTAATGAGCTTATGGTGAAATTTTTCGACCCTCACCAAAATATGAAATGGTGAAGGTCAATGAACGTCACCACATATATACGCATCAATAGTGACGACCATGAAATGTCTGTCACCATAAATCTTCGTTGTTGACATGAAATGGTGAGGGTCATTGTTTTTCATTATAGTCATTATTCATGACATACCTTGATGTCACCAATTATTTTATGATGACATTTTTTGACCCTCACCAAATATGAAATGGTGATAGATAACGAACGTCGCCATATATATGCACCAATAGTGACGGAATAAAGGTCCATCACAAAAAAATGTTGTTACTCATATAAAATGGTAACAGTCACTATCCTTCATTATAATCAATATTAGTGACAGACCTTGAATGTCACCAAAACATATCCTTTCGGCGACGCCACCTTTGGTGATGTTCAGTTTTTTGGTGAAGGAGGCTATTTTCCATCACCATTTCTCATATGAAATGGTGACAATCACTATCCATCATTATAAATCATTATTAGCTATGGACCTTGAATGTCACCACAACACCTATAATTTCGGTGACACCACCTTTGGTGATGTTCAATTTTTGGCGACGAAGGCCCTTTTGATCCTCGTCAATGAGCTTATGGTGACATTTTTCATCCCACACCAATGCCATTTTTTCTTATAGTGATATCAATGGACTTCCTCCCTCATGGGAACTATTTATTCAAGTAATTTTTGCATGCTCAAAACTACACACATTTGACAATATATGGACTAATTATGTTCAAAAGGAAACACGGTTATTTCCTATAAATGACCCACAAAATTCACAGAATGAGGAAACACAAGCCCTTGAAAATCAAACTAGAAAAGGAAATGGAAGAAAGAACTTCAAAAAATTTGACAAAAAGGAATTTTGAAAATTTAACAAGAAGAATTTAAGTACAAGATCCACTCCTATTTAATATCATAAGAAGAAGGACATGTAAAAGGTGAAGTGTTTCACTTGTGAAAATTTTGGACACTATGCGTCCCATTGCCCTAAAAGAAAAATGAAGGAAAATAAGCATGCATCAACAACCAAAATTGATAATTATTATAATGAGAAGACACCTCAAAATAAGTCAAATATGTTTTCCTATAGATGTGTTAAGAAATTGGAAATTACCTTCAAGTATCAACCATTTATTCTTAAAGTAATAGATAAGTACTTTTTATCCCTTGATTATTATTTTTATTTAGTTAGCATATTGCTTTGCATTTTGTATGACCTTTATATTCCTTTCTTACTTCCATTATGCAATTTTATTTTTCCATGGACTCCTGAATTAGGCTTATGGAAAAACAAGTCGAATAAAAATACTACCATTACATAGATGGAAACATCAAGAATTATAAGAAAAGGTTGTAGCAAGAGGTTTCTCTTAGAAAGAGAGAGTGGACTAATAGAAGGTTTTTCCTCTAGTCACTAGATGGTCAGATTCCTGGACTCCACCCTAAACTCAACAAGAATATTTTATGTTTGAGAGGGAAGATAGTAAAAAATGTTAGGACATCCAAGAAGGTGCTAGATGACAAGAAGAGATTCTAGTTACGAGGGATAAAACCACTAGGTAGAGCGGAATGAGCACCTTTCCTACTGGATGACATGGGTTGATACTTTCAATATTCTTAGACATAAAGGGTCTCTAGGAGAAGTATGCCCTCCTTGAGGAAACCATGGTAGAAAAAAGTTCTTACATGACATAGGGAGTAGCTACAACATAAGGACTTGCTTACATGATAGAGGGAGCAATATTGGTAGGAGGATTTTATTATGTGATAAAGGGAACAACCAAGACTACCACATGAAGACCTACTTCAGTGTCAGAGGGAGTTGGCCTTTGACATTGAAATGAAGGATTCTGATAGAAGAATTATTTATTGAGATTACATATTAAAAAATGTATAGATAATTAATTGTATTCATGATGTATCTGGTTAACACCAGGCTAGAGATTCCTTTTACAATGAACACACTCAACCTATTTATGGTTGAATCAAGGAAAGTACACTAGATGGTAGAAAATCATGTGGTAATTGTGTTGTATATCTAGAAGTGGTTTGAAATATGTCTCAAGAAGTGTTTGGGTGAAAATGTGAAGTTGGGTTACACATTTTTCCCTTTTTTGAGAAAAAAAATCATTTTTTAAAGTTTTCCAATTTTTGGAAAGCCAAAGCAATATTTTTATTTAGAATTTAATTTTATAGTAAAAAGAAAACTTGTTAGAAATTTTATTAGATTTCTATTTCTTATTTTTTATAATTTTGTATTCACATGTTATATATCAGCTTAGAAATTGTTTGGCTGTGTGTTCTTTAAAAATCTAGGGATTCATAAAAAGTCATGCTTTTACGCACTAGTGTATTCTTTGTTAGCCTCAAATTTTTGAAAAAAATAAAATTGTGTCGCAAAAATCTAGACAAACACTACTTTGATATGGCTATATTTATGAAACCAACAAATGCACATAACAATTCCTAGAATTTTTTGAATTGAACCAATATGAAAAAAACTCCATATTTTGAGGATGTTTAACATAGCACCATGTTTCTCAAGATATTAGTTAAAAACTAAAAATATAAACACTGCCCATTAAAACAAAATGGACCAAGTAATGTGCCATAAATTTTCCATATTTTTTCACAATGTATTTTGGAAGATATATAATTTTAATTACACTGAATCATAATGACATTCATAAATTTTATGCATACATTTTACTATAAAATTAGTTAAAATTAACAAATATCTATGAAATTCCATAAAATTTATATCTACTAAAAGTAGATTTAATTATGAAAATTATGGTATTGGTTCTGAAAGTAAATTCACCATATTTTATGGAGTTTAACCATTCTGAACTTGGAGAAACACTAGTAGAAAATGATGAAATTAGTGACTACGTGACTAAAAACTTTAGTCACCGCAATTATTTCAAGTGAATTAATACTAAATTTGAGCAATTATAAAAGATCATTTAATAAAAATGACTAACTTAAACGACTAATTTAGTCTAGGGATAAAATATATGACTAGATAAAAGTGACTAAACTAAAAACGACTAACTTAAATGACTAATTTATTCTAGGATTAAAATATATGACTAGATAATAAATGAAAAAATTAATAATGATTAATGTAAATGATTATTATAGTCCAAGAATAAAAATATGACCAAATAACAAGTACAACAAGTATATGAATTAGTCATTTATGTTAGTAATTTTAATTGTGGACACACTATTTGTTATGGGTTTTTTGTGGCATTGTTACATACCATGGTTGATTATTGCACTAGATTCATAGAGAAAGATTTCATTAATTTAAATTCAAAGTATGTTGATTTATACATGGCCAATTGATATAAATATATTACTTTAATTCCAAAAATTCTCCCTTTTCCAATCTTGAAAATCGCGCATGCAAAGAAAGGGCAGCTTTTTTCTTCAGGTTTTCTAGTTCATTTTTTTTAATTGTTTGACTATTTTTTTTCGACTCGGATTTTATATCCTCACTGATTTTTTCCAAATTTGTGACTTGTAACATTGTTGTTAAGTGTAGTTAATGTCAAATTATTTTGAATGTACTTCATATGAATTTTAGATGTCATTGGATTTCATGGAAATTGTTTCTGTATTGATTTATATGGAATTGTTGAATTTTTTGACTCTTTTGTGGAAAATTTTTCCAAATTGAAAACATATTCATGGTACTTAAGTCAATATCTAACATCTTACCATATTATGTAAAATGTTGAAATTGCATGGAAAACGGTATTTTCCAGGACACATAAGAAAGGAATATGGGATAAAAAGTGGTGTTATACAAAACCCTTAAACTATTAAAACATGCAATGGCACTGCCCATTTCCATTGAGGATAGAATGGCATCACCGAAGCACCTGGACATGTCTTGGGACATCCCATGGAGATAATGGGACATCTCGGGGATGGAAAATTGTCTATCTCTTAAATCCTAGTGGTGCCTTGATACATTTATGTTTCCTCTCCCTAGAGTGGAGGAATGCAGGAAATGTAGGGGACATATCCTTACAGACTACTGATAAATGCAGCTACATGTTGTGGCTATGATACTCCTAATAGTACATAAATTAAAACACTTGAATTCCTTAAGGTAAATCCTCGAAGGTATACACCTTTCAAAAAAGGATATTTTTGCAAGTTGTTCTCCCCAGATAAGAGAAGTATATATTGATTTTTCCATACATATTCAATATCTATTGGAAAAATGACATGACACTAAACAGATAAGGGTGATAGAAAAACAACATTTCCTTTGCAAGAGTTTCAATCATGAATCTCAAAAAGGTCTAGATTTTTTTCCAAAGAAAGGCTCAAGGATCAAATTCTTTTCCAATCATGAATCCCTAAAAGGTCCATTTTTTTTACGAATGGGTGTATTAGCAATTTCCTTTCTGAATTGGGGCATGGGTGGGTGTATTGGAAATTTCCTTTCTTAATTGGGGCATACCCCACTCAGATGTTCACTAGGTATGTCCTTTTAAGACTATTTTATCTTGGATTCCCAATCCTCAAATAATATCGGTCCTCTTCGACCACTCTTGTCTTGGATACCCATCCATTCCTCAAATATTTTCAGTCCACTTCCTATTTTTTAATTTCTCTCATGAAGGAAATCACATATATTTATTCAGTCCTCCATTCACCATTATTCATCCATTCCCTTCACTTAGATGCACGATTGTTAGTTGTGGCCTAGTGCATTACACATGATGAAGTTAATAAAAATGTGATGTTTATCGTTACTCCCTATCAACCAAAGAGGATATCCCTATTCCCACTTGATTTAGGGTATAGACCCATGCTCCTTCACAAATTGTAAGGGGACTTCACACTCGCCCTAAAATATAGATGAGATTCTCCTAGTCAACCATTTGTGGATATAGAGAAATGAAGTCCATATATTTCTAAGAGGAAGGAGCATCACTTACTCTCAGTGATTATTGGAAATGTCTGAATGCTTCTTTCTAAATATAATTTTGTCCAAAAATAATTTCCCTAGCGTCATTCTTAATTTTCCAGATATAGTTTTGCAGACGATTCCTGATAGTCACACTGTGGAAATATCTACTTTTAAGATTGTCTTAACGATTTAATTTCTTGAATTTGTGTATATGTATGATCACTTTCTGATTTGAAATGCTAGATCCTAATACACATAAAGAGATAGTGATTGAAGCCCAATAGTTCCATTATTGGTGTACTCTACACACAATTTAGACAATGCACACAATTCTTAAATATTTGATGTTTACATATGGAATTTCTTATTGTTTAGGTGTGCTTTAAAAATTACATTTATCTCTAATCTTAATGGAAATTTATTCTAAATACATAGTGGTTAATGTGCTCATAGGCTAATGTTATTTCTAATGGTTCATTAGTTGTAATTACACACTTTGGAATGTTACAAATTCATCGTTTAGGTCACAATTCTATGGTTAGAAACTACCCAACTATAAATGGTGATAAAATGATGATAAATGTATGACATTTGAATGTTACAAATGTGTAAGTGGTCCACATTTGACTTTTTTGTGTTGATTTTCCTTAGTAACAATGAAAATTTTGAATATTTCCTTTATTTATCATCGCAAACACATAACTCTTTGTCATCCCAACCATAGTTAATACGATTGGCGTATGATATCTTAATTGTGGAATGGTCTTTTGATGATGATAACAAACTCTCAATCTATGATTCTCATGAATACAATGGATGGATGATCTAATGCCTTACTTTCATGGACACAATTTATGATTCATTTTCTATTTTTATTGTGCCATTGTATATATGCTTCACTAGCATCTCATGTTATATGGTTAATTGAGAAAGTTTTATCTTTATTTTTTCAATTTTAATTTCATTGCATGAATAAGCATAGTTTTATAATTAAAATCATTCAATAGCTATTCTTAATTCATGGTTTGTTTGAATATTCACACACTTATCCCTCACCTTTTACTTTGAGAATGAGTAGTGTCTAATTACTAGTCTTAGTTTTAGGAACTTCCTTTCATTACTCAATGACCCAGATTAGATCGATCTTTAAGGAATCCCCCCTTGAAAAGGATATATTTGTTGTAGTATAAAGAGTGAGAGAAGGCTACCAAGGTGACATTAGGTGGCTTGCTTGAGAGTTTCCTTATATGAATTCTGGATGGGGTTAAGACTTTTTTTCTATGAGAGTGTTTGAATGGCAACACAATTTAGAAAATCCTTATAAGAAAATCAGTTTCCCTTATTTCCATAACCTAAACTACCTACAATAAAATCATGTGCTTTTAATAACTTCTAATTTTGATAAATAATTAATTCTATGAAATTAAAAAAAACAAGCTTATTATTATTTGTAGGTTTTAAGCCTGAACATAAATTATCTACACACGAATCTGATAACAGAAAATAAACAATAGCGAGAGCATAAAACATAAAATAGATAAACACATAGATTTTCCCCTCGATCCCAAATTGGGACGACCAACTTGATTTTTCATTATTCCTTTTAGTGTTACAACACATATATATACATGTTGAAGCATACATGAACCCTAATCCATTAACCCTGGATTAGAACATAAACATATTTCCCTTGACTGGATCTACAAAAATAGCAGGGGCTGAAAACCATTGTACCCCAAAACCATGTGCAAAACCATGCACAAAACCATGGGCGCAGACTACCCACCAGAAATTAAGGACCAAAAAATTTTCGTCGGGGTGCTGCCCCAGACCCCTTGCACCCAGCGTAAAGGGGGGGCTATCACCCCCCCGTGCATGCTTAGTTGTGGAAAGAATATAACACATACCCAACATTCTCCCACTTGTTTTTTTCTTTCCGCAAGGGGCCACAGGAGAGCTTAGTCATTGGCCCAATTTTTCAACACCCATTTTTTCTCTACACCAAGAAAAATTTTGAGTGCTCACAAAATTTGTCAATGCATCTGCAACATTCTTCAAAGTGTCCACCTTTACCAGCAACACCCTTTTAGTCTCAACCATATCTCTAACAAAGTGATATTGAACATCAATGTGCTTTGTCTTTGAATGATAAGTAGGGTTCTTAGCGAAGAAAATTGCACTTTGGCTATCACAGTCTATCCTTATAGCTTTCTGTACCAACCCCATACTTGAACACAATCTCTGCAACCAAACTGCTTCCTTGATTGCATGAGTGGCACTATGTATTCTGCCTCTATAGTTGAAAGAGCCACTACAGACTGTCTTTTACTCATCCAACTGACTCCACCTCCAAATAGGCTAAACACATACCCACTTGTAGATCTTCTTTGGTCCAGATCTCCAGCCCAGTCTGCATCAAAAAAACCACGAATGTCCAACATTCTTTCCAATCTTGGTCTTCCCTGGTAGCACAAGCCACAATCACTAGTGCCACGTAAATATCTAAAAACCCGCTTCACTGTTGTTCAATGCTCCTTCCCTGGGTTTGACATAAACATGCTCAATACTCCCACTGCATGTGGAATGTCTGGTCTAGTACAGAACATTGCATACATCCGGCTACCCACTGCACTTGCATATGGAACATGGGACATATCCTCCTCTTCTTCTTGTGTCTTGGGACAACATTGATGAACAAATTTACACCTACGGAATAGGAACATTCACCGGTTTACTATCCTGCACCATTGAACTCTCTTTTAGCCATAGTCCTCGACATACTTCCTGCGGACTTCAACAAAGGCTTCCTCTTTGCTCGATCTCTCTTAATTTCCATGCCCAAAATATAGTTTTCAGCACCAAGATCCTTCATGTCGAATTTGGAGAATAGTTGGGTCTTCAAATCTTGGATAATTTCTTTTTTATTTCCAATCAACAACATATCATCCACATACAAGACCAAATAAATAACATGGTCACCAATTAATTTAAAATAAACACAGTGATCCTCCTTGCTTCTGGTGAAGCCAAGTCCTCGTATATAGGTATCAAATTTTTTATACCACATCCTTGGTGACTGTTTTAACCCATACGGAGACTTCTTCAACCTGCATACCAGTTATTTCTTACCCTTCACCATAAAGCCTTCAGGTTGCTTCATGTATATCTCCTCTTCTAGATCCCTATGAAGAAATGTTGTCTTCACATCCATCTGCTCTCTCTCAAAATCAAATGCAGCAGCAACAGATAAAAGTAATCTAATAGAAGTAGCTTTGGGAACAGGAGAAAAAATATCACCAAATTAATTCACAAACTTTAAGACCAGCAGCACGCACCAGCAGGAGCTTTGTATTTCTCCACCTTACCTTCTACATTCATCTTCTTTTTAAACACCCATTTTCTCCCGATGGGATTCCTTCCAACCAGCAACTCCAAAAGATCCCATGCCTCATTTTTGTGCAAGGATGCCATTTCATCAACCATGGCCTCCTTCTAGAGTTTTCCATCCTCTGAATCTACTGCCTCCTTGACAGTTTTGGGACCATAATCAGTTATAGTTAAGGCAAAATTTGAACAAAAAGTATATGGACTATACCTTTCTAGTTGTCTTCTTTCTCGAGATGATCTTCTCACAGCTAGAGTTTTTCGCTTTTCCCCTTCTAAGTCTTCTTCTGTTGTAGAGTCTGATTCATCCTCCTTTAGCTCAAACTCTATCTTCTCAGGTTCCTTTGGTAGGAATTCATGTTTAACAACATCTTTCACTTCTCTAAACACCACATCTCGGTTGTACACAACCTTCCTTGTTTCTGGGTTCCAAATCTTGTAACCCTTTAAACCATACTTATACCAAATAAAGATGCACCTTTCAGATTTATTATCCAACTTGGTCCTTTTCTGCTTTGGAACTTGTACATATGCATCACATCTAAATACCCTTAGATGTGAAAGAGAGGGTTTCTTACCAGTCCATACCTCATGTGGAGCCTTATCCTCCAACACTGACGAAGGTGATCTGTTAACCATATAGCATGCATTTTCCACTGCCTCTACCCAGAATTATTATCCTAACCCAGTACCACTGAGCATGCTTCTTGCCTTTTCCATCAGTGTTATATTCATTCTTTCTGCAACTCCATTTTTCTGAGGTGTGTATGGGGTAGTATTCTACCGTGCTATACCACACTTCTTACAGAACTCTTCAAATTCCTTCTTGCAGAACTCCCCACCATTATCTGTCCTCAACGCCTTTATCTTCTTCTATGTCTGGTTTTCCACCAGAGCCTTAAATTCTTTAAATCTGTCGAAAGCTTCAAATTTCTTCCTCAAGAAATATATCCATGTATTCCTTGAGAAGTCATCTATGAATGAAACATAGTACACAGACTTTCCCAGTGATGGAACTGACACAGGTCAAAACACATCACTGTGCACAAGTTCTAATATATTGTTCGCCCTCTTAGCACCAGAAGGAAAACTCACCTGATTCTACCTCCCATATACAAAATGTTCACAGAAATCGAAATCCAGAGAGAAATTAGACATACCTTCTACCATACCATTTCTATGCAGTATCTGAAGGCCCTTCTCTCCAATATGTCCAAGCCTTTGATGCCACAACATGGTCTTTTCTTCAGAGACAGCTAGGCTTTCCGCTACACTTTCAGGAACCATAGAATTGTTACACCGATCAATAATAGTTCTACCTTGTAGCTTGTATAGAGTTCCAGTCCGAACTCCCCGCATTAATACCAGTGCTCCCCGAACCACCTTACGAGCATCTTTCTCGAACACTGTTTTTACACCTGCATCATCCATCTTGCTTACAGAAATCAGATTTCTGGCCAATGCAGGAATATGCAGAACACCAGGAAGTGTTCTAATCCTTCCACCTTGCAGCTTCAGCTTGACCTTTCCACGTCGGACGATTCTGGCCTTCCTATCATCCCCTAGGAAGACATCACCACCATCATATTTCTCATACTCCCAGAACCACTCCCTATGGGGAGTGAAGTGAAAGGATGCACCTGAGTCAATCAACCATGACTCATGATCTACATGTGTATTTGAAGAAGAAGCCAAATACACATCCCCACCTTCATCCGAGGTGGTTTTTGCCTCTGCAAAAGGAGCCTCATCAGATCCCTTTCCTTTCTCAGGAGATTTAGATCTCCACTCCCTTTTGTAGTGCCCTTTGCAAACTTTCCAGGAGATTTAGATCTCCTTCTAGATTTGGATCTCCCACTCGAAACATTATTCTTGTTTCTATTTTGGGAGCTTCCTCATACATATAAGGCATCTCCATTCTGGCCCTCCATGTTTCTCCATCTCATTTCCTTCGACAACAAGGCTGAGACAATGTCATCAAAATTCAAGGTAGTTGTATCGGTACCTATTGCAATAACTAGACTATCCCACGAGTCTGGTAGAGAACACAACAAAATGATGCAATTTTCTTCATCTGAGATTTTAATATCAACAGATGATAGCTGACTTACCATAGTATTGAAGGCATTCAGATGCTCTGTCACCAAGTCTCCATCCTTCATCCTTAGGTTATACAATTTTTTCCATAGGAACAACTTATTCACCAGAGACTTAGATTGGTACAAAGTCCCAAGTTTTTCCCACAAATTCTTTGCCGTAGCTTCCCTAGATACATTCAACAATACTAAATCTAAGACACACAACCATATTGTGCTCTTAGCCTTCTGATCCAGTTTCTTCCAGTCTTCATCTGACATTGCCGTTGGTTTAGTACTTGGATCTACCGCGATCCACTGACCTTTATCCACCAACAGATCCTCCATCTTGAGCTTCCATAACTCAAAATTTGACCATTAAATTTCTCGATCTCTATCTTCTCGCCATCTTCTTTCACCGCAAGAATCGATCCCGTAGATCTCCCACTGAACAAGGTCTACCTCAGGCCTGAGAAAAAAACCCTCAGCAATAAAGGCGTCCCCTTGAAGCCGAACATGGCTCTGATACCAAATGTAGGTTTTAACCCTGACATCAATTATCTACACACGAATCATATAACATAAAATAAACAATAGAGAGAGCATAAAACATAAAACAGATAAAAACATAGATTTTCCCCTGGATCCAAAATCGAGACGACCAGCTTGATTTTTCATTATTCCTTTTAGTGTTACAACACATATATATACATGCTAAAGCATACATGAACCCTAATCCATTAACCCTGGATTAGAACATAACCATAGTTCCCTTGACCGGATCTACAAAAATACCAGGGGCTGGAAACCATCGTACCCCAAAACCATGTGCAAAACCGTGCACAAAACCATGGGTGTGGATTACCCACTGGAAATTAAGGACCAAAAAATTTTCACGGGGGCGCTGCCCCAGAATCCTTGCGCCCAATGTAAAGGGGGGGCTATCGCCCCCCCTCTTACCCCCCCCCCCCCCGCACGTGCTTAGTCGTGGAAAGAATATAACACATACCCAACATTATTATTGTTATTTTTTTTATGAGAGAGATTCTATCCACTACCAGAATTACCTCCCAGTGTACCCACATTGCCTCATAGGTGGCACACTGAGCTAATCGAAGTTAAAACCAATAACATCACAAGGAATGCCTCAAGAACACATTATATCATCAACTGATCTACGTCATGGATAAAATTAAAACTAACTTTTAATATTAAAAAATATAACCATTTTACTTTATTTGAAAATCAATTTTAATATCTAATTTGAGGAAACTCGGTAAAATAAAGTTTAATTTGAGAAATGTTAAGAAAAATAAAGTTTTGTGTGTGAAATTTTAGGAAAATAAATTATTATAATCCACCAAGCCTAACAATGGTAAATTATTTCAGCTCTCGATGTGTCGAAGTCGGCTCAAATAAAACTCTTTTGCAAGTGAGATCAATAAGCGTTTCCCATTTACATAATTCTTCCAACCATCCTTCATCCATATTCCCACACCTGCTTGGATCCTTTGTTTATTCACTTCAAATTGTTGGGATTGGAAGGTATTTTTCACTGTCCTTGTTTTTCTCTTTTTAGCAATTCAATTTTCTTGCTTTTTTTTAAAGTTCTTCCTCTAGTTTTATTTTCTCATCGAAATTTCAGCTCTCATTCGGCAGTTTTTTCTGCCATGGTATAACTGTGTGGACTGGAATTGGATCGATGGAAAGTTTGATTAAATTGTAAAGGAGGTAAATTTTGGGTTATGGGTTCTTTCATGGTAAATCCTAGGGGTTATAGATCATAAATCCTTCCTTCATAATTTGCATTTTTTTACAACTTGGCACTATTTTTGCGATTGTAGCACATATCCATATCTCTATGGTGGGGCTGGAGTTTTGGTGGATCTGCGTGTTTGGTGCCCTTGAAAGGTCGGTTCTTCAATAATTTGGTTTATGAATTTTATTTAGATATGGAAGTGGACAACATCTTCCCTCCTTCAGGTGACAGCGTCTGCTAACCCGCAGCAATAAATTTCTACATGAATAATACCATTATGGCAGTGATGATGGTTTCCACTAGCTAAGGCCCTTGGTGGCCCATCTCTGAAAATCCAACTCAAATTAAACCATAAACAATCAAGTTCAAACAATATGAGGAGGGATCATGCAAAAAGTAGTTATATATGATGCTACACCGTGCACAAAATCCACTAGATACAAATCGGTATCAAACTTCGCCCCCTTATATTTGAGGATGAACACCTACTAGTGCAAGCCCCATCACCATGAATTAAGTTAGGTCAATTTGATCCACATTGAAACGTCAGAGAGTGAATTAGGTACTCGGGGCAGAACCATACAAGTTTTTACTGCTAACAAGATATTTTCAGCAAGGTTGGGAAATCGGGGAGGGGCGAGCGATATAATCTATGACTGACTATTCAAATTTAGTATGGAGGCTTGTGGCACCTAGATTCCATCTGCAATGTGTGATAAAAAACCATGTAGTTTCATGTGCTAATATAAACGCCTGCGCTAACCATTTCTTGAAGAACTCATAGAATCTCATAACACGCAGGGATAGACTCATAAACTACACGATCTTATGCATGGCCATGGCCATTGGACGTGGCATGGATCTGTGTGTTATATGCCCCCTTTATATTATAGAATCCATGTCTATCACATGTGGTCTACCACTTGAAACATTTATAGCCTCATCCTTCATCATTTCCACTACAAAATCTTCCTTGGCTCTCGCCCTAAACTTTGATCTTAGGGAATGATGTCATTTTCACCACTCGACTTGCCACTACCATTTTTTTTCAACACCTAATGCCAAAAACCATCAAATTCATAGTAATTGACTCAAAAATCATCATATCAGTCCAAAATAATCTTTTCTTTTGAAGCTTAAAAGGATTCAGATTGCTCCAAAATGACAACATATTCTTCAATTACACCATAGGCCTCCACACTTAGTTATAATAGTCATTCATAGAATGCATCCATGATACCACGCCCTATACGCTTAGTTCTAATAGTCACTCATATCATAAAATTCCTAAATGTGCAATTTTTTATTCATCACATTCAAACTCTTATCGAATGTAATTTTTTTTTTTGTGCAACACATGCAAAATCATTTGATGAGGCATTCTAGCATACAATAAATTGAAGGAAAAATGTTTTTTATGCATGTAAGGAAAACCATTCTCTCTACAATCTCTTTCTCTTTTGATGGTCACACATGAATGGGTGGGTGACTCATCATTTCTATAATCTTATTTGTTTATATGCTTTTGTTTTTACTTTAAGCCCTTCTGATATGATTTTATTTCAACATTCTACTTCGGCCCTTAATCTTCACAGATTCTTTTGCAAATATGAGGAGTATTAGTGAAGACGTGGGTAAAATTTGTAAACTTAGATGATTAGATAGGATGATGTTGCAACAAAAATTATGGTTGTTTCATGGATCTAATTTTGTATCTGATGTGATCTATTTATTGTTGGAAGGATTGTCTTCGTGGATCTAATTTTGTATCTGATGTGATCTATTTTTTGTTGGAGGGATTGCCTTTTGTTTTTCTGCATTATCTATTTATTTATAATTGGGTTCTTCCAATTATGAATATATTTTACATCACGTGAAAATAGGTAATCTCCAAATACACTAGAAATTATAAATAGGTTTCCACTTCTAATAATTCTACACAATAATGACATTAGATTGATTTTTAATTTTAATTATTTCATTGTGCACAACTAACTAGAAGTGGTCCATACAAGTAGTAAAATGGGAAAAAAAATTAGACTATGGAGTCGAAATGTGCATTACAATTTTGTCCAATGGCAAAGATATATTGAACCGTGATTGTGCCACTAATCCCATTAATATAGATTGCAATAGTTGTTTCCAATTGCTTTGTTGATCCCATTATATATATATATATATATATATATATATATATATAATTTTGGAAATGTGAAATCTATCATTTTGATGTATATTAGAGTTTGTAATATTTCTTGGAATAAGGTTGTCCTCCTAGAACTGCATAAATAGGTCACTAAAATTTTAGCCTTTGACCATGAGATTATTTGTAATAATTGCAGACAAATACCTAGTGAAGGAGGTTCATCAATAATGTTAATTATATGCTAATATAGTGCACATGATCCACTAGTGATAGGTTGATCCACATACACATTTGGGCTACACTTGGAATAATGATGACCTCGATTATCAAGGGTGCATTTTTTTGTTTGGGATTAAATAGTTAAATCTAGAGTGTTATTTCAATATCAGTCATCTACCATAACAGGTCACTCTGAATTTTGAAAAACATATGAAAGGATAAGTTTTCATTCTTTTAAGAAGTCACGAAGATGAACATCCACATATTTGTGGTTGAATATGAAATTTTCCAATGGCACAAAGGGGAGATGATGAAACCTTTAAGAGCATTACAAACTTTACCTATTATAGCCTCTGTGTGGACTGACATTTCTATGGACTTCCTTGTGGGGTTATTGAATGTAGGAAACAATTATCATGGTAGTTTTTAATTTCCTTTTTAATTCTCAATTTTGTGCCATAAAACACCCACTCAAGGCCGCCATTGTAGCACAAATATTCATGGAAAATATTTTAAAACTCAATGGCATGCCCAAATCAATTGTGGTTGATCATGTCCCCACCTTCACTACCAATTTATTGTAGGAATTATTTTATCTTCAAACTATTGATTTGAATCTCAACATGACTTATCACTTCAAAACAGATGGTCAGAAAAAAGCATTCAACAAGTTTTTGGAAGCTTATTTACATTATTTTTCCTTGGATCGATATATCTAATGGTTTTGGTGGTTATCATTGAATGAATGGTGGTACAATAGCACATATCATTGTGGTACTCAAATGACCCCCTTTGAGGTAGTCTATGGAAAAAATTACACATTATTTATTTCTTACTTACCATGCTTCTCTAAGCCTTAGGAGGTGGAAAAAACCTTGGTAGCTCAGGTTAACATTCCTTGTACCCTCAAGGATAATTTGTTGTCACCAAAAAAAATGAAACAACATGTTGATTAGCATGCCTTCGAATGCCATTTTGAAGAATTGGATAAGGTGGTCCTACATCTCTAACTCTATAAGCATATATCAAATGTATTGGCGTGATGGCTTACAAATTGGATTTTCCCAACCATTTTGAGTTCCATCCATTTTTTCATGTGTCTTGCTTGAAGAAAGTTGTTGGGTCCAATTGCAGAGCTCAATCTAGCCTTCTTGTATTGGATGAGAATGGTTCCATTTGGTTCCATCTCAAGGAATGTTTTGAAAAACACACGTGTTGTCTTCGCTAGTGCGTTATCTTGGAAGTATTGATCTAATGGAAGGATACACAACCCAGAGATGCTACATGGTAACCAATAGATATTATCCACCAATTTTTTCTTATCTAGCTTTTGGGGCAACACTACTTTGTAAGAATGAGGCCATGGTGGGGTCCCACCCTAACTCCCCTTGCTCAGAGAATAGGTTGTTAGTTAAAGTATTAGGCCCACAATTTAGTAGAGTGTGACATTAATAAATGTAAGTTAACCTTGTTAAAGAAGGTCCAATAGTATATTACAATAAGTTGACCTTGTTAAAGAAGGTCCACTAGTATATTATAGTAAGTTGAGATTGTTAAATAAGGTCCACTAGATAATAACATTAATTGGGCTCTCTACATGTATGAGGTCATCCATTCCTATCCATTCTCAAAAGCATTCCCCTAAGATTGTAGTGATGAATATGTTATTTTCATGTTGATAAATGAATTTTTATTAATGGAATCATTAGATGGTCCCTTGGTTAGTGAACATGATGGAATGGTTAATCAATATAATGGACCTGTGCTTCTCCATTTATCTATTTTTTTCAAATTATTACTCTACTATTTTCTGAGGTAGATGCATATAACTTTCTTGTAAATCTTTTATGACTGCACCTGGGGTCATTGGGACAAAAATGAGTGAGGAAAAAAACTAGAAGACTCGTTGGTGTAAAAATCCCAATCCATGGTGAGAAGATCATTGTTAAATAAGCATAGAAATATGTTGGAGCCCTGATGTTCACCAACTTAGTATGATTCTTTTCTCGTTAAAATTTTGGAGTTTAGTACATTATGCACATCAGATTGTGCACATTAATTTTGTATAAATGGGGTACATGTATTTTCCATGTTATTCTATTTCTTGCAACACAATATAAAATTTCTTTAATAATATTTATGTCATGTGTGCACTTCTACATAATTATGATTGAACCCGTATAAATGAATTCAATAGATACATACATTTCTTGAATGAAAACAATGATCATGTGTGCCTGTGTTTGTTTTAATAATGTGTTCATCATTTGGTTGTTGATGTAAGTTTTATATCTTCCAGGTTTTATATATTCTTTATTCCTTTAGTTTTGTAATCCGTATGCAGCTACTATTTCCTATTATTCATCTAAGAACCTAGGGAATAAAGCACCCAATGAATGTTACTATCGAACCATCTAGAGAACCCAATTAATGTTATTATCTGCAATATGTCTGAATTTTATCTGTCTTAATGTCCAAGACTATAATTTGTATCTCCTTCCAATGTTCTCAAGCCTAGAGATGTTTATATGTTGGTATGCAATTATTTCCCTCATTTTTGAAAATTTATATCTTCTTCTAAAATTTGAAAGATAATTATGAGAATCCTTTGAACATTAATTTGTTACAGATTACATATGGTGATCCTCCTTTCTAAATTGCTTATCGACGGAGTGGCATGTTGGATTTTTTGAGAATATTCCATATGATGTGTTGAATGCTAACTTTCCATACTCAATTTTGGTTTCTAATATGTTCTATGCATATTTTTTATTTTATTTTCCACCTAGTCTCTATATTATATATGTATTTTTTTTTTAATCGTTGAATCACCATGCCTAAAAAATAAATTGATCTTTTCTCAGCGGAGCATACATTAACATATAATACTAAATTTTAGTCTAATGTGATTAATGGATATGTACAAGAGAAATAAGCCCAGTCAACCCAAGATTAAATAGATTAATGGGTAAACATTGACACTTGTTGGGTGATTTTCAACTTATTCTTTTATACAAGAGAAGTGGTAGGATGTGACTTCAATTGACTAACACTAAACCTTTATTCATAACCTATTTTTGTTTAATTTTATCAATTTTAAGATGTCGCTTATGTGATAATGTCTAAATATTCCAATTTTCTTCCCTATACTCCATTCTTTCTTGTTTGAGGAATCAAAATAGCTAACATGCTACAAACCACACTTAAGAAACTTTATTTTAAGTGTTTGACAAATAAATATATTATAAAAATAACTGACTTGAACCAATTGCATAATAATAAGAAATAAGATAAAATAATCTTATTAATGTCCAATAGAGGACCAAGAAATAGTTCAACAGTAATATATAATACAACCAATTTTCTATAAATTATGGGAGTGTCCATAGCACTACTAGATGCTAAAGAGCTAGAAATATGTGAAAGATACAATAAGGAAGACACGTGAAAGATTTTTTGTAGGTACTTTAGTCATTTTATTCTAGGTTGATACCTTTGATGTGATTAGTGTTGATTAGGTTCATGTGGATGTTGATTCTTTAGAAGCATTGAAAATCTAGTTTGTATCTTTTGGCTTTAATTCCTTTCACTCAACTAAATTAGCATGAATATTTCCCTAATTTACCTAAAATTGCATTGTTTAGAATCTTACCTTTTAATATTTTAGAGAATTTGGCATATGAGCTATGGAAATCCCTGCAAATCCTCACCAAAACAATTTAGCTATTGTTTCTTTTTAATAGTTTTTTGAAGTTGTCTTGAAGACTTATTACAGACAAAGCGAGGATTTTTTTACCTTGTTTCAATTTCTCATATTTTATTCTCTTAGATTTTAATTCTTGTATCTCCATTTTATTTTGATAAATAACGCCCTTCAATTTTTTTGTTTACTGCATCTCTAGTTCAACTACTTTTGTTCAACATTTTTAATATGGAATGAGTGTGTCAGTTCGCTTCTACAATCATATTTTTTTCCTGGAGGAATAATTCCACTCACTTTTAGAGTGAGGAAGCTGGTATGTTGTTAATTCCTTTGAGATTACCCCCCCAATTGAGATTCGATGATGGAAGGTGGTATTAACTGTTGGCTAAAATGGAGGCTACTAATCTTGTAGGACACAGAGGGAATGGATCCCATGATCTCCCTGGACATTAATCCTTAGTAAAAAATGTTGAACCAACTGATCAAGCCCTTTGTGCTATGTAGTATTATTTTATATTGGGACTCCATGGTTGAATCAACCTTTAAGGTTATCAACATCAGTGGATATGGGTATTAATGTATTTCTATATTTAATAATTATTTTCCAACTTTTTTATGCACACTCTCCAATGTCCTCCCAATCCAGATCGTGTTCAGTGGATTACCTCCATCTTTACAGTGCTCCCAATAGCTAGGAGAACTAAGACATAGGTTGATGATATCATTTATTCTATATCCATATAAATGAAAATATAGAGAACACTCCCCCTCCCCGGGAACCTCAAAGATGTCACCAGACAATATCCCTTACCATCAAGCATATAAGATCACCTATACATAAGTAGAAAGCTATAGTGGCTAGGAAATAGTGCAAAAGAGGCTTCAAATCTTCCTCTAGTTATTCTTCAGGGCTAGTCCCTAGATCCTTTCCCTCTAAACATCTCCCTCATGTGGTGGCTTCCTACCCTAGAATATGACGGTTTTCTCATGTTTTCACTTATATATTTCATGTTTCCACATTAATTCTTATTCTTTATATAGGATAATTTTTATTACTCCTTTGTATTGAAATCATTGTGCTTAACAGTCCCATTGACTGACTTATGTGTTCATTTATTTGATAGTAACATAATTATATTATATTATGCTATCTTATCAGTGCCTTTAGTCCTTTAGTTCAGCCATGTCTTAGTTGAAAATTCTTATTAGTGAGAAGTTACCTACATTTTTTACACAAGTACAAGTGTGATCACCTGAGTTAGCATCGATGTAATTTTATGCAAGAACCTAAGATATGTGATAATTGAATCAAATATTATGCATGTTTTGGGTAGTCCTGCTTCTAGGAAATATTGTATTGCAAGCCAATCCTCCTCCCATTTGGGCTCTCCTTGAATCGTTAGCACTATATAATAAATAAAACCCCTTCACTACCATAAGGAAAATCCTTTATCAGTGGCTCCCATATCATTCCACCTTTTCAATTTATAGCACAGTGCACAAGACTATACTTTGGTCCATCAAAGCTCCTTGATTGGATAGAAATCAATTGGGTTATGCTCGTATCACACCTTTCTTCCTAGTTTGATTTCCCTGACAAAGGTGAAACATAGGAAATGAATCAAATAGAGGCAATTTCATATCTCATCACAATGGAAATACCAATAATATATTATTGCACCCTCTTGATTAGTGAGAATCCATGTAACCCACTATGATGCATGTCTCAAAGTGTTTTCCTACATGTATGAGTGGAGGAAATTACAATTGGATCTAATTGTGAATGTTATAACTTGGATGGACGTTATTATTTGGGTTTGCTTTCATCTCGAGAAATATGTAAGTATAAATAATGCATGACTTTGACATATCTCTGTTTTTACACCTATATTCTTTATTTGGTACTTTTTGGTTCTCTTATATTTAGGGCCACCTCTCATAGTTGTTTCATGCTCTGCCTATTTTTGCATGGGTTGGTTTTAGCTTCCATATTACTTTTTTTATATTTAGCATGAAAAAATCATTCATTGGTTATGATTTTCTCAACAAAATTGTATTTCCCCATCCTAAGCAATACTTACACGTAAGAATTATTTATTATATTTTTTCTTTGATCGATGCAGATGTTGGCTACTTTGAAGATATTGGTGAGGACACTGGAGTATCATAAAAAAGTAATCTAAACGGTGTGCATCATTTTTTTTGGATATTAGTCCAAATATACATAAGGTATATCTCCAAAGAAATTTTGTGTGCATCCTTCAATGGTTGGCATATTGGATGCTTCTGCAGAGGACGCAATTGAACATGGTGGATGATATGAGCTAGAACACGTAACAATGTATAACATTTTCTAGTACGTATTTAAATGCATCTGAGCCTTTAAAATATATTTTTTATTTTCTTGTTGAAAATTAAAGTGATTTCTTAATTAAATTAATCATTGTTGTACTGATGGGATATTTTTCACATACATTTGTAGTTTAATATTGTTTTTGTTTCTTACAAAATTATATGCATATGTTTGTCATTAATATAATGTTATTATGATGTATCAACCCTATTTTAAGGGGCCATTGTGTGTAGGGGCATCTATAATGGCACATGTTTTAAGGAAAAACAAATTACAATATTTTAGTGGAGCATTTAGTATTGGAGCATTTACACGAGTTCATCGTGGAGAAACTTGTATTTGGGGATGAAGATAAAATTGCAGGTTTGAAGCTTCATTTTGGGAAAAATTTCATGGTTGATTTTCACCCAAGGTCATCATAATTTCATTTCAAATTTAGCACTTCCTTGTTGGGAATAATATTGTTCTGTTATAGTGGGCTAATGATAGTTGTTGATGAGATTAAATAGAGATGTGTTGACCTTCTTCTTGGTTGTTTATGTTATCAAATTTGAGAAGTATTATTCAAGTATGGTTATTTAATAAAAATTTGTTTTCTTTTGCACCCTATGCCTAAATTGATATCTTTAAGATTCACTTGGATGATTGAGGATCACTTTATGTACATTGAGAATGAAAAGAAGAAAAAATGTATATTAAGGCTAGTCATTTCATTGTAAGAGAGTATTAGTTCCTATGGTTTGTGGAAAATATGGATGAGTGTTGAGATCCAGAGATATTGGGGTTGTCTTGGTTTTCAAAATATATATTTTTCAAGTGGGTACTTTTGGTATGATACATTGAAGGGGATGCAGTTTTAGAAAAAATTCCAAATTTCCATTTGTTTGGCATATCTGATATTTTTTGTGGGTATGTGGAGATAGCATGGAAAAATCATATTATAGATCCCAACTAGTTAAGGATGGACTCATTTTTTTTGGACTCACAAAGGAGAGGCAAGGCCAAGATGCAACCAATAAATCATTATGTTAGTGGGATATTTACTTCTTATGGACCTTAAGGATCATGGCATATAGGGGCATGCTACCCACCCACATGTATGGGTAAACATAGGAGAAATTGTTTCTTTTGTGATCCAATTTTCTAGCCAACTGTCATACATTATTTATTATATGTTGTATTTTTCTTTCCATTTTTTTTTAGACGTTATCTACATCCTGAGACTTTTAGCATGTAATTTAGTTAGCGTGATTGTGCCTAACATTTTCCTAAAGATTGAATGCTAAGTTTCTAAGGTTTTATTTTCTATGATGACATTTTATTTTCTTTGTTTATACATTTCATGTAGCCACATGGTGGCCAGTATCGCTCCACTAAAGAAAACTTGTTTGATTTTCTTGATTTTCTAGAGAAAAATGTTACACATTGTTGTTGTTGAGGTATATGTTGTATAAAAATTTTATAGTTTACTTTAGTTTGTAATATTCCAGTGTTCATCGTCTTTCATTTCTTACACCTTTTATTTTGTCTTCTTTCATTTTCAGAAGAGGAAATCACTATTTTTGGTATGAAGAAAAAATTGAAGAAAGCGAAGAACAATAACGGTGGAGTGACAAATGAAGAAAGAGAAAGAGAAGAGAATCGGTCTAGTAATACCTTTAAAGCCAATATTCCACATGATACACACACATACAAGCTGATGGTCAAACCTTTAGAGTTGATGAATTCACTTGCAATGCCTTCACAAGACAATGATAATGTTTTGAAGTGATGAAACAACATTTCATGTGTAAATTGTAGTCCAACCAATATTAAGTTGGAAACTCATATTGTAATACTAGAAATTTTATATAATATAATCTATGTGGTTGGGATTATTTATAGTTGCACTTGATATTATCTAGTATTGTAATTAACATATGTAAATTTTTATTTTCATATTAGAATAACATGTACATTGTATGTCATTTTATTTTATTTAATTGAAAAATCATACTAATTAATTTATGTTGATAAATTGAACACATAAAATCAATCTAAAACTACTACATTAGTAGTTTATATTGATTAATGTTGAACACACAAAAAATGAATATATGACTAAATTATCCGTTTATAATGATTATTAATTAACGTAAATGAAATGAATATAAACTACTAAATCGGTCATTTATATAATGAATATGAATCTACAAAAAAAATGACTATTGCAAATGATAAATTTGTGATTACAAATAATGACTAAATTTTGCATATATTCGACTATTAGTGGCTAATTTACAATATCTTATAACGCGACTAAAATTTATTCATATTTCTTTGGTAGTTAATTGGTTTTAGAAGATGACTAAAATTTGCATAGATATGACTATTAGTAGCTAATTTAGAGTATCTTATAGCACAAATAACATTTTGGTCATATTTCTTTGGTCATTAATTGGTTTTTTAGGTGGTAATATATTTTGTTATATATTTGGTCATTAATTGTGGAAATTAAAGACGAAATCAATGACTAAATTAATGACCAAATGTGTCACTAAATATATTAATAAACAATAAATTGAGACAACCAATTAATACCTAAGCTAAAAATGACTAAAAGTTGGCCATGTTATAAGATATTGTAAGTTATCTATTATTGTTCACTGACTAAAATATGGTTGTTTATATGAAGATTTAGTCATTGATTTAGCAAATAATTAGCCATTTTGTATTGGTGAAAGGTGATCAGAGCCAATTTTTCGCAAAGTTGTAGGTTATCGGTCGAAGAAAAAAAAATCAGCTAAATTTCCTTTTTCTGTGAATGAACTTTATAATAAACGAATTTGTTTTTTGGTCGAACATAGCCGAAAATATTATCCATATTTTCTGTCAGCCACAAAATTGAAACGATGTGACCCTTCGATATAACTACTCCAGTTGAATTCTATAAATAAACTCCGCTGAAACATTATATTTGCACTCACATTCTTCATGTGCATTTTTTGACTTCCAAACCTTTTTGCATCTAATTTTTAGAAAAAAAAATTGAGGTCGATTTTTAAAGTGAGTTTTTCAGGATGAAATTTTAAAGTAAGTATTTTGGGCTCAATTTTGAAAGTTATTTTTTTGGTCTAAATTTTGAAAGTGAGTTTTTTGGGCCGAATTTAGAAAGTGATTTTTTTCTTTCAAAATGAAATTTTTTCGCTGGATTTTGAAATTGACTTTTTTTGTTTGAGTTAAAAAATATATATAGGTTTAATTATCATGGGAAATCAAAGAAATTGCAACATAAATTATGATCGGATAAGAGACATTGAGGCTCGTAGAGAATACTCGAGAGACTGTTACAAAAGAAATAATGAAGAACACTTAAATACTGAAAGGGGAAGTAAATCTCAACAAGACGTTGAACCAGGTATGTAAATGTAAATATTACAAATGATATTTAAAATTTAATAGTGTAGTGTGGAATTTAATTTTTATTGATGAACTAATTTGAAAAATATTTTGCAATGTAAATAAAGAGATATTTTTCTCATAACATTGATGATGAAACTGAAAATGTTAAAAGACAAATTGAAAAACAAAATGAACCAATGATTGATGATGTTTTTGAAGATATTGAAAGATATTCAAGCGAAGAAGTTGAATTACCATTATATATATATATATATATATATATATATATATTTAATTGAAATCCTACATATTTATTACCTTCAATTTTATGAACCGTATTTTTTAATTTAATTATTTAATACTTATTTATATTCAATTACATTAAATTCTCATATGCACATAAGAAATAAATATCGTTGATGAGATGTTAAAAATGTCGACACTGGCACATATGGAGATAAAAAATTTGACCATGTTATACGATATCATGTTAAGCTCATTATTGATAAGTTCTTCAAAGATGAAAATGTGACAGTTAAAGTTCAAATTTTGAGAGGTCTCTTAACATCAACGAAATTAAAAGAAGATACAACACCATTGGGTATTCAAAAATCAACAAAAGATAAAAAGGTGAAGGAATATGTGATTCAAAATATAAATCATGCTCTAAAATTAATTGGAAGATCTATAAAGAAAAACTATCTAGATGCGTGTAGAGAAATACAAATGGCAGTGGTTTCATCAATTACTAAATAAAATTGTTTGGTAAAATATATGAAAAAATAATTACGGACCTCATGAAAAAAATTGCACGAGCATAGGAAATTTTGATTGAAAATAGATGTAGATGATGATATTTATTTCTGGAAATTTATTATAGGAAACCATACAAAGATAGAGTTGGAGAAGATGTTAAAAAAATATTATATGAATATTAAATGAAAATTTCACATGTTTCACCAAAATTAAGGGATGTGACGCGAGGAAGAATAAGATGAAATCGATATGAAGAACATGCAAAACATATCTTGGAAACCACTCAGATGGATTTGTTCAATAAGTTCATAAAAGAGAATCGTGGAATTAATGTTTTAATCAGTACTTTTGTACAACAAAAGTCATCCTATGTTAGACCTATCATTGTACGTGACACTTATTTCTTTCTGTATCACGTGTAATTTCAATAATATTATGACACCTTCCTTATTTTGGTAAAATTATCTGAAAAGCTTCACCTCCTCCTTCCATTATCCATGATTTGATATCCGAAATTATGTGGAAGAGAAAATCATGAATTATTTTAGCAAAAGAAATGTGTAGGTGTTAAAAAATGTGATCATTGTGGAAATTTTACTTTTTTCACAACAAATATCCTATTGATATGAATGATAAATAATTTTCCAACATAAAATTCAAATGGAAGAGTTATGAATATATTGATACATCGATTGGTTCAAGTAGTAGTAGAAGTGTTAGAATGATTGATTTAGAAGAAGAAAAAAAATTTGTGATGGATTTTTAGTATAAATTTGAGACAAAAAATTATAAATACAATAACCATTATCATAGAGTTCAATGGCAGGACCTGCAATTCAGAATATCCCATGAAATATTTCCACTAGAGACCATTTTGTCAATAGTTCATTTTGTAGAAAATCACACATTTGTTGCACAAAATGAAATACAGAGTGAATATTACCTATCTGACCAAGTCTCTATGCGTATTCATGTTCTATATAGACATGGTGAAGAAAATATTGATCACGTAGAAAGAACCAATGATAATTGACATGTTGTTAAATAATATCATTTTTATATCAGCAATGTTCGTACACATGATACAAATTTTGTACAACATTTATTTGATAAGATTTATGACTCATTGAAAGGTTATGGAAAAAAAATACAATGAACATTCTATATAGTGAGATGGCTGTGCAGATCAATTAAAATCTTCATGATCATTATTTTGGTTGTTTCGTCTTCATATGAAAACCAACATTAAACATAGTTGGAATTACTTTGAGACTATTCATGGAATAGGAGAACATGATGGTCCGGGGGTAAGTATAAAACAAGCACTTTGAAGATATCAAATAGAACACTCTACAAAATGACTTGTCTCAGTTGAACAAGTTGTTCAATGGTGCATTTTTGCACTAATCCATTAGATTAACCCATCAAGGCGGGTACACAATTATTTATATATACATTAGCTTGTATATATTTTGAATATATGATCATTTTTATTAGTTTTCTAATTTTAAAATTTTAAAAATTATATAGTTTAAATAACTGATCGATGATTATTTTGGACATATACATTTAATTTTAAATAACATATTTAAATTATTGTTTGAATTTAATATAGTTTTTTTTTGGAATATTCGAGTCCAAGATGTAGATAGATCAATTACATATGAAGATAAAACAGTGAAAGAGACTCGAACATTACATTCAGTTGAAACAAAAGAGTACTAAAATACATTTTCATTTGATAAAAGAAAATAATCTTGTTTCTGTCCTTTTTGCATAGAGGACAAAAATTCAATGATGTTTGTGAAAAAACTATGTATGTAATAACTTGGAAACATACATAACTTAATACAAAGGGGAAAATATCAATTGCAAGCTTCGAAGAGATAGAATAAGAAGAGACTATAGTGTTAACTGAAGGTGATCTAGTTTATGATATTTTTATAGAAGGTAACATTTCAATTCTTTTCAAAGGATATATATATATATATATATATATATATATATATATATATATATATATATATATTATTATTTTTAATCATTGTGTATAAGTATCTAGATAATAGTTAAAATATAGATCTAAATAGATAATAAAATCGAGTAAATGTTCATAACTAATTCCTTTTTAATTATGATCTGAATTTACACTCTTTTTATTGTGAAAGAGATGATTTTGTTGTAGTTGAACCTGTTGGCAATATGATGCAATGTGTTGTCCTTGATGACAACCCACTTGATAAATATGATGGCAACCTACTTGATGAAGTTGTCCTTAATGGAAACTGACTTGTCCTATTTGTTATTGATGTAAATCTGATGTATCTATAGAGCAGTTCAGAGGTAATGAAGAAAGGAATTCCTGCAAGAGCCAGAGAAATGATAAATATGATATGTCACAATGCATACGCGGGTTTGTAAAGGCTAAGTAGTGTATGCACGCGGAAAAGTACGTACCAAGTCGCGTATGCCTTTTTGCGCTCCAAAATTAGAATACCAAGGGGCATTACCATGATTTTGGCCCATAGTATTGAGCACTAGATTATTTATTTGATCCCGTCTAAGAATACCATTGGAAGTGGTGTGGTTTTGGCTCATGGTATTGATAAAGGCTAAATCTATTTAAGGAGAAGAAGATCATAGTGCAAGGTGTGCATATGTCTGGGTTTGAATGAGTACTTCACTATGAAGTATATCTGCATGGTTGAACTCTGTTCTTGATTGATAAATCTGAATCTATGATGCACCCATGGATGGTTCAGGATCCTTAGATCTGATGATGATGAATCTCTAAGATGATCTGCAGAAGAAGAAATGGTGAAGATTTGGCGCAAAGTCTGCTGAAGGTAATGAAGAAATCTGGGTAAGTTTATAGATCTGGTCTGTTCGGCAAATCTTTCCATTTACAGATCTATACGCTAGTTTGTTTGGGAAAAAGCGCGTGTATACGCGGATTTGATCAATGAAAAGCACGTATAGGGTTTTCTGAAGAATAAATTACACTAAGGTATACACGGGTTAGTGTGCATGAAAGCGCGTATGTACGCGTCTTTAGTGAATGGAAGTAGCATATGATATTTGATTTAATGAAATATTAAGGTTGAGTTTGTATTTGCATATCTATTTTGATGTTTGGGTTATTTCTGATATTCTAGTTATAGTGGTCTCACTGTTTTGTTTGAAGTATTGGGCAAAGTATGTTTGTTGATAAGTGAAGGGTTGTGTTGAAGCTGTTTGATCCAGTTTGAAAATTGATGAAACGTGGTCTGCAATGGTGCTGAGGGTCAGGAGAGGCTGGTAAACGAGAGCAGGGGGTTGTAGCTCCCTTCCAGGAGGGGCTGGTAAACGAGAGAAGGTTGCAACCTTCTACAGGTGGGTGCCTGTGTGCTGGCATGAGTCTGCGCCAGTACATGGTTGTAAGATGTTTTCTTTATAATAAATATTGAAGACTGAGATGAAGGCAGCGGTGGTTTTCTCTCGAATTGGGTTTCCACCTTAAATCCTGGTGTTCTTGTGTGATGCTCATGTGTGATGATTTATTATGTTCTTACTACACATGTTTACAGCTTACTAAACATCTAATGAATGAATGATGCAATGAACTAAGAAAATAATTATCTGCTTAATAAGAGCTCTGAGCATACGCGAGTTTCCTTAAGGATATCCGCGTATATACGCTAGTTTTGTTCTGTAAAGTAGCGTATGGGTTTTTGAGAAAGAAAAAGTTAAAAAGTTTTCAGTCTGCACTAAATACTGATTCACCCCCCCCCCCCCCCCCCCCTCTCAGTATTTTTCCCAACAGAACCCATTAACGACATAGAAAATATCAAGTATTATTTGATGTACTGCACTAAATGAAAGATGAAGTTATTGGAAGACTATGATGATAAAAAATTTATATATGAAAGAGGGTCTATTATACTGACAGGTTATTTTTTCCCATAAACTCATAAAACCGAGAGTCGTTTTTACTTTCAAGACTATCAACCTAATGCCATAAGTTGTCAATATAGTTGCTTGGTGTGTGTAGTTTGCATAAACATAATAGAAGTTCAATTAAGAAAAAAAAGGAAAGTTAAAAAATGGAGAATGTCAAAATCTGACCAAGAATGGACCATTGAGGATGACATTCCTCCATTTTTTTTTAATTGAACTTCCTAACAATATATTCTCCTTGTATTCATCTTTGAGAAAGAGTTCAAGTATATTGTAGCCTTTATTTTTATTGACTCTTAAGTTGTCCATTCTAGCTAGTACTAAGTATTACAAAATTGTTTCCAATTATATGGTGGCTTTATTGTTAACTTAAAAAGAAATCCATAGATCCAAAATAGTACTATAATGTAAGGATGTAGCATATCACAATTTTAATATTTGTTCTTGTTTCTACAACTATCATGTTTCCATTTCATTTTATTTTTTATGGACCATCATTTATCTCTTCAAAAAATTTTATTGCTATATTTTTTTTTTGTCAGTCAAAGTTCCTTCATTATATTAATAGAAACATAAACATGAAGAGTACAAAAAAAATCTCCACAAGCCCCTTTCTCTTAGTCCGACCAAAATTATTGATATTGAGGCCTGGAGGAAACCATGAACTACCAACTTCATGCATCATTTATGATGGCCTAGAGGCCTTGGTAAAAAAAAACAAAAGAGATTCCTAAAATCATGAATCAAATCAAGGAGGGGGGTTGGGGGGAGCTGTGAAATAACCAACATATTAATGCATATGGAAGTATATATGCTCCACCCTCTCTTCCAGACTACAAAGGTGGTCACTAGTGCATCTATGTTGGTGACATAGAATGTCCAATTGATCCATAATGTCACTATGTACATATTTAATATCATTGACGAAAGCTAATAGCTCATTATGATGGTCATACCTCTAATTTTGATGGTTTTCCATGTTGAGTTGAATCTTCCAAAACTAAGAATAAATAGAGTCCAACGTCATTGGAGCTTCCATGTGCCCCAATGAGCCATCAACTTGATCTTTTGTCTCTTAGTTATCTGTCAAACATGACCATTCTTCCACTTCCCTATCCAGTAGAGTACATATTCGATGAATGCCTCCCCCACGACACAGTATTCCCCGTTGATGCGAAATTCTTGTGTGCCCAAACCACCAATACACTTGACAAAAATGAACTCCCTCCCAACCCCACATTACAACATAAAAAACAGTGGCTTCTACCTCTGCCCGGAAACTGAATTCCAATTTGCACACCCAATTAGCACGAACTAGTCCCTCAACGCCAACCATAGAAGGCCAGTAATGGCACCCTGAACCCTTCACTCCAAACCTTACTGTGGAATTCCTTTAATGAACCTATTTTTTCCTATCAAAGTAAATTCTCAAGAATATATGGCGACCGAGGTCAAGCCAAGGGAGCCACAAAAGCGCATATTTCCAATTACCCACAATAATTTTCCAGCCACACAGGTATTAAGAAAATTCTTGACCACAACGAAAGAAATGTTCCTTTGTATTGGTATTTCTCCTATCCCCTCCACCAAATCACACCAAACAATATAACCAATAATAAATCCAAATTTTTCCTTTACCATGGTCGTTCCAGGGTCCCAAGGTTGATCTTGCATCACCAAAAACACCCACATGGTGCAATAGGCATGGTTTTTGTTGCCTCCCCTCCAAGGCTAAGATGTCAGTGAGGTGCACAAGGAATCCAACACCTGAACCTCTCTATAGAAATATGTAATCTCCCACCATAGCCAAACAATACAACAACTGCTCCCGAGAGGAGTTATAACAATAACAAGTGTGCATGGATGAGAGCCTCATGGGAAATATCAGGCACTCATGTCAAACAAATAGGTGGATGGGTCATGCATGCAGGTCGGATAAGCTCCACTACCATCCCTCCCACCACCCGACCCTCCATAAAAGGCCCCGCATAAGGGATTTGAAGGTATGTATTCCCCAGATCTTGGATATTTCTAAGCTATCCTGGGTACAGTTCTTCCTTTCTTCTCAGATCACCCCATGATGAGGAAAAGTCCTTGTGGTGACCACACGAGCCCCATTTTTCTAGCTAATTTTCCACTCGCTTTCCTGAGATAAATACGTGGTTAGTGGAAATGTAATCAAAACCATCCAGAAGATACTTAGCCATATCCAATTGAGCTTCTAGTCTCCAACTCTGGGCAATTTTAGCTATAGTGGACTCGCCAATGATCCATTGAATATAATTAATAATAATCTTGGAAAATTCTACAATGTGAAATTTTTTCCACTGCTAATCCAAAGCTAGAACGAGTCCATGTTATAGAGTAGTTAGCCCAGCCACATTATTTTTGGTTATACTGTAGTAACCTGCAAAGCCAAAAACAGGGTGACCAATGTGGTTGTGGAGAACACCTCCATAAACTATCTTGCATGGGTTCCCTTTCAAGGCCCCATCAAATTTAACTTGAATGAATCCCTGGGGAGGGAAAAGGAACATCGATGGAGATTCAGATCCAGGTTACTTAGAAGAGGAATTAGTAGGGGAAGGTAGATCCTGGGAAAGGCTAAGGGAAGAGAGGAGGCGAACTTCCATGGGAGAAGCCTTTGAATCTTCAAGGTCCTAATTCTCTGACAGGATGGTTTCTCAAATGTTGTCCTTGAACTGAATCCAAACTAGAGAGATAAAGGGGAATTTATTCTGAAATATAGCACAATTGCGGTCCTTCCAGATATTCTACAAGTCAAATCTTAGGGAAATTTTCCACACTGGGTTCACCACAGGGTTGTCAAATCGGTGTGTCTACCAGTATTTGATAAATGCCAGAACTTCTCCTGACCGTGGTTCATTGGTCCAAAAATTTCATCAATCTGTCTCCACGTATCGTTTTCAATTGTAAAATCCTTTAGTAATTGTTGCATCATCTCCTCCAAGGCATGACATAGAGCACATCTGGATGGTCCTTCATAACCTTTTTTTACTATTCTGTCCTAGGTCAGGATCTTGTTCATTAGGGGAATTTTTAAGTCTAAAATGGGCCTCCTAATGAAATTATAAAATAATAGTGGAAATAATAAAATAGGATTAGATTACATCATCAAATGTTAGTGGGAAGAAAAAACTAATTTCTCAACTCATATTCTCAACTTATATCTCTATGGGTTTACTAAAATTTCGAATGGGAACACTTGTTGGATGCAGAATTTGATTCGTCATCCAAGGAGTAGCCATGTTTCATACCTTTGATGTACCCTTCTACACGAAAAATGAGAAATATATGAAAAATGTTATTGCAGTCACATTTTTCATGTATTTTTCATTTTTTGTGTAGTAGGGTCCATCGAAAGTATGAAACATGGGTATTCCTTAGATGATGATTTAAATTTTTCATCCAACGAGTACTCCCACTTGAAATTTGAGTAAAAAATTAGGGAGATAAGTTTAAAATACATGTTGAAAATGTAGTTTTATTATTTTATTATTTTTTATTATTTTTACTTTTTTACCCCAAAAATAGTGAATTGTCCCCCATGGTTGACATCATCATCTTGAATCATATTGGTTCTTATAAAGTTTAATTTTTTGGTACATTTTTCTTAGGAGGCCCATTTTAGACCTCAAAATTTCTCTAATGATTCCCTACCAACCAAAGAAAATGGGCCACCTTAGGCCATAATCTATCACTCTAGATCCTCTGCCATAACTTTCTTCTAGGATTACTGAGGGTCTACATTTTGATTAGATGAGCCTCATTGAGAGAGAAAGTACTTATTGTAGAGTATCCCTACCTTATTTTGTCCACACATTGAGAATTTCAAATTCGTCGATGAGTCAAATGATTGAGCAGTGGTTCCCATTCCTCATTGTTTATATGAAGTAGCCAGTCTTGTGCCTAGTTCCAGCATCTCCATTGCATGTCTTCCTAGCCTTCACGGCAGTAATCAGTCACATGCCCCAGGCTCTGGTCTTGAACCTTATCATGCAATAACTGGAGATCTGGATCCTAGGTCAAGCCATGTTGTTGCTGCCAAGAATCATCCTAGAAGAGAGCTAAATGACCATCATGTACTTCCCAGAAGAAATGGTTTGTAATGATGTTACTATTTTGACTGGCCATTTTCCCGATAGTCGAACCATCGACCTCGAAGTTATTATGTAACATCTCTTCTTGGGGTTTTCCTTGCCCGTATTTATGTGACTATATTTGTTTCAACTATTCCATTACCCTTAAGATCCATTTCCACTACCATTTAGCACCCAAAGTGGCATTCAGGTTCTCCAGATCCTAGAGACCCAACCCTCCTAAATATTTGTGGAGACAAAGCTTCTCCCATGTGACTAGAGGCAATTTCCTTTCCATAGTTTCTCCACTCCACAAAAATTTCATAAACAAGGAAGCTGACTCTCAATATATGCTTCTAGGGGCAGGGAATTTTTATTTCTATATTAGTAACATTATCTACTTTATTAAAATCACATTACCATAATAAATGCATTATTAAAAAAAAATCAATATTGAAAAAAAATCATTTCATTGTGTTTGTCTTATACTTGTAGTGCATACAAAACCCATTAAAACTAACATTGCATCCTCCACACATAGTCTTTAATATTTAAAATTTTCATTTATTTTAATGAAATGCTTGATATTAATGCAAATTCAACATTTTTTTTTAATAAGATAGGCTAAACTATATTAGATCATAAAAGAAAATTTACATAGGAATTGGGCTGAGATGGAAAGCAGTGCTTAGCCAATCCCAGCCTTGGTAGTTTTCAAAATAAAACCAGGTTTGGGGCTGCCTCCTAGGAGGAAACTAACGCTGTAATAGACTCAAACAACCATGTTTTACAAAATCTTTCGTAACACATATAAAAAAAAATAGCTACAGTATGTCCTGAGTTGACAAAAAAAATAAATGTAATGAGCTATCGCGCAATCATGGTGTTCCTTCATCTTCCTCTGTTATGGGGCCCTACTCCTCGATGAGGCATCCATATTCATGCATAATGGCCACCTCCTCATATGTAGGCTCATGGAGGGCTTCGAGGGGGAAACAAAGATGATAGGAGCAACAGGGTACTCTGCATCTAAAACTCTGGTCTAGACTCCATTCAAATCCATGATCCAAATGTATGTCTCCTCCTCTATTGGCTCATGAACAGGGAGCGACTCAGTTTTTTGAGGAGTGGGAAGTTGAGAGTGCACTGTGGTAGATTTTCTAGGGCCTCTTCTTCCCATAGGGTTCTCCAGAGTTAAGACAATCTCTTCCTGGATACAATCAGGAATTTGAGTGGCCTCCCTTTCATGGCTTCCTGAAGAGGAACCTTCAATGGATTCCATACATTGATCATGACCGCGGTGATAGCACCCTGAGAACACACCTCTTTGGTAGCCCTTGATGGGCTTTTACATTGTTACGGGGCCATGGGGAGGCTATCGAGAAGAGGTAGGGATTCCGGGCCAAAAGCAGTGAGTTGTGTAGTTGGAGTATGCATAGCAAAGGTAAGAATCTGGGGGGGGGGGGGGACAACAAGGGGCATGCATCGAGGAAGCTCATCGCGGATACCATGCTGCAGGGAAAGGCACAGGAGGAGGGGATCTCAATAGGGTGGCCCACAATCGAGGGCTCGCAGCAGAGGGTGCACAACAAGGAGGATCTTAGAGGGAGGAGCACGGTATTGGAGGGTGTGCAACATGGGACTTGTATAAGGGGGCACACAGTAGGGGGAGCACATAGTGGAGATGCACGAGGGAAGCTGGAGCAATGGCATGATGGCAAGGGGAATAACAACGATGGCTCTTGAGACTAGCTGGAGCAGCAGTGAGATGGCTAAATGGGGAGATTTAATTCCTTTTGAAGACTTGTGGCACGAGCGCAGATGTGGTGAGGGGTTATGGCATGTGCGTATATGTAGTGAGGGATAGTCCAAGTGTGACTACATATGATACAAAGTATGGCAAGAGGTTAGGTGCGACAGAGAACCATTATTAATGATTGATGAATTAAGACTCTGCATCATGTTAGAGCTGGTGTTGCAGTGCGACGTTAGCCTGAGCATGAGAGGATCTATCCTCAGACGATTTGGACGTGTCACCCACATCTGGGGATAATGCAACTTCACCTTTTTCAACGTTTAATTTTTTAATTCTCAATCTCTAAGATTTCTTAAATTTCATGAAAAATACAATTTAGTATATGAAAGTAGACTTTAAGAAAAAGAAGTTAATTAAGAATGTATCAAAAGTTGGGCTATAAAACTATAAGTATCAATATCCCTTCTACACAAGATGATGATCTATTCATCAATTCAAAATGCATACATGTACTACTTATTTTATAATTCAATTTTAAGTTATATTATTGTTTTAGATATCTACGCCGCTATAAGATTCATGAATGCAAAATGTACCATTTTTTGTAATTTTCCATATTTACAAAAATTGCTCCATATCCATAAACTTAAATGTAAAACATTTAAGCGTCAAAACATGCACCATGCAAAATATAACATGTTTTAAATAATGTTTATTTTTTATTAAAATCAAAAAATATAACTTGAAACCTTACAACAAACAAAAATTTGGAAGTTAACTAGAACAACCAAGTAAATGTTGGTCCATGAGATACTTGGTTTGTAATAATGAAATCCAAAATGGCATGCATTTACTTATCATTTAATTTGAAGCATATATCACTTGAAAAGGTGGTATGGGGAAACTTTAACTACTACAAAGGGTATCAAAATTTGGGTTGCAACTTTATATTAAAAGTTAAGTATCAACCCACATCCATAATAGCCCTTCTATACAAGATGATAGCCTATTCATGAATCCAAAATTATCTATAGTTATATTATTGTTTTATAAATCTACACCATTATAAGATTCATTCAAATTCAAAATGTACCATGTTTTTTAATTTGTAATTTTACTATTCATTAAATAAATTTGAGAAAAACCTAAGAATAATATACTAACATTATAAGAATCATCATGAAAAATGTACCAAATAAATTCAAATTTAATTTGATTGCTTCATATTCATGAACTTAAATATGTACAACCTTTTAGAATCAAACAATCCATGATTCAAATTGTACCATGTTTTATAATGATATTTTACAGTATTTTTTCATGAAGAACTTTATATTAAAAGTTAAATATCAACCCACATCCATGGTATCTCTTATATACAAGATCATGACCTATTCATGAATGCAAAATGTATACCATATTTTATAATGAAATTTTAAGTTATTATTGTTTTATACATCTACACCATTATAAGGTTCATTCAAATGAAAAATCTACCATGTTTTTTAATTTGCAATTTTCCTTTCGTAGCTTCATATCCATGAACTTAAATATGTAAAAAATTTAAGCATCAAATCATGCGTCATACAAATTGTACCATGCTTTATAATGCAATTTTATAGTATGTTTTCATGAACAAGTTGATATTAAAATTTAACTATCTACCTACATCCATAGTATCTCTTTGAAGAGAGGCTAGAAGAATATACATATTCAAGGATATGAAGGGTACATCACATCCAATATCATAGTCATGAAAGAGTGTGGCTTCAAAAGCCATAAGGACATGGATGAGTCACTTCGTATGCCTGGTCCCTTTAACACTAGTGTATCCCCTTATTGTTATTGTTAGTACAACCCCCTTATTTTTATTGTTGTTCCCCTTTATTCCCCATATTTTTATTATTGTGCCCCATAGAAGCCCACTATTGTTATTTTGTGCCATTATATTGTT
The DNA here is from genome assembly GCA_034641835.2 of Pinus albicaulis. NCBI lineage: Eukaryota > Viridiplantae > Streptophyta > Pinopsida > Pinales > Pinaceae > Pinus > Pinus albicaulis. The sequence goes on from CM076580.1 coordinate 1,347,525,800, forward strand.
ATTGTTATGTCGGCTAGGATTATATTGTGACTCATTGGAATCCTATATATAGAAAGGAGGTTTTTTTCATTTGTATAATCCAATAATTTTTCATTTAAGTAATTTAAAGGAGTTTTATCCCTCGAAGAGGCTGATTTCTAAGTCGTTTATCTCTCCTTTCTTCTATTTTGTGAGTTGGTTTCATAACATTTGGTATCAAAGATTTGGATTCTAGGGTTTCACTGTTGCAAACAAGTCCTCCTTGGATTTTAGCTATAACTTATTTTCTATGAAGGACAGGAAGCTAAAAAAAATTATTTTAATCGAAATCTCGAGGAAATTCTTTTGAAAATTTTAGATCTTTCTTTTGTGGATATAAGATATGCGAAAGTTAGGTTTTCTGCAGGCTCCATAATTTCATCTCAAAAAAGTGGCCTAGGAAAACTCATCATAACTTTTGTTTCTAATATTGGATTGGAGTTATGTAAAATGTGACCGAAAGTGAACAAACTTTAGTTTCTTGTATATCAATTTCAGAGACGGAGGTAAGAACAGCGACATAGGGCACTCCGTGCAATTTTGTTCTCCTGAACCAGCCCATAATTAGGTCATTATGGGAGATTGGGGATAATGTTAGCTTGAAGCATCCAAATTAGGTATGACATGTGGAATTGGAAAGAATACTCATAGGGCTACGAAAATACGGAAGTTCAGATCTCGGGGATCCAAAATTACAGAGTTACAACCATTTCAAGATCGAGCTCCTAAAAGCAAGAAAAATGTGTTTATTTAAAAAAAAAAAAATCATAACTTTTGTTTGAAAAATAAGTTTGAAGTGATTCCAAGGGAATATTGAAGCATAGATATTAGTATTGAGTTCTATAATGCCTCCCAAAAATAATTCCACACTAATTAAGCCCTCATAAATCTCTACTATGACGCACGAAGAGGAAGAAGTGCAACATGATATATCGAAATTATGAGACCAAGTGAAAAAAATTTTACTCTTCAAAAGAGTAACCAAAAATGAAATGGAAGAGAAGATAAATTGTATGAAGAAAGGCATGGAAGATAAGATTGATGGGTTTGAATAATGGAATGGAGGCTAAGATGGATGGCATGGAAGCTAAGATATATGGTATAGAAGAAATACTGAAAGGCAACATGGAATACATGAAGAATGATCTAAAAGCATACATAGAAGGTTTGAAGGAAGGTTTGAGAATGTTTCTACAAGAAATGATTCCTAATGGTGATTTCATAGACTAAAATGTTGGATTGAAGATGCAACATATTCAAAAGATCTCGTAACATGGATACTACATATGGAGCAATACTTTGATCTCCACAATGTTAAAAACACACAAAAGGTACGCATTGCAACTTTATATCTAGAACCCAATACATTTGTATGGTATCGATGGATTTTCTCTCGTAAAAAAATTGTCGCTTGGTCAATTTTTATGGATGAAATGATAGCGCATTATGAGGATACAAAGAGTAACACCTTATTTATCCAATTGATAAATATCAAACAAAAGGGTTCAATTGTGGAGCACATTGAGGAATCCAAAAATTGAATATGAGGGTAAAGGATATTATAAAGGAGCACATGATTGATGTCTTCATAGAGACTTTCAAGGATAACATCCAACATGAGGTTCGCCTTTGGGAAACTGATTCATTAGAGAAGGCATTCAGGTTGAAAAGAAAAATTGAAAGCAATATTATGGTGACAAGAAAGCCTACCACTCACAACTATAAAGATGGAAGTGTTTCTACTCCTAAACTTCCACAACCTACAAGGTTGACACCACAACAATCGGAAGAAAATGTTCAAAAGGGATTTGCTATAGTTGTGATCGCGAATACACTAAAGGTCATAGGTGTGCTAAGAAGAATTTATTTTACATAGATTGTGAAGAAGAGAAATAAAAGGAGAAGAAAATTTAAAAGAAGAGGATATACACCAGGAACCAACCCTAGAGGAGGAATAAATGAATCTGACCATATCCTATAATGCATTGGAAGGAATGAACACTCCTCAAACTTTCAATATAGAAGGAAATATCAAGAAGAAAAATTTAATAATGTTGATTGATTCAGGTAATACCCATACTTTCATTCAGTGTAAGGTAGCCAAGGAATTGAATTGCTTCCTATACCCAACACCAGAGTGTCAAGTGATGGTTGCAAATGGAGGAACAATAAATTTCTTAGGAAAGTGAAAAAATATCAAGATAACCTTGGGGGAATATGTATTGAATAGTCCAATGCTCTCCATTCCAATGGGTTATGCTAATGTTTTAATAGGACTACAATTGTTACAATATTTTGGGATGATAGCTTTTAATTTTCAAGAATTTTTCTTGATTTTTTTCAGAAGGAAAGGAACTTGAATTATGGGGTATCACAAGGAATTTGGGAAAGATAATGAACTCTAATGTCATGAAAAAGCTTCTAAATAAATAAAAATGAGGCATAATTTCACAACTATGCTCACCATAGGTTCAAACATCAAAATCGTCTAGTTCTCCAGATCTCCAAAAAGTATTTGAAAATCATTCCAAAGTGTTTGAGAATCCAAAAGTACTCCCACCTATTTGTGATCATGATCATGCTATTCATTTTATTCCATAAAGTGTTCCTCCAAACGTTAGTGCTTACATATATCCTTATGCTCAAAAGAGTGAGATTGAACGTATTGTTGCAGAAATGCTAGAGGCTAGTATAATTCAACCTAGTAAAAGTTCTTTCTCTGCTTTAGTAGTATTAGTGCACAAGAATGATGGATCATGAAATATGTGTCCAGATTATAGGGAGCTCAACAAGCTCACTATTAAAGATAAATTTCCAATCCCCATCATTGATGAATTATTGGATGAATTACATGGAGAAATTTACTTTACGAAGCTAGACTTTCATTCTGGATATCATCAAATTAGAATTAAGGCTAAAGACATTTCGAAAACAACATTTATAACTCATGAGGGTCATTATGAATTTTTGGTCATAGATTTTAGGCTTACCAATGCACCTTGCACAGTTGAAGGTTTGATGAATTCCATTTTCAAGCCCTTAGAAAATTTTTGTTAGTATTTTTTGATGATATACTAATCTATACAAGGTATTGGAAGGATCATGTTCAACATGTTGATAGGGTGCTAAAACTATTGGAGGAGGAAAAATTATATGAAAAAACATTGAAATGTTCCTTTGGAGTACAGGAGGTGGAATATTTGGGTCATATTGTATCTCATGAGGGTGTTAAGGTGTATTGTAACAAAATTAAATCCACTAAGGAATGGAAAATCCCCACAAACATAAAGCATATTCAAGGATTTATGGGGTTAACAGGGTATTATCGCAAGTTTATTAAGAATTATGGGAGAATATCGACACCGCTAACATCATTACTAAATAAATATGCATTTTATTAGACTCGAGAAGTAACTAAGGCCTTTAAACATGTTAAAGAGCAAATGTGTCAAGCACTGGTCTTAGCGACGCCATACTTCACAAACAATTTTATTGTAGAATGTAATGTCTCAAGAAATGGAATTGGTGCAATTTTAATTGAATAAGGAAGACCCATTTCTTTTGAAATTCATCCAATAAAAGGAAAGTATTTGTAGAAACCTATTTATGAGAAGGAAATGTTGGAAATACTACACACACTAAAAAAATGGCGACCTTACCTAATGGAAAGACACTTCAAGGTAAAAATATATCATGATAGTCTCAAATACTTTTTGGAACGAATATTATCTTCAGAAGAGTAGGAAAAATAGGTCACAAAGATGTTGGGTTATGACTTTCAAATCATATACAAAAAAGGGAAGAAAAATGTTGGTGCAGGTGCACTCTCAAGAAAGGATGAGGATGTGGAAGCATTGATTTGTGCCATTTCTATTATCGAACTTGAGTGGAGAACTGAAGGAAGGGATGAATGAAAGAATGATGAAGAGGTTTGGATACTCATTCAAAATTTGCAGCAAGATCCTAGTACATATGAAACATTTAGCTGGAAAATTATTCATTATGTCCCAAAGATCACTTAGGTCTTTCTAATAATTTCCAAATCAAACAAAATATTATTTTGGAATTTCGAACCTCTAGATTAGGAGGGCATTCAGGATTTTTAAAAACTTACGACATGATCAACGAGGATTTTTTTTGGGATAACATTAAATCTGATATTCAAAATTTTATGGAAGAATGTTTGGTTTGCCAAGAAAATAAAATTGAAACAATTAAGACCCCAGGTCTGTTACATCCTTTATCCATTCCAAGTCAATGTTGGGAGGATGTTTCAATGGATTTTATCACAGGTTTACCCAAGTCTGAAGGAAATATTTTCATCATGGTGGTTGTTGACAAACTTACCAAGTACGTAAACTTGTATGCATTATCTCATCCATGTGAAACCTGTGCATTTTCTACTACATTTATGGAAAAAATTCAAAATCTACACGGAGACTGATAGATAATTGTAAGTGACTATAGAAATTATATACAAGATGCATGTATATATCCATATTCTCCTGATCTAACAATATTTTAACTTCTTTCTAAATACAGAATCCTTCCATTGTTAATATTCTGCGGAAATTAAACATTCAATTGCAAACACATGAAACAATAAAAGCAATCGCACATAACACAGTTGTTTAACGGGAAATCCTGAAGCTGAAAACCCCAACTATCATATATTATGTATCATGGAGATCATGTAACAATCTCATACAAAGCTTAGTACATCAAGCTCTCAGTACAATCAATTGTCACACACTAATCAGAAGAAATCTGCAAATCCATGCACCGATTTCTTACCACCTGCTAGCCTGCCTCCACTACACAATCCCTGCTGAAGAATAGCTCTGAATTAATTCGAATTACCCTTACCTTGACTGCACAATCCTCATTGGAAACTCCAATGTGCATGTGGTGCAATCAATGCATCACTATAGTCACAACAGATAGTCCATCTTGCCCTTTCACCTACCTCTCCACTGGGTCTCCACTGGAACTGACATGCACTTTAGTTAACTATTGTATTTTTCAGTTGATTAATGAGTTATTATTTGTGAATTAATTAACTAATAATTCACTCCACTCTCACTAGTGTATCATTTAGTTAGACTAGATACAACTAGCTTAACTGAGTTTAACTCCATTAACTGAGTTAAAATGAATAAAAACTCCATGAAATACTCTTCCAACTCTGTCATAACTTTTCCACTTCAGTTCTAACTGAGTCCTCCATGCATGAACCACTAGTAAGCCCTAGGAATTATGTAATTCCTTCAGCCCACTAATTTTCCAAATCTGTGCACTAAAATTAAGTGCTCCAAGAGAATAAGTTGTTGTTTATTATCTGATTATTATTAAGAGCTAATAATAATCGACATGCATCCATTTTTGGATCAGCCATGTATAAATAGACTTCGCCCATTCTTCTAAAAATAGAATCTCATCTATTTTTCACATTTGACCAAACATCTACAAATATCCTCTTGATACATATAGAATATGCACACCCTGTCTAAAAATAGACATAGTCTAAAAATAAACTTGCGCCAAAAATAGCCTGGGGGGCCACTTAGTGAAGGCGACTCATTTCACTAAGATCATCATCTTGTTGAATCTCAACACTCCCTCTCAACAAGATAGGGATTATCCTTCACCCTGATCCTACCTGTATGGTATTTGAATTTTCTCCCGGTGAGTGCCTTCATCAGACTATCTACATCCTGATCTTCCTTAGGAATGTACTGAAGCAACATGATCTTCTGTTGCACATAATTTCTGATATGATGATATCGAATATCAATATGTTTAGATCTATCATCAAACACAGGATTAATTGAGATTTTAATGCAACTCTAATTATCACAATGTATCATTGTAGGATCTAAATGTGAACTGAAAAAACCAACCCGGATCTTCCTCATCCAGATAGCCTCACGTGAAGCTTGACTTGCTGCCATGTATTCTGCTTCTGCTGAACTGAGTGCCACAGATCTTTGTTTCCTGTTGTACCAAGAAACTGCCATAGATCCGATATTGAAAATCCCTCCTGATGTGCTCTTTCTGTCTGTTGGGCTGCCTCCCCAATCTGCATCCATGAAGCCATGCAACTTCACCTCATCCGTCTATCTGTACCATAAACCATACTCATATGTGCCCCTGAGATATCTCAGGACATGCTTTCCTACCTTCCAAAAGAGCTTGGTAGGCTTAACCATCACTTGTGAAAGATGGTTCACTGGATAGCATATGTTTGGTCTCGTATTAACTAAATACATGAGCGAACCCGCCAACTATCGATAAATAGTGGCATCCACTACCTTTGCCGATGTAGCATACTCTTTCCTCCAATTCCTGGAAGAGGAGTTTCGATAGGCTTGCAGCCTTTCATGTGAAACTTCTCAAGTATCTTGCGAGCATACTGAATTGAGACACAAATAGTTCACCTTCACGCTACCATATTTCCAATCCAAGGAAATAATGAAGGAGGCCCAAATCCTTCATCTCAAACTCTGTTGCAAGATCTTCCTTGCATGAGTGTATCAACTTCTCATCACCCGTTAGTATTAAATCATCAAAATAAATAACAATGATTAAAAGCTTACCCTCCACCACAATTTGGTACAGGTTTGCATCCGCTTCACTCTTGGTGAAGCCAAGTCCAATGAAATATTTTTTGATCCATGTGTACCAAGCACGTGGTGCTTGCTTCAGCTCATACAATGCTCTTTTGAGCCTGCACACATGCAACTTGCTGCTGAAGATCTCAAATCCTTCAGGTTGCTCAATGTACACCTCATCCTCAATGATCCCATTAAGGAACGTAGTCTTCACATCCATCTGATGAATGTGCCAACCCATCTGTGCTGAGAGATCAAGGATGGTCCTTATGGAAGAATACCGTGTGACAGGTGTAAAGGTTTCTTCATAATCAATCCCCTCGATCTATGAGAAGCCCCAAACAACAAATCATGCCTTATAATCCTCGATGCTCCCATCAGCAGCTTGCTTTACCTTCTAGATCCATCTTGATCCTACAACTGATTTACCCATCGGCCTTGGAAAAATCTCCCAAGCACTGTTTCTGACAATGGAGTCACACTCCTCCGCCATGGCATCTACCCATGTGGGCTCCTGCACTGATTCTTCAAAAGAAGATGGCTCTGTCACAATACACTTGCTCATAAGAGCCATGTATCTAGTAAATCGGTCAGGTGATTGTCTCTGTCGACGCTGTGATGTAGGGACTCCTACATTCTGTGTTGCATAAAGCTTCAGTCTCTCAGCTTCTATGGTATGCTTCTTGCCTTGTATGATGATTGGTTTTGCATGAGTGGACTCCTCCACTCCATGAATCTCCTCTTGTGGCTGATCCACATCTGGAGGCTCATCTTTAGGAATAGGAAATTCCTCCACTACATGCAAGTCTAGCTCCCTCTCAAGCATAGCTTGTGCAACACCCACGATCATTTGTTTCTTCCTCTTCGTGACCCCATTCTACTATGGATTATGAGGTGCTATAAGTTCTCTTCAAATTCCTTCTTTGCTACATAAGTGTTTGAATTCGTTCGAGATATATTCACCACCATTATCGCTCTGTAGAGCTTTCACTTGCTTCCCCGACTCCTTCTCCACCAATGCTTTAAACTCATAGAACTTTGAGAATATTCCACTCATCTTCTGCATGAATAATATATAGCATCTATGAGAATATTCATCAAAAAATATAACATAATACCTGTGTTTTGTTGTTGAAGCAACCGAGAAAGGTCCACACACGTCTGTGTGAATTCTCTCTAGGATCACCAAAGCATGGTTCTCCTTCTCATGAAATATGGTCTTCACAAACTTACCCATAGTACATCCCTTGCACTAATATGACTGCACAAGAGTACCCTTGGGAATTCCAGTAGAAATTTGTTGCAAAATATTCAAAGCGCCATGGTGAAGATGGCCCAATATCTTGTGCCATAATTCACCCTCATCCCGGCTCACCACTTCTTCTGCATTGCCCATGATTGCAGTGCAACCATATACCTCCTGCTTGTAGAGATTCTTAACTCAAATCCCTATCCTCTTGGTTGGACCCGTTGTTTTATGTCGAATGAAAGCTTTTCCCTCACTAAAAACAACATTATAACCTTTGTCTTCCAACATTGCGACCGAGACAAAGTTCTTCTTCAAACCTGGAACATGCATAACATCTTTCAACAAGAATGTATTACTGGAATCCCTCTCAAACGTAATGGTCCCAATGCCGGTTGCACTATATCGACCATCGTCACCCATCTCTATATGCATTTTAAGGTCCTTCTCCTCCAAGTCACTAAATGACTCCTTGTCTTCCGTTATATGGAAAGATGCACCACTATCAAGATACCACACCAATCCCATATAGCTCGAAACCAAGCATGCGATCAAAGAGAAATAAAGTTCAAAATGCGAGGCTAAGGCCTCTCTAGCTGCAGCTACAATAGCCTTCTTGTTCTTCTTCTTCTGTGGGCAGTTAGTGGTGAAATGCCCATGTTCGTGATAGTGAAAACACTTCACCTTGGACAAATCCTGCTTCTTGTATTTAGCTTCGAATTTTGACGGAAATTTCTTCCCCTTCCCTTTCCTTGCTTTAGCAGCCAAAGTGTAATTTTCTTCATATTTGTTAGTTTCAGTCTTTGCATCCTTCCTCTAGTGATCAAACATGCTCTTACAAAGTGATTTTAAGGTTTCAAGGTCAAATTTTGTCATTTCAGTGAGTCTTCAAGTAAAATTTGGTCACTAGGTATTAGGTCTAGGGTTTGTTTTCACTCTTTTCAAAGTTGTCAAAATGTCGGTTCATGTCACCATTCAGCTGAGTGTACCATCATTTAGAGGGTTTTCATCATCATTTCAAGTTCCAATGGGTCATTTTACACCTTGTTCATGCTTCAGTTGTGCCTAGGTAAGGTCCATTTCCCTTTCCTAGGGTTTTGGAGGTAATTTCTCTTGGATGGTCAAATAATTATCAAAACTTGTATCCCGATGTTCATACACCTTCCCCTATCCTTAATTTACCTTATTAAACACTTCCCATCACTAAGATCCCCCAAATTCCTCATTTTTGCACAAACCCTAGTTTCTTGCTACAACTTGGCAATTTTCTAGGCTAGGCCTGTGTTTTTCCCTTTTGGACCCCTTCCCCTCACTCAATCTCTAAAATTCCACTTTCCCCTACTTCCTAACATCCCTCCCTACTTCCCAAAATTTTCTCAAGAATTTAGAAGCCCCTTATCCCCTTCATTTCGCTTCATTTCGACAAATCCCTTGTTCCACACATCGGGATAGGTTTTACTCCAATGATGTTTCTGAGCAAGAAAAGATGAATTTGGGAAAAATGAGAGTTTTTTTTTTCCAAAATAGGCCAAGGAAGAAAAAACTACTTCAATTTTTACACAGGTTTCATGGTTTTAGAGAAATGTCAAAAATATAATTGCCTCAGGAGAATTGATGCACCTCTGAAGGGACCTTGGGAAAATCAATATTTTGCCTAGCTTGGTTGGCCAAATGACTTGCTTGATAATTCAAATGATAAATAGACACAAATATATTTCCAATGAGCTATCATGATCTCAATTTGGAGTTGAGGAAGACCTTCCAAATTTGAATGCAACAGCACTCTACCTTGAGGCAACCTCATTCTGCTCATTTTGACCAGTCTTGGGACATTTGATTTTTGACAGGGAAAATGAACTCCAAATTGAAAAATTATAGTTGGGTTGGAAATTAGACTCAATAATATTTCCAACAAGCTATCCCGTGCCCAATTTTGACACCGATAAGGCCTCCAAAAGTCTCCTGCAAAAAGGCGCTACGCATTGGGCAGTGGTTTGCAGTGTAATTTTGTAACTGGCGCTACGCATTGGGCTAAAACGCTTGAAATCCATTCAAATATTCCACCAAAGCTCTCAAATTGCTAAATTCTTCATTTCAAAAATAAGTTAACATCCTTCCATGACCAATGAATGAATTTCTCTTGGTGCTTATGGTGATTTAATGAGAAAAAATCAAAACCCTACCTCTTTACATTTCTTGCCAAAAGAAGTTGCATAGGGTTTGCAAATTGCATGTTTCACTGCCAATTCCACTCCTAGCCATTTATCACTCCCTCACTCCTTCATTCCCTCAATCATTTTCTCCCTCTCTTTACATTATCATCTACCCATTCCACATTTCCCATATCCCTAATCAACTAGCCCTAAATCCTTAATCCCACTATCCCAAACCCTAGTCAAATGTCCCCAAAACACTAATTGTCATACAAAACCCTATATGTCATCCCCTAAACCCTTTAATTCCTTAAAATCCTACAGCTAGCATCAAACCCTCCCCTCATCAGACCCACTCATCCATGGCGCTCAAAAACATGAAGCCAAAACTGGCAAGCTGCCTAAAGAAGCCAAACCGAGATGACATCCATTAAGCGAGAGATTGAGGCTGATCGTGAAAATTGGCTTGAGAGGGTCAATATTCATCTTGAGAAGCTGTTGGAGAAGGAAAAAAAGGAAAATAACATGCTAAGACACATGAATAACCATTATTGGGCGCGAAATCATGTTTGCAAGGCGAGAATCAAGATCCTGAAGGCAAAGCTAAAAAGGGCACTAAAGCATCGCAAAAGGCATGATAAACTCCAAATTTTGGCCGAAGCTTATTTGGCTTAGAATAGTGCTATATGGTGGACATTTAGCCCAAATTTCAAGAAATTTGGGAAACTTTTTGTCAATTTTGATTTTTTTGGCCTTAACACAGATTTTCCTGCTCGACGCGTAGCGCCATTTGGCGCGCGCTTATAATTGGCAGCTCCTCTTGAGGAAAACTTTGAATTTCTGGATTTTTCATCAAAAATTATGCATGCCTATCCATTAACTAAATATTTTGAAAATTTTTGGGTTGCCTGAAGGGTCAAAAACACCCTAAAAATGGCCTTTCTGCCACTTTTTGGACACACAGGAAGCAGTGTTGGGAAAACTCATTTTTGGAGGGCCAAATGGCAACCAAATTCAGAAATTCCACTTGGGTTGAAAATTAGACAGGTAGATATTTCCAACTAGCTATCCTGAACTCAATTTGGACTCTGAGAAGGCCCTCAAATTCAGCCTCAAAGTGGCACGATGCATAGATATTTCAGGTGCGACGCATTGGGAATTTTGGCTCCTTTTTCACTCAGCAGCTCAGATTTTCACCTAGTTTTGGCAAGTTTCACTTTTTATCTCCAAATGTGAAACTCTTGATGTAACTTGATGTAATTTCATGACTTTGATGTAATTTTGGCACATTTTTACTCATCCAAGTAGATTCATTCACCAAAAAGTGAAATGTAACTGAATGAATCAGTTTCCTATCTTATAGAGGCAAGCTGTTTCATTGCCTATTTTCTAGTTCTTAGTTTATATATTGTTGAAACAGCTCTTAGAATGGTGATCTCGACCCCTAGAGGCATGGGAATGATTTAGGCTTGTATATATCTTGTATTTTCTCAGTCATTTTCAGAGGTTGGACACTTGGGATTGATTTGAGCTTCATTGTACATTTCATCTCTGCATTTTGGCAAAGGAATAGACCAAGGTTTGCAGCACTCTTTGGGATCCATGTGGCTCTATGTTTTGATGGTGTGTTTCTCTCTGTGACTGTAAGTTTACTGATGTTTCATGTGTATCATTTCCCTTCTCCTTTCTTCTTAAATTAAACAAATAAGTAATAAAGGTGGAATCCATTAAATTTGCAGTGCTCTGCCTTGAAGTTTTGTTTAATTTTCCATGTTTTCAACTGTCTGAAGAGGATTCTTGAATTCCTCTTGCCCTCTTCAACTCCTTACCAGTCTGATCTATCCATTTCATTCAATTTCGAAGCATCAAAACATTTTCCTTCCTTGCCCCATTCATAACTCTGTAAAAACTAGGCCTCATACCCGAACCCAAAATCTGCCTTTCCCTTTGATTCCAACAAAAACCCCTAAAATCAAATCAAAATTTTCCACATATATACCTAGCCTAAAATCAGCCTTTATTTCAAGTCATCTCAAGCCTCATTGATTATTTTTGCTGAGATTGACCTGGAGAGAGCCCTCTCCTGATCTGGTAGGGCTAGCTACTAGATTAAGTGTGGTTTAATGTTACCCTAGACTCTGCCTTCCTTCAGCCTGAGGTAGATTTAGGCCATAACATAGTGGCGACCATACTGGGGAAGAAAAGTTTGTTGTTTGCTTTATAAACAACAGACGGAGCCTGAAGTTAGCCAGGTAGCCTTCGAAACGCTCTTTATTTGCATTAGCGAAAGTAGATGAATGTTGCTTCAGTCAATCTCCGGTCTATTTTATGAACTAAACATCTGGTTTCCTCAATAAGATATAATCAGGTTTAGATCTGATTGCTAATGGTGGACAATGATCAGACACCGCAAGGCTGAAATCCTTCACCTGGCGACTCTAAATCAGTTTCGAGATCAGATCCAAGGACTCCACTGGAGGATGAACCTGACCAGCAGAAACATGAAAGGACAATATGGAAAGATCAGGTATTCAAGTTGGAATTTCATCCAAGACACTTTGTTCTTTGTCGTAAATTATTTCTTCTCTTTTCCCGAGAATGTCAAGAAGGCTTTACAAAGTATATTGTATTTGAGAAAATATCCTCGGCCTGCATTTGATTCCTTCCCTTTGAAGATTGTGAATACCAAAGATTTGCATGCTTTTGAGCTTGATCAAGACCTTTCTTCCGAATCTTGTGATGACCATCTTCAAACTGATGAACCTCAAGAGACCAAGACTGATTCTGTAGCATTTGTACATACCCCTATACCTTGTAAAATTCCAGATCGATACAAGCCTCTGATTTTACCTCCTATACTCCATGCTTTCCCTGCAAATTATTATCTTTACTTGCCGAGGTTTGATGGTGAATGTGACAATATCACTGCTGAGAGACATGTTCTGAATTTTGAATCTTTTCTCGACCTTTTTGAAGTTGATGAAGAAGATGTCAGTATTAGGCTTTTTGCTCTTTCTTTTCAAGGCCAAGTCAAGAGTTGGTTCAAAACCCTGCCTGATGCGAGCATCTCAGATTTCCAGCAGTTCGTCAAAGTTTTCCTCGACAGGTGGGTGATCATACAGAACCCTTTCTTGATTATAGAAGAGTATAACCAGCTGAAAAGACTGCCAGGGGAGACAGTACAACAATTTTCTTCCAGATTTAACAAAGTATATTTTTCGATGCCAGTTGATATAAGACCTCCTCCTAGATCTTCTCTCTTGCACTACTCGGGTGCCTTTGATCCGAAAATGGAGTTTCAGCTGAGAGAAAGGAATCTTGCAACACTTGAAGAGATGCAGAATAGTGCAGTAGATCTAGAGGCTCATTTGCTGATCCGAAGGGCAAGGTTGAAGGAAGAAGAGATGAAAAACATGGATTTGAAGAAATCGAAATCTCTAGAGGTAAAGCTTGACATGTTGGTAAGTGCAGTGGAAGAGATGATGCAAAAGATCACCACAAGGAATGAGTATAATGTTCAAGCCCATGGCTCGATGATTGAAGAAGAACAAGTTGTTGATCCAAAACATTTTGTTTCTTATCCCAGTTGTCATAGATCTGATAACGATTGTTTTGTAGATCATCTTGGAGAAGAGAGATCTGTTGATTTGACATGTATGCTTGATGATGTGTTTTATACTGATGATTTGCCTCAGTTTGATCAGTATGATGATTATTATGTTCTCCAAACAGAAGCTAATCTTGCAGGCAAATCAACAGCTAGTTTCTGGAAGGAGGAAGTTCACTTTCAGCAGCTTGAGTACAGTGATCAACCGATGCATATCAGCTATGGAAATGACGAGGAAAGTGCAGCAAATTTTGAATTAAGTGAAGGATCTTTCCCTTTTTGTTTTGACTCGTTTCAATTCATCAGAGGTAAATTCCATGCAATTAGAAATCAACTGTCGACAAGTCTTGATTTGGACCATCTTGAGGGCAATAAAAACCTTGTTCAAGACTTCCCATATCCAGATTTGCAGCCCCCGAATGCCATTGATTTTCAAGTTGCAGATGAAGACATGGAAGCTGGCACATATGATCAAATGATACAAGATGATTCCATACCATTTTGTTTTGAATCATTTCAGTTTTTGAAGGGTAAATTGCATAGTAAATCTTCAAATGAGCAGCTTGTAGAAAATCATGTAATCTCATCGGAACCAATAGAAAATGGGTTGCAGCAGTCTTTTCAAGTTTTTCACGATCCAATAGCTGATGTGTTGGATGATGTCTGCAGTCAAAGTCTTTCTCCATTCACTACATGTGAGCTTGAAACGTGTGCTGATATAAAATTGATCCAGCAGCTGGTTTCTTTGTCATTTTTAGTAGGAGTCTCATCACAAAGCTCAAAACAAAGTTTGCATTCATGGTATGAGGAGAAGAGAAGTAATCCATTGGATGAGCTAAGTCCCAGTGTGCATGAACTTCAAGATCCTTATGCAGTGTTTTTGGAGGCGGATAGAGAATCCATAGTATTCAACGGATCTGTTCACAAGTTTTCATGGGAGTTGCCTTTCAGTAGTTCTCTCTTGTTGTTCATAAGCGAGCACTTGCGGAGAATCCAAACAGCAGCCAGGATGCTTACATGGTTGCATTGGTTGTTTCATTTCACTTGATCAGGTGATGAATGGAACAACTAGAGTAGGTTGTATTGAATAAGCTTCATATTGAGCATATTTCCAGTTTGTCGGTTGTGTTTAAGTATCGAGTCAATTTTTAGTTGAGTGAGAGTCAATTTGTGTCGTCAAGTCATCAGTTTTCAGTCATGCATTTCAGCTTGAGTTTTTGACTCCATTGCCCAATGGATGAAGGCACTGTCTGCTTTCCAAAGATCTGTAGTTCTTGGCACCTCCAAGGAGCTACCATCCCCATTGGAGCCAATGTTAGTGTCAGTCTTTGCAGCCTTCCTCTAGTGATCAAACATGCTCTTACAAAGTGATTTTAAGGTGTCAAGGTCAAATTTTGTCATTTCAGTGAGTCTTCAAGTAAAATTTGGTCACTAGGTATTAGGTCTAGGGTTTGTTTTCACTCTTTTCAAAGTTGTCCAAATGTTGGTCCATGTCACCATTCATCTGAGTGTACCATCATTCAGGCGGTTTTCATCATCATGTCAGGTTCCAATGGGTCATTTTACACCTTGTTCATGCTTCAGTTGTGCCTAGGTAAGGTTCATTTCCCTCTCCTAGGGTTTTGGAGGTAATTTCTCTTGGATGGTCAAATCATTAGAAAAAATTGTATCCTGATGTTCATACACCTTCCCCTATCCTTATTGTACCTTATTAAACACTTCCCATCACTGAGATCCCCCAAATTCCTCATTTTCGCACAAACCCTAGTTTCTTGCTACAACTTGGAAATTTTCTAGGCTAGGCCTGTGTTTTGCCCTTTTGGACCACTTCCCCTCACTCAATCTCTGAAATTCCACTTTCCCCTACTTCCTAACATCCCTCTCTACTTCCCAAAATTTTCTCAAGAATTTAGAGGCCTCTTATCCCCTTCATTTCGCTTCATTTCGACAAATCTCTTGTTCCACACATCGGGATAGGTTTTACTCCAATGATGTTTCTGAGAAATAAAATATGAATTTAGAAAAAATGAGAGAGGTTTCTGTCCAAAATAGGCAAAGGAAGAAAAAAATACTTCACTCTTTACACAAGTGTCATGGTTTTAGAGAAATGTCAAAAATACAATTGCCTCAGGAGAATCGATGCACCTCTGAAGTGACCTTGGGAAAATCAATATTTCTCCTAGCTTGGTTGGCCAAATGACTTTCTTGATGAGTAAAATGATAACTAAGCACAAATATATTTCCAATGATATATCATGAGCTCAATTTGGAGTTGAGGAAAACCTTCAAAAGTTTACTGCAACAGCACTCTGCCTTGAGGCAGCCTCATTTTTCTCATTTTGACCAATCTTGGGAGATTTGATTTTTGACAAGGAAAATGAGCTCCAAATTGAAACATTTTAGTTGGGTTAGAAAGTAGACTCAATAATATTTCCAAAAAGCTATCCTACACCAAATTTGGACACCAGGAAGGTCTCCAAAAGCCTCGTGAAAAAAGGCGCTACGCATTGAGATGGCGCTACACATTGGGCAGTGGTTTGCAGTGTAATTTTGTAACTGGCGCTACACATTGGGCTAAAAAGCCTAAAATCCATTCAAATATTCCAAAAAAGCTCTCCAATTGCTAAATTATTCATTTCTAAAGTAATTTAACATCCCTCCATGAACAATGAATGAATTTCTCTTGGTGCTTATGGTGATTTAATGAGAAAAAATCAAAACCCTACCTCTTTACATTTGTTGCCAAAAGCAGTTGCATAGGGTTTATGTGTTGTATTTCTTACTGCCAATTCCACTCATAGCTATATCTCACTCCCTCACTCCTTTATTCCTTCATTTTTCCCTTTCTTTACATTCTCATCTACCCATTCCACATTTCCCATATCCCTAATCAACTAACCCTAAGTCCCTAATCCCACTATCCCAAACCCTAGTCAAATATACCCAAAACACTAATTTCCATCCCAAACCTTAGATGTCATCCCATAAAACTTTTCCTTCCCTAAAATACTACAGCTAGCATCAAATCCTCCCCTCATCAGTCCCACTCATCCTTGGCGCTCAAAAACATGAAGGCAAAACCGACAAGCTGCCAAGAGGAGGAAAATCAAATTGACCACATTTGAGCGAGAGATTGAGGCTAATTGAGAGACTTGGCTTGAGAGGGTCAATATTCATTTGGAGAAGCTTTTGGAGAAGGCCAACAAGGAAAATAACATGCTCAGGAACATGAAGAATCATTATTGGGCGAGGAATCATGTTTGCAAGGCGCAAATCAAGATCCTGAAGGCAAAGTTAAAGAGGGCATTAAAGCGTCGCAAAAGGCATGATAGACTCCAAATTTTGGCCAAAGCTTCTTTGGATCAGCATAGTGCTTGATGGTGGACATTCAGCCCAAATTTCAAGAAATTTTGGAAACTTTTTAGCAATTTTGATTTTTTTTGGCCTTAACACAGATTTTTCTGCCCTACGCATAGCACCACTTGGCACGCGCTTATAATTGGGAGCTCCCATTGGGGAAAAATTTACATTTTTGGATTTTTAATGAAAATTTATACATGCCTACCCATTAACTAAATATTTTGACAAGTTTTGGGTTGCCTGAAGGGTCAAAAACACCCTAAAAATGACCTTTCTGCCCCTTTTTGGACACACAGGAAGAAGTGTTGGGAAAACTCATTTTTGGAGGGGCAAATGGAAACCAAATTCAGAAATTCCACTTGGGTTGGAAATCAGACAGGTAGAGCTTTCCAACGAGATATCCGTCACTCAATTTGGACTCTGGGAAGGCCCTCAAAATAAGCTCCAAAGTGGCGCGACACATAGAGATTTCAGGCGCGGCGCATTGGGAATTTTGGCCTAGTTTTCACTTAGTAACTCCGTTTTTTGCCTAGTTTTGGCCAGTTTGACTTTTTTATCTTCAAATGTATAGATATTGATGTAAATTGATGTAATTTCATGGTTTTGATGTAATTTTGACTAATTTTCACTCATGTAAGTAGATTCATTCACCAAAAAGTGAATTGTAACTGAATGAATCAGTTTCCTATCTTATAGAGGCAAGCTGTTCCACTGCCTATTTTCCAGTTCTTAGTTTGGATCCTCTTGAAACAGCTCCTAAAATTGTGAGCTCGACCCCTAGAGGCTGGGGATGAGTTATTGTGATCTATATCTTGTAATTTTTCAATCATTAGCATAGGTTGGACACTTGGGATTGCTTGGCACTTCATTATACATTTCATCTCTACATTTTGGCAAAGGAATAGACCAGGGTTTGCAGCACTCTTTGGGATCCATGTGTCTCTATGTTTTGATGGTGTGTTTCTCTCTGTGATTGTAAGTTTACTGATGTTTCATGTGTATCATTTCCCTTCTCCTTTTTTCTTAAATTAAACAAATAAGTGATAAAGGTGGAATCCATTAGATTTTCAATGCTCTACCTTGAAATTTTGTTTAATTTTCCATGTTTTCAATTTTCTGAAGAGGATTCTTGAATGCCTCTTTCCCTCTTCAACTCCTGATCGGTCTGATCTATCCATTTCATTCAATTTTGAAGCATCAAAACAATTTCCTTCCTTGCCCCATTCAGCCCTCTGCAAAACTGATCATTTCCCGAACCCAAAATTTTCCTTTCCCTTTGATTCCAACAAAAATCCCCAAAATCAAATCAAACCATTTTACATATATACCTAGCCTAAAATTAGCTTTTATTTCAAGTCATCTCAAGCCTCATTGATCATTTTTGCTGAGATTGACCCGGAGAGAGCCCTCTCCTGATCTGCTAGGGCTAGCTACCAGATTAAGCGTGGTTTGATGTTACCCTAGACTCTGTCTTCCTTCAGCCTGAGGTAGATTTAGGCAATAACAATATTCATTCTTCGATGAAGAGCCATCCTTGTTACCTCGCCTTATCTCCTCCTGCACAAGATCCAACCAAAGTCACTCCCATCCCAGCAGTTTCTCTCATCCATTGACAGAGTCTTTGTAGCTATGAAAACTCTTCGGAAGCCCAAGGAGAGCCAAGCTCACCTAGTCTTCATCATAAAAATTAATCCCCACACTTACCATTTCATCCCTATAGTGTACAAACTTCATGTGATATTTTGGAATACTATCACCCTTCTCCATTTTTATTTTTCTGAGCTTGTCTTTCAATGCCAACTTCCTCTGGTCGCTGTTGCTTTGGAATAAATATGTCAAAGCCTTCCACATTAAGAATGGAGTGGCTTTCCCATGAAGGCTAGACACAATATGGTCCTTCACACCTTCCAACAGAATTATTCTTGTCTTTGCTATCTTCTTTTGCCACGCGTCAAGTAATGCAGCATCACTAGATCTCGGCTTAGGAACATCGCTATCGGTGAACTCCTTTAGTCCATTATCCTCCAGCACCTACTCCATCCTATCCTTCCAGGCTATGTAATTAAATCTCCCATCAAGGGCATACTCCAATCGCAACCCATTGAAAGACATTTCAATATATACTCAACTTCTGCACCAAGAATTTTCTGTAGCAAATTCGAATTTTCCACCAGCACAAACTCAGCAATTCTTCACAATTGCAATCTTCAAGAATTAACACTACTCTGACACCATGTAGATATTATATAAAATATGCATGTATATATCCAGATTCTCCTGATCTAACAATATTTTAACTTCTTTCTAAATACAGAATCCTTCCACTATTAATATTTTATGGAAATTAAAGATTTAATTGCAAACACATGAAGCAATAAAAAAAATCGCACATAACACAGTTGTTTAACGGGAAATCCTGAAGTTGAAAACCCAAACTATCGTATATTATGCATCATGGAGATCATGTAACAATCTCATACAAATCTTAGTACATCAAGCTCTCAATACAATCAATTGTCACACACTAATAAGAAGAAATCTGCAAATCCATGCACTGATTTCTTGCCACATGCTAGCCTACCTCCACTGCTTAATCCCTTCTAAAGAATAAATCTGAATGAATTTGAATTACCCTTGCCTTGACTTTGAAATCCTCATTGGAAACTCCAATGTGTGTGTGGTGTAATCAATGCATCACTATAGTCACAACAGATAGTCCATCTTGCCCTTTCACCTACCTCTCTACTGGGTCTCCACTATAACTGACATGCACTGTAGCTAACTGTTGTATTTTTCAGTTGATTAATGAGTTATTATTTTTGAATTGATTAACTAATTAATTCACTCCACTCTCACTAGTGTATCATTCAGTTAGACTAGCTACAACTAGCTCAACTGAGTTTAACTCCATTAACTGAGTTAAACTGAATAACAACTCCATGAACTACTCTTCCAACTATGTCATAACTTTTCCACTTCAGTTCTAACTAAGTCCTCCATGCATGAACCACCAATAAACCCTAGGAATTGTGTAATTTCTTCATCCCACTAATTTGCCAAATTTGTGCACTGAAATTAAGTGCTCCAAGAGAATAAGTTGTTGTTTATTGTCTGATTATTATTAAGAGCTAATAATAATAGACATGCATCTATTTTTAGATCAACGATCTATAAATATACTTCGCCCAATCTTCTAAAAATAGAATCTCATCTATTTGTCACATTTGACCAACCATCTATAAATAGCCTCCTACTACATATAGAATATGCTCACCATGTCTAAAAATAGACTTGTGCCAAAAATAGCCTACAGGCCCACTTAGTGAAGGCGAAACTTTTCACTAAGCTCATCATCTTGTTTAATCTCAACAACAACATCGATCCCATTTTTATAGTAAATTTTTGGATGAAATTATTTTCTTGTTTGGGTACTCAATTAGCTCATAACTCATAATATCACCCTTAATCTAATGGGAAAACTGAGATAGTGAACAAATGTTTGGAAGGATATCTTTGTTTCTTTGTATCTAATAAACAGACACAATGGGTCAAGATGTTACCTCTAGCTGAATTGTGGTATAACACTCCCTTCCATACTACAACAAAAATGACCCCATTTATGGCACTTGATGGATATCATCCATTGTCCATCACATCATCTTTAAGAGTAAATTATAAGGTTCAAGCAGTGGAATATCACATCAAGCATCAACCACAAGTTCTCCAACTCTTAAAGGATAACCTTACTTTGGTGCAAAATCGAATGAAACAACAAACAAATCAACATCACAATGAAAGAAGTTTTGATGTAGGCGACTTGGTGATTTTACAGATACAACCATATAAAAAATTTCCCTCAAGCAAGCTAAGAATGATAATAAATTTTCACCAAAGTATTATGGTCCTTACAATGTGTTGTAAAATATCGGTACTATGGCATACAAATTTGAGCTTCATGCATCATCCCGAGTTCACTCAGTTTTCCATGTTTCATGCTTAAAGAAGGTTATAGGTGACAAGATCCTAGTTCAAATAATATTGCCTGAACTTGATGAAGAAGTTAAAATAATATTATAACCTGAAGCAATCACGGAAATAAGAACTTGAAAGATACGAAATCGATCAATTTCAGAGTATCTCATCAAGTGGAAGAACTTACCCATTGAATATTCGACATGGGAGTATGAGAATTTTATACAAAAGCATCTAGAACCACTAAAGCATTGAGGACACCCCTTTTTTGAAGGAGAGGGGCATGATAGGTCCCTATAATACTAATGTAACCCCTTATTTTTATCATTATTGTATCCCCCTTAATGTTATTTTTGTGCCCATGTAGTCCCCATATTGTTATTATTGTGCACCATAGAAGCCCACTATTGTTATATTTGTGCCTTACATTGTTATTGTTAAGTCAACTAGGATTATATTGTGATCCACTGGATTCATATATATATATAAATGAGGTTTTGTCATTTTTATGATGTATAATCCAAGAATTTTTCATTTAAGTAATTTAAAGGATCTTTCCCCCTCAAAGAGGCTAATTTATAAGTCCTTGATCTCTCTTTTCTTCTATTTTGTGAGTTCGTTTTATAACATCATATGCTATATGATGCAGAGAGGAGTGGTAGAGATCCAATACATATCCAAAAATGACCACACTATGGATGTAATATCCCTATAAGCTACATTTATGTTGAAATTCACAATGGAAAACATTATTTTATCATGTTTAACGAAATGGTTGAAAACTAGAATCATTATGATTTAATGCAAAACTATTTTGAATCAAATAAAGAAAATGATAACTCATTGAGATAAAGAAATTTTTAGAGGTTGTTTAAATTCATTCGTAAACTAGAAAAATGACTTTCATCTTCTTCTACTAGATTTTTCATCATGTGAAGTCTCGAGGAATTGATCATCACAATTGTGGTGAGGAATGTTGTGGCTCCCATGAAAGGTATTCCTGAACATGAGGTATGCACATGGGAATTCATGGTTATTGCGCACAAAATATAAGCAACCATGACTTACTTCGTAAATAAATTACAAGTGTTTTGTGCAAGGAATGATAGGTTATTTTACTAATTGGAAATATTTCTCTAGTCTCTTGAAAGTTACAAGGATTTTTGTGCATAGGAATTAATTATTTCATTGGAAGGTTTTGCATGGTTTCTATGCAATAATTTTCTAAAAACATGCATGAGATATTTACATATTAAAATAGAGAAACCATGTTGTTTTTAAAAAAATATATATTGTAGGGATGGTGTTTTTCTTGAAAAGAGAATGCGCATGAATCATGCACACAAAAATATTTAAGAAGTCATAATACTTTTCATAAAGGATTCATGTGAAGTTTGCATGGTAAAATATAAATAAATATGATTACTTTCATGAAATAAAATTGCATGGTAAAAGGTAAAGAAATCATATTACTTTACTAAATGAAAAATTATATTGTAAAATATGAGTTAGGGATATTGTTTTCTTAAAAGGAAAACAAAATTGAAACCTACAGACAAAAAAATTAAAAAAATCCTGATTTTTCTCATGAAAAAATGTATATAATCTTTTCTTATGAAAAGAGAAAGAAAATAAGTTATATCATTAGAGAAAAGATTGCCAGGAAATTATGAGAGAAAATTCGATTATTAATTTCCTTGGAGATATTAGCATGATTCCTATCGACTCTCTGAATATGAATATGTGCACAATAATAATATCCATTATATTGGAATCCTTGAAATAAATTTATATGTTAATTATTGAAAAGAAAATATTAATTGAATGTGTCATTGTATTATATTTCAAAGTGAAATGTCTTTTCATACAATATCAAATTCTTGGAACATGGAAAAGTTAATTAGATTAATTTCCTTGGAAGGGTTTTCATGAATATGTATGCATATACTACCCATTTTTTAATTTAAATATTGCTAGGGTTTCAATGCAGAATGACTTTCATAGGATTTTCCTGTATGAATTGATGAAAAATAAAGATTGTTTTCTTAAAAAAAAAATATGAACCTTGTTCATCTAATAACAAGAATGCATGTTTTTTTCTTGAAAAATTATGTGTATTGGAGTAAGGTTCATTGTGTTAGAAAAAAAAAAAAAAACACGCATTACATGCTCAAAATGATAGTCATTGTGATATAAAAAACATGTTTTTTGTGTTTAGATAACGAAAATTATCATGTTAAGTTTCTTCAAAAGGATAATTTCTTAAATATTGTCTCGCTAGATAAATTGTGTTAATTTCTAAATTTATGTGCAAGTTAACCTTGATATTGGTATCTGGGTTTTATGCCTAAAAGATGGCTATCTATGGTAATTTCTTGAAAATGGAAGCATGAGAAACATGCATTTATAATGTAGTATGAATCTTTCGTCGTGAAAGATCACTTTAGCTACACATAACAAATAGCCCTAACATTGATTATGTCTGCCAAATATCTTTAAATCTGCAATTAGGTGATCCAAATAATGCTGCACAAATCTAGATCTAAGCATAAAAGACATTAAGCAGATAAAGTAAAATGTGGCTCCATGCATCCAATAGACAAGACAAGAACAATGTATTTGAAAGAATTTTTATATTATATTAAAAAGGGGGCACCTGAGAGGAAAAAAAGAAAGGTGTTTTCCGGTTCTCCTCAATGGGATGGGTTCTTGAAAGTCCTCAACGTTTCAGATCTAAAATTCCTCTCTCTTGTTGTTGTAGAAAAACCAGACAAACATAGAACTCAATGGGAGCTCACAAGGCAAAAATGGAGAGTGTGACCTAGTATAGATCCAGAGTGATCTAATGCAATGGAGGTGACAAATGAATGGGAAAACCCTTCTATTTATAACAAAATATTAGGGCGTTCTAGAACTTGGTGCATGAATAAAATATTATTAACCAAATTCTAGAACCACCTTTTAGGAATATTTTATTATATTTGTTGGAGGGAAAAGGATTTTGACTTAGGTCAAATCCCTTTATTTGTAAATAATAAATAAATAAATGATTTATTTATTATTTTAAGGAAGTGGTTGAATGATAATTAAATAAATAATGATTTATTTAATTATTTACAAATGATTTAGTCATATTTAACAAGGAATATTATTTAAATAAGATTTAAATAATTATTCCTAGAAAATAATAAGATAAATAATGATTTATCTAATTAATTTCCTTGTTTTGGGTTAAATATGTCACGGAATTATTTGTAAATAATAAATAAATGATTTATTTATTATTTTAAAGAAGTGGTTGAATGATAATTAAATAAATAATGATTTATTTAATTATTTATAAATGATTTAGTCATATTCAACAAGGAATATTATTTAAATAAGGATTAAATAACTTATTCCTAGGAAATAATCAAATAAATGAGGATTTATTTAATTGATTTCCTTGTTTTGGGTTAAATATGACCAGGAAATATAAACAAATATAGATTTGTTTATTATTTCCTTTTGGGGTTTCCTGTTTAGACCATAAACAACTTAATAAAGGTGTTTTACTAAGTTATTTCACATAGTGAAAGAAATTTTGCTTAGGGTAAAATTGGTCTTGCATGGTGTACTTGGGTTCATCTAATGATAATAGGTTAGATGAACAAAAAATGGTGTAACAAATTGCCCCCCAACGTACGAGTGTTAGGAGCAAATCATATGACCGAAGTACATTGTAAGAACTCAATCACTAGACATCAAGAGGGGAGTCAGAGAGAGAAATGTAAGGTAGTCTAATGTGCTAAAGGACTAGACCCTAAGGAGACGAGACTTACAAGTGCAACAAGTCTCTAGTTTATGAGATGGTACCTGTGCTAAAGGCGGCGGGGGAGGCATACCTATGCCCGCCGAGAAAAAGTACAAAAGAATAGAATGTCTAGTAAACAAGGAACCGAACTATAAAGTACATGCTGGCATAAATATGAGCCAGAAAAATAGAATGATGAATCCCACATACATGTTGTGCCTGGAATAACAGCAAGGACTTATACAATAATATTTGATTACATGAGATACAAATACAACCCAAATGCCCTCTATACACGGGGAAGGGCTCGCAAAATCTGACTGATACATGCAAATCGAAAAGGCGCTGCAAGTGGGTAAGGCCGACATCATCAAATATAAGGAGCTGCATCAAAGTCTGAAATGAAGAAGTCACCCGGGCATGTGGGGGGCTACCTGCAGGGCCACCCCCTCATGAGGGTTGAGACATCTCACACATACCCAGGAATCACCAATAGCGGCTACTACATCACTGGACCATCAAGTATACGAATCTCGATCATGTTGAAAGGAGCTGGAGAAAAAATCAAGTCGCAGGGTGTGATAAACCCCATTGCCTGATCCGAGGAACTGCATAAGTGGAGAAGCTGGAACCAAGGTACACCGCCCTCTAGACCTGTCTTCTGGAGTGAATGATTTGATGTCGACAGAAGGAGGTTTGCCATAGATGAGGAAATAAGGGATCCTCAACTAAGGCACGAGAGAATATAGTAGAGAGACTGACAGACTAACACTAAGGATGATGATGAAGTGGGGGAAGATCCAAAGGGGATCATAAAAACATGAGTAAAAGATGGTAACTCACGACGAACATCAACACGAGCATGGAAAAGTATGGAGGCCCAGTGGTGCCTCTAGTATAAGTGTTGCAAGTGAAGAAATTCGATTTTGAGGAATGTTATGGTTGAGGGGCATAGGTGCCCCCAAGCATGTTGTGTTCATGCCAAAATGTATAAAGGGGAATCTAAACATATTTTAATGATGTGGTGTGGCATTTTTTTTCGTTATGGTTATGCAGTATGAGAAAGGAAATGGAGGATTACCAATCTCCTTCAGTACTGCATATATGAATCAAATGGATGTTAAGTTTCTGGGTTGGAATACCTGGTGTCACTATCCCAAAGAGAGGATTTGGAGATAATGAACTGATGCTCTCCTAGAAAACCCATAGGTTGGTCAACAATAATTTCTAAGAGACTGGGTTGTTGATGTAAGATGAAGGAACGATAAGGGGTATCATCCCTAGAATGATCTGAAGTGATATGGGACTCTAGAGGTTCGTCTAAATGTGGAAGAATAATGGTACTAAAGTCGACATGACTAGATACACTAGGAGAGTTGTGGAGAATTGCTTCTCCTGGTCTCTCAAATATGGGTGCCCCCTTACCCAAAAATGGGGTTGCAATATAATGGCCACGAGATGTATGTGGTGCGAACGCTTGGGTTCGATGTAACAGGGAATAGATAAAGTCAGGGGTGGGGATTTTTTCCATAATTCTGTCATAGTGATAGACGATGGGGTGACTGGTGGAAGAAAGACCACCTAATGCGGCGAAGCTACCTGACTCATCATCATGATAAGAGAGGTTCAGATGCGCATCGCCACAAGGGGTGACAGAAGAGTAAGAATATAAAGGATCTACCGATGCTGAGCCTAGGGTGATCGTTGAAGGAAGGTCAAGCGAAACAACAGGGGAGGATTCAGGGGGAATGTTCCCCGAGGGTCTCATGGATGATGATAGGTAGAAGATGGTGGACAAAGGCTCCATCATCTCGACATCAGGAGGGGAAATGTGAATGGGAGCTGTCATGTCTAGTAGTTCTGCCGAAGGAAAACGTGCAAATAGGGGAGAGGTGGACTCGTTGCGCTTGGCCTCGACTTGGCAGACCGCGGCTAGAGAGGTGCGGAAGTCCTTAAGGTGGGAAAAAAGGTGGGTGTAATGGCCATGGAGATCACACAAAGCACAGGGGTGGTTGGTGTGAATATTCTTAGGGTTCTTGACAGCGGTCGTGAAATAAATAAAGGCTTCCAGGATCGTGGACTCAAGGAACGTGACATTAACCATCTGCTTGAGATGAGGTAGTTCAGGACAGGTATGGGTGGTGTTACCAACAAAATCACACAAAACACAGTGGATGGTATGCTTTGGAGGCCGAGGAGGGGCAAGGTTTGTCGGGGCAGCCTTGTCCTTTGATTCCCCCCTGCGATCTTTGCCATTCTTACCCGAAGCGGTCGCAACAGGAGGTGGTTCCTGTTGAGGTGACTGAGGCACTGTTGCGGCGGGAGAATTCATGGGGATCGGTTGAACCGGGGTCAAAGAAAGATAAGGTTTTCGTTGACTAGGCGAGGTAGTGGCTAGAGGGTCAAGGTACCAGACTGGTATGCTCAGGGTCAAATTGGGGAGGGAGAGGGTGGCCATGATGGGAACTGAATAGACTCTGGGAGGGGGAGCAAGGAAAGGTATCTGATTAGTAGGGTAATGGCCAGGAGGGACAGCACCAAGATGGTTGAGACCTGGTGGA
Organism: Pinus albicaulis; assembly: GCA_034641835.2. Lineage (NCBI taxonomy): Eukaryota > Viridiplantae > Streptophyta > Pinopsida > Pinales > Pinaceae > Pinus > Pinus albicaulis. Next base: position 1,347,553,121 of record CM076580.1, read on the forward strand.
ACCGACCCAGGAGGATAGAGGGGTCCACGGGTGCCAGCTATAGGAGAAGGGCCAGAAGGAAGAGGTCTGGCTGGCTGAGGTGAAGGGATAGGAGCAGGTTGCGGCAAGCGAGGTTGAGGTTGAGGTTGCTGACTAGTCGAAGCGGGCCATTTAAGGTCAACTCGAGATGATTGCATCATGCAAACATTCGCTAAGTTGGGATCAGAGACAGGAGGAGGAGGAATACCAGGGAAAATTCCAAGCAAGGAGGAGTATTTGTAGATGCTGGGGGAGACAATGGTCAAAGAATCGACGGTTTGCCTATTGGCTACAGAAGAGATGGTCGAATCAGGGGAGGTCTGAGATTTTGGCTCATGATATGTCAACTGGTCAATGCTAACTATCTTTCCATTATGAGGGAAAAACATCTTGCGGTGGACCACGGATGGGACAACAGACATGGCATAGGTGTAGCTATGCCCCAAAAGGATGTTATAATCAAGAGGGGCGTCGATGACTTCAACGCCAATGCAAACAGTCTTCCTCACAAGAGTGATAGGACATGACCGTCCCATGCACGAAGGGTGATTGTGGAAGGGGCTAACTCAGGAGATCCGAGTTTTTTCCAAACCGAAGCATACATCACATAGGTGGATGCCCCCTCATCAATAATACAACAAGAAATGTGAGCGTTCCGAATTTTGACTGGGATTTGGAAAGCTACGGAATCAGGAAGGGGAGGATGTTCTGATTGACGGGCGTCGAAAATAATCAATTGGTCATCAGCAGGATCTACAGCACCCAGGGCAGATAGTAGAGCCTTATTTTGAGAAGGACATGACTGGAGGAGTTCCAGTGTTGAAATGGCAGCAGGAGACTGCGCCAAATCATCTACCATGCTATGCGAATGAGCAGCTCGACCAGAAGCAACATTTCGGCGTAATGGACCCTTAGGAATATTGGTATGAACCTCAAATTTAGGCTGAGGGGTATGTAAGGGACCATTAGGTGTCGAAAGAGGCTCTGTAGAACCTAAAGAAGGTGACTCGGGGACAGACGGAATGGGAGGCTTGGGGTACTGACGAGACCGAGTTTGAAGGTGAAGGTCGACAAGTAAAGGTTGATCAGATTTCATCATGAGAATCTGGTAATCGAAGGAACCAGAAGGGGAAGGTTGAGTAGCCACCTGTCCCTCAGGTGGTTGGGTAGCCACAAATCCCTGCTGTGCATCCACCTGCTCTTGAGGGGGCGGTGACAGCTGTTACGGGGGTTGAGAAGGCAAGGGAGGCGGAGGTGCTGATGTTGGAGGAGCTGGAGCACCAAGCTGTGGAAACGAATAATAAGGGGGTTGGGTAGTAGTGTGGTAAGTAGGAGGTTGGGCCAAACGAGGGGGCATGCCATATCCTAGAGACGTGTTACTGGGAGTGGAAAAAGTGCGGGAGGTGCTGCCTCCCCCCCAGGAAAACCATAACCCATGGGAGGTTGGGCGTATGTATGAGAGATCGCTCCAACGATACTGTCGGCAACATGAGGTGCCCCCAGTGTATGGGAATCATCAAGTCTGGGGAGATTAGGTAGAACATTATAAACATAACCGGTCTGAGCATAGATCAGGTCATATTTTAACGCCATTTGGAGGGCAGCTTCTTAGGTTTGAGGAAAATGCAATGCGACATCTTTCCCGATAGGGGGCAAGAGAGATCTAAGGAACCAGTCCATGGGAGGTTGGGCGTATGTATGAGAGATCGCTCCAACGATACTGTCGGTAGCATGAGGTACCCCCAGTGTATGGGAATCACCGAGTCTGGGGAGATCAGGTAGAACAATATAAACATAACTCGTCTGAGCGTAGATCAGGTCATATTTTAATGCCATTTGGAGGGCAGCTTCTTCGGTTTGAGGAAAATGCGATGCGACATCTTTCCCGATAGGGGACAAGAGAGATCTAAGGAACCAGTCCATATAGGCAAGGGAGGCGGAGGTGCTGATGTTGGAGGAGCTGGAGCACCAAGCTGTGGACATGGATAATAAGGGGGTTGGGTAACAGTGTGGTAAGTAGGAGGTTGGGCCAAATGAGGGGGCATTCTGTATCCTAGAGACGTGTTACTGGTAGTGGAAAAAGTGTGGGAGGTGCTGCCTCCCCCCCCAGGAAAACCATAACCCATGGGAGGTTGGGCGTATGTATGAGAGATCGCTCCAACGATACTGTCGGCAGCATGAGGTGCCCCTAGTGTATGGGAATCACCGAGTCTGGGGAGATCAGGTAGAACAGTATAAACATAACCTGTTTGAGCATAGATCAGGTCATATTTTAATGCCATTTGGAGGGAAACTTCTTCGGTTTGAGGAAAATGCGATGCGACATATTTCTCGATAGGGGGCAAGAGATATCTAAGGAACCAGTCCATATAGACACGGTCTTCGAACGTAGGAGATTGACATAGGCTCTTTCTTCTCCCCCATTCCTGGACATGATCGGATAGACAGGTCGCAGATGATTGACGGAAAGAAGTCAAAAGTTCGATACCAGTGTCATAACGAAGGGGAAGCTGGAAGTAAGATTAAAAAGCCTGGGCAAGAGTCGCAAAGGTGGTATGGGAGGAAGTGGGTTGATCAACATACCACTTAGAAGCTTCGCCTATAAGTGTGCGTTGGAACAATCTAAGACGGATGGAATCATCAGTAATGGAATGGGATGAACACCACATGTGGAAAGATCAAATATGGTTGGAGGGATCTTCACTGGCATGGCCTTCGAACTTGGGAATGTCGGAGGGGAGCTTGGTTGGCATAGCAGGCCAACTGACATCATGGCAAATAGGATCATTGATCAACTAATTGAATTCAGGGAGACTGAGACTAGCCATATAAGGGAGCAACGGGGCAGTCGAGGTAGGTCCCGTAGTGGTACCACTAGAAACGGACCCAGCAGTAGAACTGGGGTTGCCGCTAGCGCTAGGTCCTGAACTAGACATGGTGAAGGTAACAGGGGGAGAACCAGGAGTAGGGGGATAACCCGAAAAATTAGAGGAAGATTCGGAGTGCGGACTCGGGGGAGGACTTACTCGATGACGATGGGAAGGAGGAAGTCAACCAACCAGAAACTGAGGGTGAAGGCCAAGAATTCTCCGGGACAAACGCCTTGGAGGTGCAATGATGACGGGAAGAAGAAAAATTGACAAGGGCAGGGAGGTGCAGTGTCAATTGATTTTAAAGTCTTTGCGAGGCAGTGTTAACTAGGCTCTTCTTCACTTAGGGTCAGTGTGTGGCATGCATTAATTTTAATTGTTTAAACCCAGACGTTTTGAGAGTAAAATAAAAAGTGTGCTGCGTAACTGAAAATAAATCTGCAGTAATTAAGAGTGAAAGCATAGAAATTTAACAGCTAACAATGCATCAATATAACCCAAGAAGGCGGGTCTCTCAAAAATAGTTTAAAAGAGGGAAAAAACTAAGAAAAGCACGCGAAAAAGAGGCCAATAGATCTAAGGTCGGGAGGGACAGGGATCTAAAAGAGAAATATGTTGAAAAGAGGTGCAGAGAATAGTAAAGAGGCAGAGGCAAGGTTGCTGCTAAAAAGGAGGAGATCATCTAAAAATAGAAGGGACAAGGAGGCAGCCCTAAAAATGAATCCAAACAAAACTATATGAGGTGATTTGAAAGGGATAAGAGCTGATCGAAAGGGATCCGAAAATGAGGTATTAGATCTGGAAGAAATAAGGTTGAAACTCTGGAAATTCAGACTTCTGAAATAGCAAAAACTCTCCCACAAAAAGTGGAGGGTACTAGAGCCCTAAGGGGAAAGATTCCCAGTTATTTGAGTGAAACAGATCAGAAACAGGTCTAAACAGGGGGAGACAGAGGCTGGAAAACCCTGACAGAAGCTTTAGACAAACCCAGAAAAAGTGTTCAAAAATTGCAAAAAAAAGTGCAGGTCGCAGGTTCTAACCTATTTTCAGTCCAGGTCACAGATTTGGGGCAGAAATGTGTGACCTCAAGGCCAGGTCGCAGTTTTTGGGCCGATAAGTGTGACCTGTAGATCGGGGTCTCTCAGCAGTAGATTTCAGAAAAATTTGTCGTCTCAGCTGCGACTAATGTCTGTCACCTGTGCAATAAGGCCAGAAATACACGAAAGTTAAAAATTTGAATGTTTGAGGGTTTTAGGAGTGAAAAGCACCATAAAAATAGGAAAAACAGAAAACTGAAGAGAAACCCTAGGGTTTGAAACAACTGGATATGCAGAAATATATAAAACGACAGCAGTCACAAAATAAAACCCATGTGGAGTCGCCAATTGTTAGTATGAATCTTTCGTCATGAAATATCACTTTAGCTACGCATAAAAAATAGCCCTAACATCGATTATGGCTGCCAAATATCTTTAAATCTGCAATTAGGTGATCCAAATAATGCTGCACAAATCCAGATCTAAGCATAAAAGACATTAAGCAGATAAAGTAAAATGTGGCTCCATGCACCCAATAGACAAGACAAGAACAATGTATTTGAAAGAATTTTTATATTATATTAAAAAGGGGGCACCTGAGAGGAAAACAAGAAAGGTGTTTTCCAGTTCTCCTCAATGGGATGGGTTCTTGAAATTCCTCAGCGTTTCAGATCTAAAGTTCCTCTCTCTTGTTGTTGTAGAAAACCTAGACAAACATAGAACCTAATGGGAGCTCACAAGACAAAAATAGAGAATGTGACCTAGTATAGATCCAGAGTGATCTAATGCAATGGAGGTGACAAATGAATGGGAAAACCCTTCAATTTATAAAAAAATATTATGGTAGTCTAGGACTTGGTGCATGAATAAAATATTATTAACCAAATTCTAGAACCACCTTTTAGGAATATTTTATTATATTTGTTGAAGGGAAAATGTATTTGACTGGGGTCAAATCCCTTTATTTGTAAATAAAAAATAAATAAATGATTTACTTATTATTTTTAACGAAGAGGTTGAATGATAATTAAATAAATAATGATTTATTTAATTATTTACAAATGATTTAGTCATATTTAACGAGGAATATTATTTAAATAAGATTTAAATAATTATTCCTAGAAAATAATAAGATAAATAAGGATTTATCTAATTAATTTCCTTGTTTTGGGTTAAATATGTCACGAAATTATTTGTAAATAATAAATAAATGATTTATTTATTATTTTTTTTGAAGTGGTTGAATGATAATTAAATAAATAATGATTTATTTAATTATTTATAAATGATTTAGTCATATTCAACAAGGAATATTATTTAAATAAGGATTAAATAACTTATTCCTATGAAATAATCAAATAAATGAGGATTTATTTAATTGATTTCCTTGTTTTGGGTTAAATATGACCAGGAAATATAACCAAATATAGATTTTTTTATTATTTCCTTTTGGGGTTTCCTGTTTAGACCATAAACAACTTAATAAAGGTTTTTTACTAAGTTATTTCACATAGTGAAAGCAATTTTGCTTAGGGTAAAATTGGTCTTGCATGGTGTACTTGGGTTCATCTAATGATAATAGGTTAGATGACCAAAAAATGGTGTAATAGTATAAATATAGTAAAACGAGGTTATATTAACTTCCTTTTGAAAAATACATATGTATTTGTTTACATGAAAATAATAGTTAATGATGGTAGAATTCTAGAGAATGGAATATGTGTTGTGTACATTAAAGAAGGGCTAGTAAGATAGGGTTTTTCATGAACAAATAATAGTCATTGTGTTTAGAGATGTGTTATTCACATGGATAGAACTATTTAGTTGTATTTGTTTAGAAAAAACTTATATGTGATTACTTTTATGTTATCATAGCTGTTATTTTAGTTTATTTTGGAAAAAGATCATGTATATGCATGCAAGATTTGTAGTATATTTCATAGGAAATAATATATATTTTCATGTGGAAAATGATAGCATGTTTTGTTAGCCTATATTGGAAAATATTCTTTGGGAAAGAAGATGAATTAAATGCACAAAAAGCATAGTAATTTATTGGTTTCCTTGGAATATATATATGGGTAATGTTGGTATAATATTTGGAAAATAAGACATGTATTTATGTGCTTTATTGAATTAACTTTATGGAAAAGAAAACATATTTTTCATTCCCTATTATGCTATATTTCCTCAAAAAGGAAACATGTGTTTTCATGCTCTATTGTGTTAATAATTATTTTGGGAAAATTATTTTGGAAATTTTATGCATTTGCATGCATAGGAAAAAAATTCATTTTGTTAGTTTTTTTTATTTTTTTTATGTATTTTTAGGTACCAAAAGTAATAGTTGATGGGCTAGTTCTTTTGATAAATTTTATGTAATGTACACATATTATAGGTGATGTGTTCATTTCAATTAAAGGAATTTCGGCACAATTGTAATGATTTTACTTGCAAGAATGTGTGTGTATGCGAGGGGAATATTATTCAATGTGGTATTTGTTTATAGAAATGCATTGATGGTTATATGATTATAACTAGTTCATGTAGTGTTGCTAATGGAATAATGTCACGATATTTTTTTTTGCATTTTATGAATGTAGATGAATAGATGATGAACAAACACTACTCTATATTATTGAATTAATTTGATTAATACTTGATTTAATATGATATCAAAGGTTGTTGACAATAGGAGTTACTGGAAAAGTATGTGAATGTAAAGATGGATTAAGTTACTCTTATGGAGGAAATAATTTAGTGGTCTTTGCATATTGAAATAATCCTAGTTTCAAGATAATCCACTGATGGAAATAACCACGCAATAAATACACAATGCTCAAGGGTTTGTAGGTAAATGTTTTCATGATGATTGTAATAGATTATAAAAAGTTATGTTGTTTCTGATATGATATTCTTTGTAATATTTTATGGAAATGTTCAAGGTATGGACTCCCTTATAACCATTGGGTGAGGGTTGAACACCCTCATGAGCATTTAATAATAAAATTAAACGTTTGTTGGTTTTCATCCTACGGGTTAGGTATATCAGTGTCTAATGATGTGGTTTCCTATTGTGTCATTTTTCTGATGTGGATTCCTTGCATTAGATGATGGTTATATTATTAAGAATACGATTATCTAAATGAGTTAAAATAATCGTGGAATTTATGCAAGGTTACATCAAAACGTTTATGTTAATATGATACAATAGTGATTATTAATGGTTATGTAATTTACTATTCCATTACTAAAGTTAATCTATGTAATTATGAGGATTCTATCTGATGGTTAATGAGGAATATGAAATAGTAATAAGGATAGTTACCTATCTGTAAATTGTGTAAAATTTTTCTAACTCCATACAATTTCATGGGAGGTTATCGAGGGATGTTACAAGTGATATCAAAGTTGAAGGTTGCAACACTGGCACCTTTGAGAATTGGTAAGCGAGAAAGAATTCAAGGCATGATACTAGTGGGAAAAAACTGAGGTATGATTCTAAAAAAATTTCATATCAATAGACGCAGTAGAATACTATTGACCTTAGATGCATGATGCATGTTTATAACCGCATTGAAGAGTAGTAAGTAATAAATTATTCTTCAAAACTGTTCTCATGATATTTGAATCTTAATGAGGATAAAATACAACAAAACCTTTGTTGCATGCATGAATGATCCTGAGCACTCAGTAGTGAAAGAAAAAATTTACTACCAACCTTTGCAAATATGAAAATATTAATGATATATTTAATGAACATGATTAAAGTTACAATGCACTAATTTTATTGAGTGAATGCATGAATTTAAAATATGGGGAATGGCCTTGAAGAGGATGATAGAGTGTTTTAAAAGGGAAAAGAAATAACCCCTTCAGATATAGAAAATAAACAAGGAGTCCAGTAGTGAGACATGACTGTAATAACTAGTTGTTGACTGAGTCTTTTCATGGCTGCATTAGGATGGATGGCAGAATTGATTATTTAGTGTTACGTGACTAACTATTAAAACTTATATACATGAATTAGATTTTAATAAAGCTTACTATAGATTGTAAACAAGGAATTATGGTAGTTAGTTCATGTGTTGGTCTTTTGGTAACATTACACCGTGGGAAATTTAAAATGTTTGGATTGTTACCCTAACTATTATTGAGATTTACACATTAATTAATATTTTCATATATTTTTATGCATAGAAATATTGTATGCATGAAACTAAAATGATTGGGAAAGTGAATACTTGTTTAAAAAATGCATATTTATGACTAAATTTGTTGATGGGATTAAGAAGGGGTAGCTTAAGGGAAACAAGAAAGAATTTGAAGGTAAATGTTGCAATGTCAATTTCAACCATGAATTAGAAAGTGTAGTTTTATGATATAAATGGTTTTGTTATTTAGAAAATTAGAATGTATACCACCTGTATCTCAGTTTTGTTTCATGTCAATCTAGATATTTTGGAGCCATGTTGTATGAATTAATGATGTACATAAATTTTTCTTTTGTTTTAATGATAATGTGCATATGGTTTATTATGTAGATTACTATGAAAATAGTTGTAAAAGATAATTTGACATGTCATATAGTTGTCGATATTTGTGAAAGGCTATGAGGCCTTGGGTTGATGGTGGTTTCCTAACTAGAGGGGTTGATGGTGCTTGCTAGCCCGAATTTCCTTTCCATAGAGATAAGTTGATCTCAATAAGGGAAAAACATTGGCCAATACGGTAAGAGGGGAAGATTCCTAAGGAAAATCTATTGATTTGGAGCCTGTTGGAGGTAGGCCAAAATTCCTCATAGACGAGATGCTCTCGAAGGAATGGGAAGGACACTGCCAAGAGGAATGTTGTATTGGACCATGTATGGTCATTGGAATTCTAGAGTTGGTTGGCAAGTGGAATTATAGACTAGACCTAGAATGGTCTATGTCACGGAACTCTCTGGATGTGAAAATGACTCGATCTCATTATGGAAACAAACTCCCATGGGTTGGGAGGAGATTTATTTTTCCATTATGGTTCTCATATAAAAAAAAATATCTAAACAACTATATGTTTTATTAAAATGAATTTTATATATCATTTCACGTAAATATTTTATGTACATCTTGACATGAAATTAGCCTAGTGCTCAGAAAGAAATTATTGGAAGTATAAGTTCCTTTATTGTATTACTAATATTTTGAACGTATTAGCAAGGGCTACGATAGTATGCAATTGGTGCATTTATTTAAGATTTTGATGATTAGAAAGCTAGGTGATCTCTGAGTACTTTTAGAAGTAATGTGTGGATGTATTTAGCGGGAGCTAAGATAGTGTGCACATCGTGAAATGATATATCATTTTTATTATTAGAGTATTGGTGCTCTCTAAGTACTTGTAGAAGTATTTTGATTGAAATATCAACTAACATCACATAATTGATTGATAGTTAAAAGTATTTCATACGATTGGAAATTTTGCGACTGATATGATTACATTGGATTTGTTAGTCATATGTTATAGGTTCCTTTCCATGGAGTGTAGATAAGTTGTCAAAACATTCTTAAAAAACTTCCATAAAAGTGACCATGATATTCAAGGGTAATTGGTAAGTGATCGTAAGTTGATATACACATTTTGTTCTATATTTTATGGATTTGAATAATGGTTATGTGATGGAAATTAGAACTTGCATATTTTTGTAGTTGTAACTACTTATGACTATTGATAAAAATTCTTGTTTTTTTTTGGCTTATTGATATTGCCTAGAAATAAAATCCTTCATTTTAAAGGGAAAGGTTTCTCTTTTGGTTTTTTATATCATTATATCATGACTAAAAGCTAGTTATAAACATCGAGGAATTTTTTTACTTCAATGGGGGGAGAAATATTGTATCCCATAAATTGAATTTAAGTTGACATTCACAATAGAAAAGATTATTTTTACCATGTTTAATGAACTGGTTGAAAAAAAAATTGTTATGATTTAGTTGGAAACTAATTTGAATCAAATAAAGAAAATGAAAACTCATTGAGATAAACAAAGTTTTACAAGCTCTTTAAATTCATTCATAAATTGGAATAATAACTTACATATTCATCTACTAGAGTTTTCATCATGTGAATTCTCGAGGCATTGATCATCACAACTTTGGTGAGGAATTTTGTGGCTCCCACGAAAGGTATTCCTGAACATGAGGTATGCCCATGGGACTTCATGGTTCTTGCACAAAAAATATAAGTAACCATGACATTATAGGGAAATAAATTGCATTTGTTTTGTGCAAGAAATGATAAGTTATTTTATTAATTGGTAATATTCCTTTGAACTCTTGAGTGTTGCAGAAATGTTTATGTAGAGGAATTAATTATTTCATTGGAAGGTTTTGCATGGTTTTTATGAAATAATATTCTAAGAACATGCATGAGAACTTTAAATATTAAAAATAAATAAACCATGTTGTGCTAATAAAAAAATATATTGTACATATGTTGTTTCTCTTGAAAAGAGAATACACATGAATCTTTCACACAAAAATATTTACGAAATCCTACTACTTTTCATAAAGGATGCATGTGAACTTTCCATGGTAAAATATAAATAAATAATATTACTTTCATGAAAGGAAATTGTATGGTATACAATAAATAAATCATATTACATTTCCAAAAGAAAAATTGCATTGTAAACGATAAGTTAGGGATGTTGTTTTCTTTGAAAGAAAACACAAGTGAAACGTGCACACAAAAATATTAAATAAATCATGACATTTTTCATGAAAAAAATATGTAAATTTTTCTTATGAAAAGAGAAATAAAATAAGCTATATAATTAAAGAAAATATTTCCATGAAATTATGATAGAAAATTAGATTAATAATTTCCTTGGAAATATTAACATGATTCCTATTGAATCTTAATAGGAATATGTGCACAATAATACTATTCATTATATTAGAATTCCTCAAATAAATTTCTATGCTAATTCTTGAAAAGAAAATATTAATTGCATGCAACATTGTATTATATTTCAAAGTTAAATGTATTTTCACACATTATCATATTCTTGGAAAAGAGAAAAGTTAATTAGATTAATTTTGAATGTTGAGATATCTTTCATTATAAATCACATTAAAAAAATGTAGTCGACATTTTTCGATCCATCTATTGTGGTCCATATAGTGGAGGGGTTTTCATGAGTCTATACACATATATTACCCATGTTTTTTATTTAAATATTGCAAGGATTTGAGTGCAGAAATACTTGCATAGCATTTTTTTGCATGAATTAATGAAAAATAAAGATTGTTTTCTTAAAATATGCACATGAACCTTGTTCATATAATAACAAGAATGCATGATTTTTTATTGAAAATATTATGTGCATTAAAGTTAGGGTTATTGTGTTAGAAAAAAAAGCACACGTTGCATGCAAAAAAGAGTAGTCACTGTGATGTAGAAAATATTTTTTTGTGCACATAGATAAAGAAAGTTATCATGTTATTTTTCTTCAAAAGAATGATCTCTTGAAAATATTGCATAACTAGATGAATTGTGTTAATTTCTTTATTTACGTTGATAAAAGGTTAAGTTAGTTATTGTTGCTTGGGTTTGATGCATAAAATATGGTTACATATGGTAATTTACTGAAAGGGAAACTTGAGAAACTTTAATTTTGAAAGATAGAAATATGAGGTTATATTAAATTCCTTTTGAAAAGGAAGTATTTATTTGTTTGCATGAAAATAATAGTGAATGCTGGTATAATTCTAGTGAAGGGAATACATGTTGTGTATATTAAAGAAGGGCTATTATGATAAGCTTTTGCATGCACAAAAAATAGTCATGTTTTATAGATATATGTCCTTCACATGGATAGAAGAACTATTGAACTATATTTCTTTAGAAAAAATTATATGTCATTATTTTTATGCTATCATAACTATTATGTTAGTTTATTTTGGAATAAGATCATGTATATGCATGCAAGATCTGTATTACATTTGTTTGGCAATAATATACATTTTTATGTGAGAAATGATAGAATTTTGTGTTAGAATACATTTGAAAATATTATTCGGGAGAAAAAGATTAATTACATTCAAAAATTCCATAGTAATGTGTTGGTTTCCTTTGAATATATATATGGGTAATCATGGTATAATTTTTGGAAAATAAGACATGTATTTGTATGATTTATTGCATTAGTTTTATGGAAACGAAAACATGGCTTTTCATCCCCTATTATGCTATATTTTCTCAAAAAGGAAACATGTGTTCGCATGCTCTATTGTGTTAAGCATTCTTTTGGGAAAATTATTTTGGAAAGTATATGCATTTGCATGCATAGGAACAAAATTCATTTCGTTAGTTTTTTTTACATATTTGCATGCACCAAAAGTAATAGTTGAAGAGCTAGTTATTTTGTTAAGGTTTATGTAATTTTCATGCACTGAGATCATAACTTATGTGTTCGTTTCCTTTAAAGGAACGTTTGGATAGTTGTAACGATTTATCTTGCAAGAATGTCTACTTATGCGAGGGGAATATTAGTCAATGTGGCATTTGTTTATAGAAATGCATTTATGGTTATACGCTTATAAATAATGATTATGTAGTTTTGGTAAAGGAAGCACGCCACAATATTTTGTTTGCATTTCATGAATGTACACGACTAGATGGTGAAGCAAAACTAGTATATATTTATGAATTGGTTTTATTAATACTTTATTTAATGATGATATCAAAGTTTGTTGACAATAGTCGTTGCACGAAAAGGTTGCGACATATAAATATGGACTAAGATACCATTATGGAAGGAAATAAGGTAGTGGTATGTGAATATTAAAGGAATGTCACCTGCACGATAATCCACTGATTGTAGGAACCTGGCCCTGAAGGTATAATGCTCAAGGGTTTATCGGTAAATGATATCATGACGATTGTAATAGCTTATAACAAGTTATGTTGTTTTTGAGATGATATTATTTGTAATATTTTATGGAAATGGTCAAAGGATGGAATCTCTTATAACCATTGAGTGAGGAGTGAACAACCTCACAAGCGTTTGATAATAAAATTAAATGTTTGTTGGTTTTCACCCTATGAGGTTTCTAGGGTGTATCAGTGTATATTGATGTGGTTTTCTATAGTGCAATTTTTATGATGTTGATTCCTTGCATGATGTGATGTTAATATTATTAAGAATATGATTATCTAAATGAATTAAAATAATCATGGAATTGTTGCAAGGTTACACGAGAAATTTTATTTTAATATGATATAACAATTGTTTTAATGGCTATATAATTTACTATTCACTTAATAAAGTCACTCTAAGTAATGATGGAGATTGTATCTAATGGTTAATGAGGAATTTAGAATAGTAATTTTAGAAATTATACAAACATATGTATATCAATGGATTTGATCCAATCATGCGATCTACTAAAGCAAGATACTGAATCCTTCTACAAATCAATTGCAGAAAATAAACACCATCGCCAATCACAACATGTAAAGAAAGAAGCAACATAGATATTTAAAAAGGTGAAAAGGTTGGTATATTGTATTTATGCAATGGTATTTCTAAATTTGTTAATGCTTTAACTTCCAAAGTAGAAGATGCACCATTATGGAATCATAGGCTCAGACACATGAGTGAGAAGGGGATGAAGATTCTTCACTCAAGAAATTTGTTGTTGGGTTTGAAGAATATTGATTTGGATTTATGTGAGAATTTTATTTATAGAAAATAGAAGAGAGACATATGTCATAGTGTTGGGAAAGAAACGAAGAGTGAAAAATTAGAGCTTGTGCATATAGATGTATGGGGACCTCCTCAGGTATCATATCTCGATGGCTCTCGTTATTATGTTACTTTTATTGATGATGCAACTAGAAAAACTTGGATTTATTGTATTCATAATAAATATGATGTATTTGATACTTTCAAGGAATGGAAATCTTTAGTTGATATTGAGACAAGAAATAAGTTGAAGTGTCTGAGACCAGAAAATGGAAGTGAATATTGCAGTAAAGAGTTTGATAGGTAGTTCAGAGCATGGAATATGCCGAGAGAAGATAGTTCCAAGAACACCACAATAAAATAGTGTGTTAGAAAGGATGAACAAAATAATCATGGAGTGTGCAAGGTGCATGAGATTGTATGCATGATTGCCTTTTAAATTTTTGGCCGATGTTGTAGATATTGTTGTTTATCTAATAAACAAAGGGCCTTCAAGTTCCTTGGATGGTGGTATTCCCGAGGAGGAATGGACAGTTAAAAAGGTAAACTACTATTTTAAAGCCTTTCGGTCGTGAAGCCTTTGTCCATATTAATAAAGAAAATAGAACAGAGCTTGAGGAAAAATCAAATAAATATACCTATATTGGATATGGTATTAATGATTTTGGTTATCGCTTATATGATCATGAAAATGACAAAAGAATTAGCAGCAGATATGTAATATTCAATGAAAAGGTCTTGTATAAGAATCAGTTGCAGGAAAAGAAATGAGAAAAAGAAAAAAAAAGAATACACAATTCTTGATGAGATCACAGAAAAATTAAAGGTGCTTGAAAATAATAATAATCAACAACCACAACAAAAACAACCACCACAACATCTACATGCACCTCAAAAACCTGAAAGTGGTATCAGAAGATCTACCAGGATAAGTAGACCCCTTGAACGATACTCTCCTTCATTATATTATTTATTGTTGACTTATTCTGGTGAACTCGAATGTTATGAAGAAGCAATGGAGGTTGAAACCAGGGAGAAGTTTGGAGCGAGCCATGAAAGAAGAGATGGACTCCTTAATACATAACCAGACTTGCGGCTTAGTTTGGTTGCATGCAAGTAAAACAATATTGTAGAATAAATGGGTTTACAGGTTGAAGGAGGAAGATGGGTGAAAACATAGGTACAAAGCTAGACTTGTGGTGAAGGGGTTTGCACAGAAGAAAGGTATTGATTTTGATGAAATATTTTCTCCCGTTGTTAAGATGACTTCAATCAGAACTATTTTAAGTCTTGTAGCAGTAGAAGATTTGCATCTTGAATAGTTAGATGTAAAGACATCATTTCTCCATGGGTATTTGGAGGAATATATCTATATGCAACAACCAGAAGGATATGAGGTCAAAGGGGAAGAAAAATTAGTGTGCAAGTTAAAGAAGATCTTGTATGGATTAGAACGGGCTCCAAGCCAGTGACATCTAAAATTTGACAAGTTTATGTTTGAAAAAGGTTATACTAGATGTCACTCTGATCATTGTGTTTATCTGAAAAAAAAAATGATGGCAGCTATATTATATTGTTATTGTATGTAGATAACATGCTTGTTGCGGGGTCTTACATGCAATAAATGGATGTGCTCAAAAGAAAATTGGTAAATTCATTTTCAATGAAGGATTTGGAAGCTGCAAAACAAATCCTTGGTACGAGAATAACTCGAGACATGAAAAATCGCAAACTAACATTGTCCCATAATGAGTACATACAAAAAGTGTTGAAAATATTTAATATGCAGAATGAAAAACTAGTTAGTACACCTTGTGCTTGCCATTTCAAAATTAGTAATGAGATGTGCCCCAAGACTTAAGAATTTAATATTCCTAAATTAGCATAAAGCTAATTGTAATATTAAAATCTAATTTTTCTTTCTTGTTTGATGAATAAGTGGGTAGCGAGACCCATAAATCTCTTTATTGGGAATAAAACCACTTCTCATGTGAAAGTGGATCATATTTTTAGCTTAATAAAGCACCCTAAGGTGTGAAGAGGGGATAGAGTGTGTGGACTGGGTAAAATTTGACCAAATCAACAACGTTTTCATGGAGGAGTGGACATTTATGGAGAGACAATGCAGTTTTAGATGGAGACACATTCCATGGAAGTAGTGTCATTAATGGATGGGCCTTAGGGTTTGGAAGCTCATTTGTTATATAAGGAAGAGGATGGAAGCCATATTATTCATGTTATTATATGTTTATGTTTTTATTATATGGTCTTTCTATACATAAAATCTTTCTTCAGCTATTTAGCTAAGATTGCAGTGATGTTTAGAACAGGGTGTTCCTAATCAGGAATCCCACCTTTATCCTTGAGAAGCCTCATAGGAAGAGTTTTTGAATTATATTTTCACATTCAGGTTTTAGGCCAAGCTTCAGTGTTGTGGTACAATGCAATTTCTTTTGAGATATGTGCATAGTTGCAGGGTGCAGCAATGGAATATTGTACTGGGTGTTTTTTGAGCTAGTTTTGCAGTGGAGGAAGGTTTCTTTCCATTGGGAGGCTAGTAAAGGAGCCCCTTGGGTTTATTTGATACATTTTGCATCAATCAAAGGTGATTTTATCCCCTACAGTGCAGTTCAAGTCCAGATCTACGTTATTTTAGTGAGTTTTTGCAGTGGGCAATCCAAAAATGGCCAAAATCCAAAGTTACAATCTGGTCAAACCATTTTTGGGCTTTTCTGTGTTTTTGAATAGAATTCATGTTTAAAAGTGCGGATTATTCTAAGCACTCTAACAACCTTCCGCACATGGTTCTTCTTCATAATAACAATAGTTTCCAACAGTAGCAGCAGTAGCAACACACATTTCCAGTGCTTCGCTTCTTTGGTGTATTTCAGCCATCTTGTGGCTTGAGTGCATTCCTTTTGGAGAACTGTGTACTTTCATTTGATGTTAATGTATAATGATATGCCTCTGTTATTTTTTTACCATATTTATAATGTTTTGATGTATTCCAACATTTTTCCAATTCTACATGTTTAATTCTTATTTTACCGTATTTGGAATTGTGCATATGTTCTATATTCCTGTTTTTTCCATTTTGGAATATTATAGTGGTATCGAAGCATAATCTTGGCTCAGCATGTGAAGACATTGCATCTGTGTTATCAGAAGAAGAGGAAGCTTCTCACAGAAAGGAGAAGTCTTACATAAGGGACAAAGGCAAGTCTCCATTATTTGGAGAAATGGAGGGAAAGAAGTTTTTAGAACTTCTTCTCCAAACTATGCATGAGATTAAAAGAGAAATCAAGGGAATGAGGAAGGAAAGACATGAAGGTCCCTCAAGAATATTTGCACATGAAGAAAGTTTTGGGTGTGGAGCTTGATTATCTTGTTTATTTTGTATCACGGTATTGGACCCCTATACCTTAATGGGGCAGCAACGCCATCCGTAATTAAATGCTGCATGGGGGGTCCAAGGGGGGATGGATGCGACTTTATGGAGCCCCCCATTACCAGGGGGTTTTGGGGGCAGCACCCCCGAAGCTAAGAACAAATGTAAAATTTCCTTGTAAAAGTATAGTAATTTCTATTCAATCTAGGCCATTCATTAGGCTAATGATCTGACGGTAGAATTTATGTTTAGTTTAGGATTTTTTTCCCTAGAAGGCAACCCCTCACTTTTATGAGGGTATTGTATTGTGGTTGTGTATTGGGTGTGTATTCTCAGAGTGAGAAACAGATAGGGAGACTGTGAGAGAGAACAGAGGATATTACAGCGGATTTGGTGTAGGTTGTGTCTCTTCATTTTTACTAGATAATAGAAAGGAAGGACTGGCTGTTCGAGGTGGACATAGCCAAAACTAGGTGAACCACGTATATCTGTGTCTCTCTAGTTTTATGTGTTTTGTGTGCTTGTGTTTTCTGCATATATGATGTGCTTCATTGCTCTATAATATTTAATTTTCTAAAAACTGGTATCAAAGTCGAAGGTCTATTTGGCTAATAAACTCGCAAGACAGAAGGGTTCCTGGTTCGAGTGGGAGAAATGGCGGAAGATGGTAAGTTTAGGGTCGAGAAATTTAACAGCCAAAACTTCCCGCTGTGGAAGATGCAGATGGAATATTATTTGTATTAGAAAGATCTGTACTTACCATTGAGCAGAAAAACAAAGAAGCTGATGGCTATGACAGACACAAAATGGGAGATTCTTGATAGAAAGGCACTTGGAATAGTACGGTTGTGCCTCACGGCATCAGTAACCTTCAATATTTCTAAGGAAACAACAACAAAGGGTTTGATTAAGGCATTGGCGAAATTATATGAAAAACCCTCGGCCTCAAACAAGGTATTTCTTATGAAACGTTTATTTAATATGAAGATGTTGGAAGGTGGATCTATTGCAGACCATTTAAATGATTTTAATACAGTTACCAGTCAGTTAATTTTTGTAGGGGTAAAATTTGATGATGAAGTTAGGGCTCTTTTATTTCTATGCTCATTGCCAGAAAGCTGGAATGGTTTAGTTATGGCCATTAGTAACTCTGTCTCTGGATCTAGTACTTTAAATTTTGATGATGTTATCAGTGCTATCCTTTGCGAGGAAATGCGACAGAAAATCTCTGGTGAGACATCGGGTAATGCTTTGAGTGTAGAGTCTAGGGGAAGAAGAATGGAAAGAGGAAAGAGCTCGAGATATTGCAGTAAATCAAGGAAAGGCAGATCTAAGTCTAGATCAGGGATATTGTGCTGGAAATGCGGAAAGAAAGGACACGTAAAGAAAGATTGTAGATCTCGGAAGGGAAAAGAAGGAGATGCACAACAGGAAAACAATCATGAAGCAAATGTCACAAGTGATGTGTTACAAGATGCTTTGATTCTTTCTTTCGAAAATGTTACGGATTCTTGGGTTGTAGATTCAGGGGCCTCATTCCATGCCACAGGTGATAAGAAATATTTTCATGACTATGTTCAAGGAGATTTTGGAGAATTCTGTTTGGGTGATGATAAACCCTGTAAAATTGTTGGAATGGATAAAGTTCTTGTAAAACAACAAAATGGAAACCAATGGTTATTAAAAGAGTTAAGGCATGTTCCAGATCTGAAGAAAAATCTGATTTCGACAGGGCAGTTAGGTAGTGAAGGTTGCGTGACAACTTTCACAGATAAAATTTGGAAGGTCACCAAAGGAGCCCTAGTAATAGCAAAAGGCGAAAAGGTTGGTACATTGTATTTATGCAATGGTATTTCTAACTTTGTTAATGCTTTAACTTCCAAAGGAGCAGATGCAGCATTATGTCCTCATAGGCTCAGACACATGAGTGAGAAGGGGATGAATATTCTTCGCTCAAGAAATTTGTTGTCGGGTTTGAAGAATGTTGATTTGGATTTTTGTGAGTACTACATTTATGGAAAACAGAAGAGAGTTGGATTTCTAAGAGTTGGTAAAGAAAAGAAGAGCGAAAAATTAAAGCTTGTGCATACAGATATATGGGGACTTTCTTAGGTATCATCTCTTGGTGGCTCTCATTATTATGTTACTTTTATTGATGATGCAATTAGAAAAACATGGATTTATTGTATTCATAATAAATTTGATGTATTTGATATTTTCAAGAAATGGAAAGCTTTGGTTGAGATTGAGACAAGAAAGAAGTTGAAGTGTCTCAGATAAGACAATGGAGGTGAATATTGCAGCAAAGAGTTTGATAGGTACTGTTCAAAGCATGGAATTCGCAGAGAGAAGACAGTTCCAAGAACACCACAAGAAAATGGCATGTCAGAAAGAATGAACAGAACAATAATGGAGCATGCAAGGTGCATGAGATTGCATGCAGGATTGCCTTTACAATTTTGGGCAGATGCTGTAGATACTTCTGTTTATCTAATAAATAGAGGGCCTTCAAGTTCCTTGGATGGTGGTATTCCAGAGGAAGCATGGACAGGTAAAAAGTTAAACTACTCTTTTTTAAATCCTTTTGGCTGTGAGGCCTGTGTCCATATTAATAAAGAAAACAGAACAAAGCTTGAGGCAAAATCAAAGAAATGTACCTTTATTGGATATGATGTTAATGATTTTGGTTATCACTTATACGATTATGAAAATCAAAAAATCATTAGGAGCAGAGATGTAATATTAAATGAAAAGGTCTTGTAAAAGAATCAGTTGCAGGAAAAGAAACAGAAAAATGAAAACAAAGAATACATAGTTCTTGATGAGATCACAGAAAAGGTAAAGGTGCCTAAAAATAATAATAATCAAGAGCCACAAAAACAACAACAACCACCACAACAACAACAGGCACCTCAAACACCTGAAAGTGGTGTTAGAATATCTACCAGGATAAGTAGACCCCCTAAACGATACTCTCCTTCATTATATTATTTATTGTTGACTAATTCTGCTGAACCTGAATGTTATGAAGAAGCAATGCAAGTTGAAAGCAGGAAGAAGTGGGAGCTATCCATGGAAGAAGAGATGGACTCCTTAATGCATAACCAGACTTGGGACTTAATCAGGTTGCCTGCATGTAAAACTACATTGCAGAATAAATGGGTTTATAGGCTGTAGGAGGAAGATGGAGGAAAACAGAGGTACAAAGCTAGACTTGTGGTGAAGGGGTTTGCACGGAAGAAAGGTATTTATTTTGATGAAATATTCTCTCCTGTTGTTAAGATGACTTCAATCAGAACTATTTCAAGTCTTGTAGCATCGGAAGATTTACATCTTGAATAGTTAGATGTAAAGACAACATTTCTCCATGGAGATTTGGAGGAAGAGATCTATATGGAGCAACCAGAAGGATATCAGGTCAAAGGGAAAGAAAAATTAGTATGTAGGTTAATTAAGAGCTTGCATGGCTTAAAACAGGCTCCAAGGCAGTGGTATCTAAAATTTGATAGGTTCATGTTTGAACAAGGTTATACTAGATGTCACTCTGATCATTGTATTTATCTGAAAAAGAAAAATGATGGAAGCTATATTATACTGTTATTGTTTTTAGATGACATGCTTGTTGCAGGGTCTAACATGCAGGAAATAAATGTGCTCAAAATAAAATTGGAAAATCCATTTGCAATGAAGGATTTGGGAGCTACAAAACAAATCCTTGGTATGAGAATAACTAGAGACAGGAAAAATCGCAAACTAACACTCTCTCAGAATGAGTACATACAAAAGGTGTTGAAAAGATTTAATATGCATAATGCAAAACCAGATAGTACACCTTTTGCTAGACATTTTAAACTTAGTAAGAAGATGTGCCCCAAGACCCAAGAAGAAATGGACTATATGTCTAAAGTTCCATATGCATCAGCAGTTGGAAGCTTAATGTATGCAATGGTCTGCACAAGGCCTAATATTGCACATGCAATGGGAGTTGTAAGTAGGTACATGAACAATCCAGGAAAAGAACATTGGATGGCAGTGAAATGGATTCTCAGATATTTGAGAGGTACCATAAATCAAGCATTATGCTTTGGTGGTTCAAACATTACTCTACAGGGATATGTTGATGCAGATATGGCAGGTGACAGAGATAACAGGAGAAGCACTACAGGATATGTATTTACTATAGGTGGAACAGCTGTCAGTTGGGTTTCAAAAATCCAAAGTGTTGTTTCACTTTAATCAACATAAGTAGAGTATGTTGCTGCTACAGAGTCTAGTAAAGAAATGATTTAGTTACAAAGGTTTATGGATGAATTGGGTAAGAATAATGATATGGGCATGTTATACAGTGATAGCCAAAGTGCCATTCATCTTGCAAATAACTCAACATTTCATTCTAGGACTAAACACATACAGCTCAAGTACCATTTCATACTGTCAGTATTGGAAGATGGATAGTTTAAGCTAGAAAAGATACATACTAACCAGAATACTGCAGATATGCTAACAAAAGTTGTAACCAAGGAGAAAATGAGATTATGCTCAGTTTCAATTGGTCTTCAAGGATGAAAATGAAGATGAGAAATAGCCAGGTCCAAAGAGGATTCATTGTCTAGCAAATGAAGCAGCAATGTAGTTGCTACAATCAGTCTCCAAGTGGGATATTGTTGGGTGTGGAGCCTGATTATCTTGTTTATTTTGTATCAAAGAGTTGCACCCCTGTACCTTAATGGGGCAGCAACGCCACCCGTAATTAAACGCTGCCTGGGGGGTCTATGGGGGGCAACTGCGACTTTATGGAGCCCCCCGCTCACGGGGGGGTTTCGGGGGCAGCACCCCCGAAGCTAAGAACATATGTAAAATTGCCTTGTAAAAGTATAGTAATTTCTATTCAATCTGGGCCCTTCATTAGGTGGATGATCTGACGATAGAAGTTATGTTTCGTTTATGGTTTTTTTCCCTATAAGGTAACCCCTCACTTTTATGAGGGTATTGTATTGCAGCTCTGTATTGGGTGTGTATTCTCAGAGCGAGAAATAGATAGGGAGAATATGAGAGAGAACAGAGGATATTACAGCGGATCTGCCATAGGTTGTGTCTCTTCATTTTTTCTAGATAATATAAAGGAAGGACTGGCTATTTGGGGTGGACGTATCCCAAAATGGGTGAACCACGTATATCTGTGTCTCTCTGGTTTTATGTGTTTTGTGTGCTTGCGTTTTCCGCATATATGATGTACTTCATTTCTCTGTAATATTTAATTTTCTAACAGAAAGCTCCAGTTCTTCATATTATGGGTGTGATCATTCATCCACACAGTCAGATCTACAACGGGGTACCATGCCTGCATTCTTGGAAAAAGAAGAAGAAGGGGGTGAAACACCAAAGGAGGAGACTCTTGGTGACTATCTCCAAGAATATGAATCTCAGTCTAGAAGATTCAAGGAGCATCTAAGCTTCCAAGGTTTTTGTCAAATCAAAGAAGATAGAAGACCTAGTAACTACAATAGAAGGAGAGGGTGCATGCAGCACACTTTGGGTAGATTATTTCTACCTACTTTTGATGGGTCACCCAAGAGCATAGCCAAGGCTTGGGTAAATAAGCTATACACATATTTTCAGCTGCATCAAGTTTCAGAAGAGGAAGCCATTAGAGTAGTAGAGTTGCATCTTGAAGGTAAGGCTTATGCCTGGTGGTTATTTGAATCTTATTCATTGAACAATGCAAAAATATCTACTTATGAAAAGTTCACTAGGAGGTTAGTGAAAAGATTTGATTTGAAACAATCTAAAATTTCCTTCGGAGAACAAACCAAGCCCAGGAAATCAGAACCTTTGCATGAGTTGGCAGGATCCATGAAACCAACTCCATTTCAGAACATTGTTGAGGGTGTTAAATATCTACAACATACTTTGCCAAGGGAAAAGGCCCCACTTCAGTAAGAACATTATTCTCAAGAAGAAGACATGAGGATTCATTTTTCAAAAGGAGATCAAGTCAAAGGATCTCTTAATGATGAGGTATTCTCCATTGATGAGGAGAAGGAAGAGGAAGAGCTAGAAAGATCCTCCAGCATTGTGACAATAGGAGGATATGTACTTCTATTTGGAGATGGAGATGAAGAAATTTCTTCAACTAGAGGAGCTCTTGCATATTTGCAAGAAGTTCCAAAGGATCTTACATATGAAGATCATGAGCAGCATGTGTCTATGATGATAGGAAATGAGACAAAACAATGGAGGAAGTGTGGCCCAACATTGAATGTAATCTTGGGGACACATACTATGATAGATCATTCCTTTGTGATCAATACTTTTGACACCAATGAGATGTTTGGTGTACATAGATTGATTACAATTGAAGAAGACACCTTATACTATGAGATCTTCCAGAAGGTAGGAGGAAATGAGAAGGAGGGCCAACACCAAAGGATTGGGAGCATATACACCCATCCTTTTCAGGAGGTTTATGTACAGAAGCAGGAGGATTGTTTTTGCAGTGAAATTAGGGAAAAATTAGTCCACTCACATTTACAGCCTACTCCAGGCCTGATGTTTCATTACATGGAGGCATTCCACTAGGGATATCCCCTGATTGGAAGAGGATCAAAGATTTCTCTCAACATGTTTCACCACTCATAGATCCAGGAGGAGTGGGAACATTGGGAGGTCATTGTACAATGTTGAGAGTCTTGGGTAGGCTCAAGGAGGAGGGAGACATTCTCCCAACATCATCGTTACCCTCTCTTATTTCAGATTCTGCGTTGTGGGTGGAGCAACATGGGAAGGATAGAAGCCTTCCAATATGTACCTTTTACATGGGAGATTTAAAAGAGGAGGACAACCATATGACATATGTTCTTTGTGATAGATCATCAGTGCTGCCACCATGGAGGATAGATCCATATTGGAAATCTCAGCTATTCGTGGATTATTCCAAGAATATTTTCACTTGCATGATACTTGATGACCAGCTACATTAAGAGGGTTATTTAGTCCAAGATGAAGTCATGTATTATCATGGAAGGATCTTCTTATATAGAGCCTCCAAGCTCAAGGAGAAGTTGTTACAAAGAGCACATGAAGATTTTCTTTTTAGCCATACTTATTCCATGAGATCCTACAACACTATCATGGAGAGATACACTTGGGAAGGATTTGAAAAGGAATTATATCAGAATTTGAAAAGATGCATGGACCATGTGGAGATGGGAGAGACACATAACTCAATGAATGAGTTATCACATCCACCTCTTTCCTCTTTTCGAATTAGAGGGGATCTATCTATGGACCACTCCATTTGTATGAGCAAAAATTTTGGTAAGGAACATGCTTATGTACATGATGTTTCATTTAATGATTATTTGCATTCCTTTACCATGTATATGCAGGCCATTTCTCCAAGGAGAAGAATTCGTCCATATAAATTTCATGGCCAAATTTGGGCCATAAATATTTCTGAACATGGCCACTCCCTTGGAGGTTATAGGGAGATGTTGTATCACTGTGGGTGCACTCCAAAAACACCAAAAAATTCTCACCTTTTCAGCCATTGTGAAAAGACTTGGGCAGCAAGTAAGTGGTGGGGAAACCACTTACCATATCACTATCTGATGCAGTCGGGAGATATATTGCACTGGTTCCACATGTGGGACTATGATCCACCGCCATTATTGAATTTGATTGATTATGTATCACTGGTTTTGAACCCATATGTTGATGATGTTCTTATTATTCTTGGGGACATGATTGGAGGGATGACACATTGGTTGGATGTGTCCATTGGGAACGAAACTTCCCACATTTCTTCATGCTTCGAGGGGAGCATGGGACATTATATGGCTTCTACATTATATCACTTGTTTACATATGAAGTGAGCCATATGATTGACTTATGTCTTTGGGAGGAGCCTCTCACATGGGAGCAGTTTTTCTATGAATTACCATTTTGGAGGGTGATTCATTTTATATGGATGATAGCTTGGAGGATAGAGCTTCACATGAGGATGAAGGCTCCCTATATTTTGCAGATCTATCCTTGCAGTTGCTTGAGGACAAGCAACATTTGGGAGGGGAGGATTGTAATATACCTAAATTAGCATGCAGCTAATTGGAATATTAAAATCTAATTTTTCTTTCTTGTTTGATGAATAAGTGGGTAGGGTGACCCCTAAATATCTCTATTAGGAATAAAACCACTTCTCATGTGAAACTGGATCATCTTTTCTGCTTAATAAAGCACACTAAGGTGTGAACAGGGGCTAGAGCATGTGGACTGGGTCAACTTTGACCAAATCATCAATGTTGTCATGGAGGAGTGAACATTTATGGAGGGACAACATTAGGGGAATTTTGAGGTCTAAAATGGGCCTCCTAAGGAAATTATAATATAATAGTGGAAATAATAAAATAATATTTGATGACATCGTCAAATTTTAGAGGGAAAAAATAAAAAAACTACTTTTTCAACTCATATTTTCAACTTATCTCCCAAATTTTTTACTCAAATTTCAAGCGGGAGTACTCGTTGGATGCAAAATTTAATTCCTCATCCAAGAAGTACCCATGTTGGATACTTTCGATGGGCCCGACTACATGAAAAATGAGATGTATTTCTCATTTTTCATGTAGCAGGGTCCATCGAAAGTATGCAACATGGGTACTCCTTGGATGAGGAATTAAATTTTGCATCCAAAGAGTACTCCTGCTCAAAATTTGAGTAAAAAATTTGGGAGATAATTTGAAAATACGAATTGAAGTTGTAGTTCTATTATTTTATTGTTTTTTAATATTTTTACCCTTTTACTTAAAAAATGGTGAATCATCCCCCATGGTTGAAATCATCATCTTTAATCCTATTGGTTCTTATAAAGTTTATTTTTGTTGTACATTTTTCTTAGGAGGCCCATTTTAGACCTCAAAATTCCCCTAATGCGCAGTTTTAGATGTAGACACATTGCATGGAAGTAGTGTCATTAATGGATGGGGCTTAGAGTTTAGAAGCTCATTTCTTATATGAGGAAGAGGATGGCAGCCATATTATTCATGTTATGATATTTTTATGTTTTTATTATATGGTCTGTTTAGACATATAAGCTTTATTTAGTTGTTTAGCTAAGATTGTAATGTTGTTTAGCACATGGTGTTCCTGATCGGGAATCCCACCTCTATCCTTGAGAAGCCTCATAGGAAGAGTTTTTGCACTATATTTCCACATTTAGGTTTTAGGCTAAGCTTCAATATTGTGGTACATCATAATTTCTTTTGAGATATGTGCTGAGTTGCAGGGTGCAGCAATGGAATATTGTATTGGGTGTTTTTTGAGATAGTTTTGCAGTGGAGGAAGTTTTACTTCTATTGGGAGACCAGTAAAGGAGCCCCTTCGAATTATTTGATATATATGGCATAAGGCCAAGGTGATTTTATCCCCTAAAGTGCAGTTCCAGTCTATATTTGCGTTATTTTAGTCAGTTGTTGCAGTGTGCAACCCAAAAATGGCCAAAAATCCAAACTTAAAATCTAGCCAAACCATTTCTCGGTTTTTCTGGGTTTTTGGAGCAAAATTTGTGGTTAAAAGCATGAATTATTCTTAGTAGTCTAAAAGCCTTCCATGCATGGTTCTTCATCATAGTAATAGTAGTTTCTAGCGGCACCAACAGTAGTAGCACACATTTCCTATGTTTGATTTCTTTGGTGTATTTCAGCTATCTTCTAGCTTGAGTGCATTCCTTTTAGAGCACTATGTACTTTCATTTGATGTTGATGTATAATGATATGGCTCAGTTGTTTTCTGCCCATGTTTATGATGTTTTGATGTATTCCGACATTTTTCCAGTTCTAAATGTTTAATTCTTATTTTACCGTAGTTGGAATTGTGCATATGTTCTATATTCCTATCTTTTCCATTTTGGAATATTACATAGAACAAATGGATTATATGTCTAAAGTTCCATATGCATCAACAGTTGGAAGCTTAATGTATGCAATGGTCTACATAAAGCGTGATATTGTACATGGAGTGGGAGTTGTAAGCAGGTACATGAACAATCCAGGAAAAGATCATTGGATGGCAGTGAAATGGATTCTCAGATATTTGAGAGGTACCACAAATCAAGCATTATGATTTGGTTGTTCAAACATTTCTCTATAGGGATATGTTGATGCAGATATGGAAGGTGATAGAGATAACAGGAGGAGCACTATAGCGTATGTATTTACTGTAGGTGGAACAGGTGTTAGTTGGGTTTCAAAAATCCAAAGTGTTGTTGCAATTTCAACAACAAAAGCAGAGTATGTAGCTGCTACAGAGGCTAGTAAAGAAGTGATTTGGTTATAAAGTTTTATGGACAAATTGGGTAAAGCATGATATAGGCACGTTATACAGTGATAGCCAAAGTGACATTCATATTGGAAAGAACTCAACATTTCATTCCAGGACTAAACACATACAGCTCAAGTACCATTTCATATGGTCAGTGTTGGAAGATGGATAGTTGAAGCTGGAAAATATACACACTAGCTAGAATCCTGCAAATATGCTAACAAAAGTTGTAACTAGGAGAAACTGTGATTATGCTCAGTTTCATTTGGTCTTCAAGTATGACGATGAATATGAGAAACAACTAGGTACAAATTGGATTCATTTTCCAACAAATGAAGTAGCACTGGAGTTTCTACAATCAGTATCCAAGTGGGATATTGTTGGATATGGGGCCTGATTATATTCATTATTTTGTATCACAACATTAGACCACTATTCTTAATGTGGCGGCAACGCCGCCCACAATTAAATGTCTCTTGGGGGGTTCAAGGGGGGCGGCTACCCCTGAAGCTAAAAACAAATGTAAATTTTCCTTGTAAAAGTATTGTAATTTCTAGTCAATATTGGTCATTCATTAGGTGGAAGATCTGATGGTATAAGTTATGTTTAAGTTAGGCTTTTTTTCCCTAGAAGGCAACCCCTCATTTTGTATGAGGGTATTGTATTACAGCTGTGTATTGTATATGGATTATCAAAACAAGAAACAGATAGGGAGACTATGAGAGAGAAGACAGGATATTACATCGAACCTACTGTAGGTTGTGTACATTCATTTTTCTGGATATTATAAAAGAAGGATTGGATGTTCGGGGGTGGACATAGCCCAAATTGGGTCAACCATGTTTATATGTGTCTCTCTTGTTTTATATTTGTTATGTGTTTGTGTTTCCACATATTTTATGTGTTGCATTGCTCTGTAAAATATAATTTTTATAGAAAAATCATGAAATAATTACAATGCATACTTCTCACATGAGTCTCTTTCACTCTGCTAATTGTCTCACACTGATCCAGAAAAAATCAGGCCAACAATTAGCCAATTCTCAGCATGTTTCCAGCCTGCCTTGCTCACGCAATTCATGAGGAATGCAACCCCTATTCCTTAGGAATTTCAGCCTTTCTCAAATACGCTAGTATCATGGGTAATCATGTGGTGTTTTAACTACATCTGGGCAGTTTGCTAAAAATACAACTGATATTCAACTTCCCTTTAACCTTTTTCTCAACTAGGTCTCCACTGGAACTGACATGCAAGAAACTATTAATATTAAATCTTCAATTGCATTACAAATCACTGCATGTGAATTAAATCTGATTTAATTCACTCGATCTCTCACTAGTGCAACAAACAATTACAACTAGCTCAACTAACTTTAACTCACCTAACTGAGTTAACTGATTACTCATGCATTAAACTAATGCACCAACTGCAACTCAAACTCGATAACTAATAGAATCACTCTACATGCCTCACCAACCACCCTCAACTCAAAATTCATGAGCTAACTGAGTTTATCACACTCAGTTAACTATTACAAGTGATTATGAGATAAGATTACATTTTATTTTCCAATTTAATTAAGGGATAATTAAATTAGACACATTTCCAATTTACTAAATAAATTTTACTGCACGCTAATGTATCGCTATGACCCATCAGTACATGACATGTGGTCCCACACTAGTGTAGGTGTTGTTATGTTGTTTCTGGATTCCAATTTCAATGTTTCTCTTTGAAAATTTCAACACCCCCTCTCACCAAGAAAGGAATCAATTTGTCCCGATCCAGTACCTTCGTATTTCCTTGCATGCACACATGCACCTCTTGCATGCAACATGCAACTCTTGCATGCAACACTTCTCTAGTGTTTTTCGCACATGAAAATATTGCATGTAACATGTCTAAAAATGAATAGCCTCCAAACAACTGAATTAGTATAATTCAACTATCATCAGAGTCTTCTTACTACTGATAGCTATTGCGCATGTTTATTAGACTCTCTGCGTTTTTGACATCTTCATCCATGTACTCTGCACTGCTGCCAACTTTGATCTGTGCTTCAATATTTGACACCTCTCACTCTAATTTATGCCTTCCTGACATCAGACTACATCAATCTAATCGATCCTACTACTACTATAATGTGGGGTCCTCGTAGCCAGGTTCGATCCATGAAACACACCATCTCAATAAACCCTACCCAATTTCTTCTTGGGATTAATTTTTCACATCGCCCCACCTCACACCTGGAGGTATAGTTGCATGTACTCCCTTTGCCCCTATGGCTCTAAATTACCCCCTCCTGGAGGTCTCTACATGAGTGCTTTCTTCCACTCGATGATCCTCATCTTATGGTTGTTTTATATCTTGAGGTTCATCCTTTGTAACCAAGAGTTCCTAATCTGCATGCAAATCAAGCTCCCTATCAAGGGATAATCGCATGGCTTTCTCACACTTCCCCATGGTACATCCCTTGCATGTGTCTATCTGTGCAAGAGTACCCTCTAGAATCCCCGTGGAAATCTACTGCATGACCTTCAAAGTTCTGTGGTGTAGATGGCCCAATCTCTTGTGCCATAACTCACCCTCATCCTGGCTCACCACTTTTTCTTCTTTATCCATCAATGCTACGTAGTGATCTACATCAATTTTATAGAGATTCCTCACATGAATCCCAATCTTCATGGCTTCACCTATGGCTTTATGTCGAAGGAAGCCTTTCGCTTCACTGAAAACCACATCATAAACTCTATCCTCCAACATTGTGACTAAAACTAAATTATTTTTCAATCCTGGTACATGCATTACATCTTTTAATAAGAAGGGTTTACCTGACTGTCTTTGGAAGGTAACTGTACCAATCTTAGTAGCACTCTACCACATGTCATCACCCATTTCAATATGCATCTAAAGGTCCTTCTCCTCCAAGCTACTGAAAATTCCTTTGTCTCCCATCAAGTGGAAAGATGCACCACTATCCAATTACCACCCTGATCCCATCACAGTTGAATATAAGCAGGTGTTGGATCCCTGCTCTATATTCTTAGTTGTCTGCTGTTTTATTTTTTCATGTTTTTAAGAATGGAAATTAATATTAATAATTAAATAAATATAATACAATAGAATAGGTAATAAAGAATAAAACAATAATAATAATAATAATAATAATTAGATTAAATTAAATAAAAAGATCTATATATTGTATTAAATAATTAAATAATCTACTAATTAAATAAAACTATCCATTATTAATCTATTTGAATTTTTAAAGTCAAACTAGCCGATATACTAACGGTTAGTTTAGCATTTTCTACATCTTTTTAAACTCAACATCTAGATCTGATCTCTCACCTATTCCTGATGATGAACCACACTGGTCGGTTTGAAACGCGTTGAAAAAGTTCATTTGAATTTGATTATTACCGAAATTATTATATACAATTTTACGATGGATCACATAAGCTAAAATTCGAAAAAAAACCATGCATGAAATCAGCAAGAAGTCCAACTCAAATTGCGAGGCCATAGCCTCATCAGTTGTAGATCCTGAAGCCTTCTTGTTGTTCTTATTTTGTACACAATTAGTGGCATAATGTCCATGCTCGTGACAGTAAAAACACTTAACTATGGACATGTCGCGCTCCTTGCCTTCTTCGCGAGTCTCATATTAGTAATAGGATTTATTTCCCTTCCCCTTCTTCACCTTACTAGCCAAGGCGCAATTTTCTTCATCAACTATCTTAGATAAAGATCCATCCATGGTATTCTGCCTGAATTCTTCTTGCACCAAATCTAACCAAATTTTTTCCCAATCTGGTAGCTTCTCCCCCCCATTGGCAAAGTCCTAATAACTATGCCAACTCTTGGGAAGGCATATAAGAGCTAGGCTCACCAAGTCATCATCTGCGATATTAATTCTGATGCTCCCAAGCTCATCTCGACATTGGAAAAACTTGGTTAAATATTTTGGAATAGTGTCATCTTTCTCCATTTTCATTTTCCTAAGCTTGTCCTTCAGTGCCAATTTTCTATGATCACTCCTACTGTGAAACAGATCTGTCAAAGCCTTCCACAATTCATATAGATTTTATTTTCCATGGAGACATGATATAGTGTAGTCTTGTACTCCCTCCAATATCATCCTCCTCTCCATTGCAACCCTATTTTTCCAAGAATCAAGATTTGCGACATCTGCTGCAGTAGGTTTGGGAATGTCATTATCAATGAATTATTTCAACCCATTGTCCTCATGAACTGCCTCCATCTTGTCTTTCCATGAAATATAATTGGAAATTCCCTTGAGTGCATACTCCTATCTCAAGCCATTGAAATCCATTTCGATCCTGATCCGCTTATCGCACCAAGACTATTTTTACAAATTCGAATGCTATTCAGTCAAAAGCTCAATTTATTCTTCACTATATTGATTTCCTGTGCTCTGATACCAGGTAGAAATTATACTAATATATGTATATCAATGGATTCAATATGATCATGTGATCTACTAAAGCAGGATACTGAATACTTCTACAAATCAATTGCGGAAAATAAACACAATCTCCAATCACAACAAGTAAAGAAAGAAGAAAATAAAACCACAACATAGATATTTTCCCGGGGAAAGCTTGATGCCAAAAACCCCTCTACCTTCTATTGTATATTCACCAAGGAATCATGAAACAATTACCATTCACTCTTCTCACGAGAGTCTCCTGCACTCTGCTCATCGTCTCACACTGATCCAGACAAAATCGGGCCAACATTTCGCCAATTCTCAGCATGTCTTAAACCTGCCTTGCTCATGCAATTCATGAGGAATTCATTCTCTATTTCTTAGGAATTTCAGCCTTTTTGAACTGCACTAGTATTATGGGAAATCATGTGGTGTTTTAACAACATATGGGAAGTTTGCTAAACATATAACTGATAGTCAACTTCCCTTTAAACTTTGTCTCAAATGGGTCTCCACTAGAACTGACATGCATGCGTCTATTAATAATAAATCATCATTTGCATGACAGATCACTGCATGTGAATTAAATCTGATTTAATTCACTTCATCTCTCACTAGTGCAACAAACAGTTACAACTAGTTCAACTGACTTTAACTCGCCTAACGGAGGTAACTAATTACTTACGCATTAAACTAATGCACTAACTACAACTCGAACTCCATAACTAATAGAATCACTCTGTATGCCTCACCAACCACCCTTAACTCAAAATTCATGAGCTAATTGAGTTTATCACACTCAGTTAACTATTACAAGTGATTATGAGATAAGATTACATTTTATTGTCGAATTTAATTAAGGGATAATTAAATTAGACACATTTCCAATTTATTAAATAAATTTTATTTCACACCAATGTATCGCTAGGACCCATCACTACATGACATGTGGTCCCACACTAGTGTAGGTGATGTCATGTTGTTTCTCGATGCCAATTTCACGATTTCTTGTTGCAAACTTCAACAGTAATTTGGATAGTTACCTGGAAGTAAATTTTGTAAAAAAATTATAACTTCATACATTTTCATGTGAGGTTACCGACGAATGTTACAATGGATATAATTCGAAGAAAAAATTAGTATGATACTAAATGTATCCCTCATTGGAAGGGAATGACGAGGTCTTTGCAGGACTAGGAAAACCGTGCCTTGAACCCATAAAGGAATTTGGATGGGTCATAAATGACTTTGACCAGGGGATATGGATGCATTCACCTTTGAATATAGAAGGACCTAGTTTCTAGAAATACTTGGCTATGTGATATGAATACAGAGTGGTACATATTCATTGTATTCATTCACCCATGGTATGTATCCACCCATGGAAACTACCCATGGTATTGTAAGTGGCATCCACCCATGGTATTCATCCACCCATGATATTTATCCACCCATGGTATTGTAAGTGTTATCTACCCAATTGTATTTACCCACCCATGGAATTTACCTGCGGTATTGTAACTAAAAAAGACTATAAGTAACATGCCACATTTCACAAAAGGAAAGACTTTCCACTACAATGAAGGTTTTTAAATTTATTCTCAGTTTTAGTAAAAAAAATGTTTCTAGTTTTGTTTACTCTGTGTTCTCTCCTTTTTTTTGGCTTTTCAACTTTTTAGAGCTTGCGGGCCTCCCCCCCAAGATTCATTTCAATTTTGTAGATCTTAGGGACGTCCCCCAAAACTTCAGATCAATGGTATTAGAGCAGAGTTATGCCTCCATGGAAATGAGGTTTTAATGCATATTTCAGTTTCAAAGTTTGCATCAACAAAGTTCATGAACGTGCTATGAACTCCACATATAAATTTTTTGCAAAAAGCGGGAAGAAATTATTTTCAATTTTTTGTCGGAATTTTTTGCGAGGAGAGTTGGCAGATCCGATATGAAGATTTTGATGTAAAATTTACCAAAAAAATAACATCTAGATTCCTTGCAAAAAAAAATACCTAAATTGAAAAAAGCAATCAATCGAATCAGAGTTTGGAGGAGGGAGATATTACTCATTTAAAATAAGTTGCGTTACATAACAGTTTCTGAAGACAATTCATAGACGACGACTATCCTATCATTTTTTTCAGTTTTTGTGTAGAATTTTAGAAACATTATTGCAGATATGAGATCTTCTTTATAAATTACCCAAATTAAAAAAAACAATTGGTCAAATCATAGTTCGGATGAGGGAGATATCGTTGATTTAAAATCAGTTATTTTTTTTAGAACTTTTGTGATAATGGGATAGTTGTAGCATGAATCTATTTTCCTAGAGTGTCCATATAGGGATTTAAATCACATGGGAAGATCCAGAATGGTAATTATGTTTCTAAAAGTATGTTATAATAATGATTTTTATTTATATTGACAAATTTATGCCAATTTTAAATTAGTTTTTATATCTAAAGCAACATTTGGAATGGGTTCCCTTTGGAGATGTACTCTCCCACCCCGTTTTAGTAGGCACATACTTCACATTAATCAGTTTCATTATAGAAACATTTGGCTTGGATTATTTGGACACATGCGCTTCCACCCTAAGATATGTAAGCACCTGCTACTTCATGAATAGTCAACATCACAATTATGGGTCAACCACACAAAATCTTTATCATCAAAGTTCATTTGTTAGGCCACACATTGTTAGTATCATAGTTATTCTCAAGAATTACAGGTACCTCTATCCTCATATCTTTATTTCTCATGGTTATGGGTAATCCACAAACCCACACTTCATCAAAGTCCATTCGCTAGGCCACACATTGTAAGTATCACATTTGGTCACAAACATTACAGGGTATCTCTATCATCGGATCTTCATTCATCAAAATTATGGGTTAAAAACACAAAAGCATTCTCTTCAGTGACTTATCATATAGCACACAAGCTTCTCTAGAGTGAACTTCACACAATGGGGACCATTTCTTCTTAAGGAGGGAGGAATGATATGAATGGAAAGTGGCATATACCCTGGGTATTCATTCACCCACAGTATTTATCCACCCATTGTATTCATCCACCCATGTAATATACCCATGCTATTATAA
Organism: Pinus albicaulis; assembly: GCA_034641835.2. Taxonomy (NCBI): domain Eukaryota; kingdom Viridiplantae; phylum Streptophyta; class Pinopsida; order Pinales; family Pinaceae; genus Pinus; species Pinus albicaulis. The sequence continues at coordinate 1,347,588,037 of CM076580.1, forward strand.
GTGGCATCCACCCATGGTATTCATGCAGTAATGGTATTGTAAGTGGCATCTACCCATGGTATTCATTCACCCATGTTATTTACCCACACATGGTATTGTAACTAAAAAAGGCTATAATTAACAAGTCACATTTTGTAAAATGAAAGATTTTCCACCGCAATATATCTTTTATAATTATTCTTAGTTTGAATAAAAAATATTCTTTTTGGTTTTGTCAACTGTGTGTTCTCTCTTTTTTTATGGAATTTTAATTTTTCAGATCTTGGGGCCCTCCCCCCCAAGATCCATTTCAATTTTTTAGATCTTACGGACCTCCCCGCAAGATTTGGATCACCATGTCTTAGATGAATTTGACTAGAAAGGTGAAGGGACCAAGGAAATTATAAGTGAAAATAAAAGGAATTGATAAATCTTCTCCTGAGAGTCCAAAAGAACTTGGTTTCCAGAAGAACTTGGCTAGGTCATAAAGGACTTTGACAAGAGGAGATAGATATAATTCACCTAAAAATCCATAGAGTACTTTGGATAGGTGAGTGGTTGAAGGGAATATTCTCTCTTGAGAAGCTAGAAGGACTTGGTTTCCAGAAGGACATGGATGGGTTATAAAGGACATTGACCAAAGTTGATTAATATATTTACCTAAAAATCCATAATGGAGTTTCTCTAGAGGTAAATGGACCTATATACTCATTTTAATATGAGGAGTTACATTTCCCTCTCTTGGATTAAATTATCTATAGACATGAATCAAAATGACAATCTCATGAATTTTTCTTACGGAAGGAGAAATTTAAGCCAAAGGAAAATGTATTTCAACTAAGGATAATACCTCCCTTGCTAAGATGCAATGTTGTTTTTTATAGCACTAGGAGGTATTCTAGCATGCCAAAAGGCATCCCAAGTAAACTGAGGTGAATTATGAAAATAAATTTTTAAATTTCAAAAAAAATTGGTTTCATGTAGGCTCAAATTGGTGAAGTTAGCACCAGCACAGAAGGGTGTGACCCTTGGGGAAAATTCACCCATTTGAAAAGTATGAATACGGAAGTTGACTTCCTCATTTTGACCAAATTCGAATAAACATATTCTCTCTTATACTCTTATCGACGTGTGTGAACTCAAGAGGAATATCTGAAGTTTGACCAAGTTATAGAAGTTTCCATTTGTTTGAGTTTTTACCTACTTTGTTTAACTAAAAATCTTGATGCATTGAAGTGATAACCTCGCTAAGTTTAACCATAGGAAAATGGAAAAGTTTGACCATATAAAATTTCATACTTTGATCATAGATATTTAACCATAGGTCTAAAGTTTATGACAAGCCAAAATTTTTGATAGTTGACCAATGTTGAATTCTACCCATTTAGCTTGTTTGGATAGCATTCACTAGATGGTAGTTGACCAGGTTTGAATGGAATCATGGAATTGGATTTTTGCATATATTTCTAGAATATTCTTTTAATTGTAAATAATTATGAATAACAATTTCTATTAGAAGAAAATTTGTTGGGTTTTCTTCGATACTTGGGTTTCCAAGTGAAAATATGTTATCTCTATTATGCTTGGCTCTCTTTATGATCGTATTATTTTCATTGCATTGCAATTCTATTTTCTATGTATAATTTCTCAATGATATAAGTAATATAAGATAATTTGGTTTAACATCATTAACAAGTAATTATCATATCAAAAAATAGATTTCTACCATTCCACCTTACAGAAAAAGTCAACAATACACACAAATTCCATGACATAGGTTATATGAATTGAAGTTTTTTTTTTTTTTTTTTAATGTTGAAGTATTATATTTCTAATTTAAATTTTAATGTATCATTAATTTAAAGTTTGTGAAATATAATTCAAAGTTGAACATCGTTTCCTTTTCGAGATGTAATTTTTTTATATATCTCCATTCAAGACAAATATAAGATTATATCTAATACATTCACTCTTGTAACAAAAATAACAAGTGTAAGTATCATTATGATATCACACAATCTAATCTGTTAGTTGGATACATTAATTTCTCTTCCACATGCTATATGGATGCATGGAATTATTGGAAAATGAATTCTAATATGAGGATTACAACCATTTAATCCTGCATTTGTAAGAACTATAACATTTATATAATTATGGATTCCTATATCTATTAGTAAATTTTCTCAATCATTAAACCTCATAATAGTTAAAGCACATGAGTATTAGCCTTACTCATAACTAGAATAAATTAATTTCTCATAGCACATGAAGTTTAATGTAAGATAGATTATGTCACTCAACATTCTTACCCACAAAATGTTTTAATTTTCATCAACAGATTACAATTATTGATTGGTACTAGATAATAATTAAAATAGGTTCTTCCCAACACCTCCTCCAACTACAAAACCATCAAAGTAATATGATGTAGTAATAATTAATTCTTGTTGACCATATAATATTGAAATAAGCACATTAATCTCATACAAAAAAAACACATATGGTCATAATACATTAATATTTCCACCAATAAGCATGATACTTCTTTAGGCCCCAAAAATATAGCTAGCTCTGATATCACATATAAGGCCTAGTCTAGTCTTAGATCTCCCCTCATGACCAACCTACCATACTTTTCATTTTGTTTTACAATGTTTGAACCATTTTTGATGCAGGAGCATCTGGACTTAGCCATCAATGTGAATGGATTTTCACATGTTTTGGCTAACGTGAGATCAATTTAATTTCCTAAGTGGTCAAACCAAAGTTTACCGAGAGGGTTGGATCTCTCGAATCTTCATTTACTTAAATATTGTAATAATCCATATAGTTGTTTTACAGTTATAATAGAAGATGAGTGTTAGCATCAGTGTGCATCGAGACTTTAGAATAGGGATTTAAGATGATAAGAATAAATATTGAGTTATTATATCATTAGATTTGATCCATAAAAGAAGGAAACGAATGTAATGACAGATATAGACAGCGAGAGAGTGAGACAATATATATATATATAGAGAGAGAGAGAGAGAGAGAGAGAGAGAGAGAGAGAGAGAGAGAGAGAGAGAGAGAGAGAGAGAGAGAGAGAGAGATATATATATATATATATATATATATATATATATATATATATATATATATTGTCTCACTCTCTCGCTGTCTATATTTGTCATTACATGCTGTCTATAGGGGAGAGAGGTCAAAGACTGATATAATCAGGCCAAAGAGGGTGAACACCTATGATTTCAATTTCAATAGAAATTGATTAAGTTTGTTGTGAAAACTGTCTTTCTGTGTGTTAGATTTCATCGCAAATCATTGAAAATCAGTTTTTATATATGTTGGTACTGGGTTTCCATTTTTCTGAGTTTGGGATTGCGTTAAACAGTAAGGAATTGTAAATTTTTTTGAAGTAATACCTTACAAGTTCATTACTAAGAACGTGCATTTTAATTTGTTATGCTCGATTTATCAAAAGAGCTAAACTGGTGTATAATTAAACCTCATTTCATATAGAAATTGGGTATTAATTTTGAAAAGAGATCTTGAAAACCCACTAACAGTTTATCGCACAGCTTTCCGGTGGTATATGGTAATGTTTGAACCTATGCGATACACCCCAGCAAGCGACACGTGTTGAAGGGTGGATGTACAAAACCATTTTTATCGCACGTCTTTAAAAACTTTAAAGGTTGGGTTAGTTTGGATGTGATCACTGTCAGATCGAACAATAAATAAATGTGGAGTGCGATGATTGTTAGATTGACGAAGGTTTGTTTCTTCGGTGATGATGTGTGAAGGACGAGATTAGATGGGTCAATGAGTTGAACATATTTAGTTATTTTATTAGTGACCTATTTTTAATTAAATCAACATTGCCTTGAGTTCTTATGTATGTATAGTTTTGTTTGAAGGAAGAAAAATTTTAAAGGATATCTTCAGTGGTGGGTTGTCTTTAGTGATCATTTTATTTAAATAAATCTGTTTTACGTGTCTCCGGAATCATTTGGTATTAGAGCTAGATTGCAGGTTGTGTTGTTTTACAAAATGCCACCAAGAAGAGGTGTAAGAATAGGCTGGGGTCAACCTGAAACAAATGAATTTTTTCTAGAAGAGGTAAAACATCTTCGAACATGGATGGAATCTATGGAAAGAGCCCAGAGATGAGCACTTGATGAACGAGGCACCAGTGATGTTGAGGAATCGTCCGAAGAATAAGAGGAACAATATAATGAAGCAGCTAAAGTGTTGAAGATGTTGGTGAAGGAAACTAGAAGACCAAAGGTGGATATACCTATGTATAAGGGAAATATCAATGTAGAAGCATTAATCAACTGGATCAGTTCATTAGATACGTACTTTGACTTTGAAGAAGTTGAAGAGAAAATGAAAGTGAAGATTGCAGCTACCAGATTAAAAGGCCATGCAGCTATTTGGTGGGAAGAATTACATATATCCAGATAGAGAAAATGAAAACCTAGAATCAAACAATGGGACATGATGGTGAGAAAATTAAAAGGTAAATTCATGCCCAAGGATTATCAATTAAATATTTTTAAGCAATTGAAAAATTTGAAGCAAAAGGGAATGACAATGAAAGAATAAACATAAGAGTTCTATAAACTGAATATTAGAGTTGGACGTGTAGAGGATGATGTGGAGAAATTAGCTAGGTGTATAAATGGTCTGAAGTATGACATTTGGGATGATATTAGTTTACTAAATCTAAAGACAATTGAGGATGTTTATCAAGCATCCTTGAAAGTAGAAGACAAGATAAAAAGGAAGCAAAACCAGAAGAACCAAGGTAAGGGTTCCGTGAGAGGCAGAGGAGTATTTAAACCCAGATTTCGGCACTCCCAAAATGAAGTAGGAGGCTCAAGCAGAAAATCACCACAGAGAGGAGACTCTGGTTGAGGAAGGTTTGTACCGAGAGGTAGAGGCCAAGGAAGAGAAATTTGGTGCTATACATGTGGTGAATGGGGACATGGGTCATGGGACTATCCTCATAATAAATCAAAAACTAAAAGAAATGTAAATGTTGTTGAAACAAAGGAGGAAATTCCTCATCATAAAGGAAAATAAGAACCACCCAAAGCAGGATAATATTTGTTATTGAAAAGGGCATTTCTTAAAGAAGAAAAAATAAGCAGGAGATCTAGCTTAGATAAAAAATCTATTCAGAACAATATGCAAGTCTAAAGGTAAATGTTGCAAAGTGGTAATTGACAGTGGTAGCATTGACAACCTTGTTTCTACAAAAATGGTAGACAAGTTGGGATTAGCAAAGACAGTACACCCTACTCCATACAAGGTATCATGGTTGCAAAAGGGCCATCGGATTATTGTGAACGAACAATGTAAGGTAGAGATCCAGATAGGCACTTACAAGGATGTTATATTATGTGATGTAATGCCAATGGATGTATGTCACATATTGTTGGGAAGACCTTGGCAGTTTGATCGGAAAGCCATACATGATGGTAGAAGAAACACTTATACCCTCGAGAAGGATGGAAATAAACACACATTTCTACCATCAAAGGATGAAGCTGACAAAGGAAAATCAGGAAATATTGTTATGCTGATGAGCAGAAAATAGTTGTTGCAAGAAATCGAAAAATATGAAGAAATGCATTTTTCTGTCATAGGGAAACCTAAGTTAATTTTGACTTCCAAAAACTTAGATGATTTATCTAAGGAAATCAAAACTTTTTTGGATGATTTTTCTGATATTATTGTGGATGAGTTGCTAAATGCATTACCACCAATTAGGATTATTAGTCATCACATTGATCTAATGCCTGGAGCAAGTTTTCCAAATAAAGCAGCATATAGATTAACCCCTCAAGAAAATGCGGAAGTTGGAAAACAAGTGTAGGAGTCGATGGATAAAGGGTTGGTAAGAGAAAGCCTTAGTCTGTGTGCTATACCAATAGTACTCATTCCAAATAAAGGAGGAGAATGGTGCATGTGCACAAATTCCAGAGCCATAAATAAAATCACCATCAGGTATTATTTTCCTTTACAACGAATGGATGATTCAATGGATTGTTTGAGTGGATCAAGATATTTTACCAATATATATTTGAAAATTGGTTATCATCAGATAAGAATTAGAGAAGGGGATGAATGGAAGACTGCATTCAAAACCAACACTGGGTTGTATGAGTGGTTAGTGATGCGTTTTCGACTCACTAATGCACCCAACACATTCATGGGATTGATGAATGAAGTATTGAAAGAATATGTAGCAAAGTTTGTAATTTTTTATCTTGATGATATTTTAATTTTCAGTCGAAGTAAAGGAGAGCATCTAGAACACCTTAAATTGGTTCTAAAAACTTTGCAAAAAATAGAAACTGCTAATAAATATGAAGAAATGCAGTTTTGTGAAAGAAAATTTAATTTATTTAGGGTTTGTAGTTTCTAAAGAAGGTTTTAAAATGGATCTAGAAAAAGTCCAAGCCATTTGGATCTGGCCAACTCCTAGAAACATATTTGAGGTAAGAAGCTTTCACGGTCTTGCAAGGTTTTATAGAAAATTTATCACAAGTTTTAGTCAGATTTTTGCACCGATTATTCAAACAATAAAAGAGACAAATCAACCATTCAAGTGGACAGAAGTAGCAGAATGAAATTTTAAGTTACTAAAGAAAAAAATTACAAAAAAAACCAGTTTTAGCTTTGCCTGATTTTGAAAAAGTTTTTCAAGTTGAAACTGATACTAGTGGAGTTGGAATTGGAGCAGTTTTAAGTCAGGAACAGAGACCAATAGCATATTTCAATGATAAATTGAATGACGCTAAGAAGAAATATTCCCCTTATGATAAATAATTTTATGCTATTGTGAAAGCTTTAAAAAAATGGAGACATTATTTGCTACCCAAAGAGTTTGTATTGTATTCTAACAATCATGCATTACAGTTCATAAATAACCAGCCAAAATTGAACCAGAAGCATGCCAAATGGGTACAGTTTTTACATAATTTTACCTTTATAATTAATCATACAAGTGGTAAGTTGAAAAAAGTTGTTGATGCTTTGAGTAGGGTAAATTTCATTATACAAGAATTAAAAGTTGGTGTTGTTGGATTTGAAGAAATGGTTGATATGTATAAAGATGATGCAAAATTCAAAGATATTTATGAAAATGTACAAAATGCAGCAGTTCATAACAAAAGCCAGTGGTTGGATTATCTTATCCAAGGAGGTTTGCTATTTAAAAGTAACAAATTGTGTATTCCTAAGTTCTCTATGAGAGAAAACATAATTAAAGAGAAACATGGTGGAGGCTTATCTAGACACTTTGGACAAGACAATACTTTTGCTCAGGTAAATGCTTTTTATTACTGGCCAAAGATGCAAACTGATGCTAAAAAATTTGTTGAGAAGCACAAGATTTATCAACATGCTAAGGGGAGAAGCCAAAATATAGAATTGTACCAGCCATTACCAATACCAAACCGACCATGGGATGCAGTTAGTATGGATTTTATTTTGGGTTTGCCAAAAACTCAAAGAGGAAATGATTCCATTTATGTTGTGGTGGATAGGTTTTCTAAAATGTCTTATCTCATTTCTTGTAAAAATACTAATGATGCAACACATATTTCTAATATGTTCTTTTCAGAAGTTGTAAGGTTACATGGATTGCCTATAAGTATTGTGTCTGACAAGGATACAAAGTTTGTTGGGCATTTTTGGAGAACTCTTTAGAAGAAAATAGGTACCAACCTTTGTTTCAGCTCAGCATATCACCCTCAAATGGATTGGCAGATAGAAGTAGTCAACAGAATCCTGGGAAATATATTGAGGAGTTTAATGTATAAAAATCCTAAGCAGTGGGATATAGCACTTGCTCAGGCTGAGTTGGCTTATAATGATACTCCAAATCAGAGTACTGGGATGTGTCCATTCCAGATTGTTTTTGGGATGAATCCCAGAGGTGTGTATGAGCTTAGGAATATGGGCAAACAAGAGGTAATAAATGCAAAGGCTGGAGAATTTGCAGGGCATATGCAGCAACTACAGGAAGATGTTAAAAACATATTGCAGGATAGCAGTGGAAAATATAAGTAGAGAGTTGACATGAAGAGGAAAGAGAAGGAAGTCCAAGTAGGAGATCTAGTCATGGTTTATCTGAGAAAAGAAAGATTTCCTGTTAAAACTTACAATAAATTAGAGATGAAGAAGATAGACCATGTAAAATTTTGAGGAAATTTTCTTCAAATGCATATGAAATAGAATTTCTAAAAAGGATTGGAATATCACCCATTTTTAATGTTATAGATTTGTACCCATGCAGAGGAACAGAGGAGGAGCTACAAGAAGATTCTATAGCAGAGGAAAACCAAACTTTAAATTGGGAAGACCAGATGCCAAAGAATGTCAATAAATAAGTAGAAGCTGTTCTAGAGAAAAGAGTATCCAAAAAAACTAGAGGACAAATTTAGTTTTAGTATCTAGTCAAATGGAAGGGACCGCCAATGGAGGATGCCAGTTGGTTAACAACAATAGAATTATAGAATTATGGACTAAATCCTGAAAGTTTGATATATGATCTTTTTCTTCCCCGGGAGTCTGATGCAGGAGCATCTAGACTTAGCCATCAATGTGAATGGATTTTCACATGTTTTTGCTAACGTGAGATAAATTTCATTTCCTAAGTGGTTAAACCAAAGTGGATCTCTCGAATCTTCATTTATTTAAATATTGTAATAATCCATATAGTTGTGTTACGGTTAGAATAGAAGGTGAGTGTTAGCATAGGTGTGCATCGACACTTTAGAATAGGGATTTAAGATGATAAGAATAAATATTGAGTTGTTATATCGTTAGATTTGATCCATAAAAGAAGGAAACGAATGTAATGAAAAATATAGACAACGAGACAGTGAGACTATATATGTGTGTGTGTGTGTGTGTGTGTGTGTGTCTATATATATATATATATATATATATATATATATATATATGGTTTTTAAAAGAAAATAGGGGAGAGAGGTCAAATACTGATATAATCAGGCCGGAGAGGGCAAAGACCTGTGATTTTAATTTTAATAGAAATTGATTGAGTTTGTTGTGAAAACCGTCTTTCTGTGTGTTACATTTCATCGCAAATCATTGAAAATTAGTTTTTATATATGTTGGTACTGGGTTTCCATTTTTCTGAGTTTGGGATTGCGTTAAACAGTAAGGAATTGTAAATGTTTTTGAAGTAATACCTTATAGGTTCATTACTGAGAATGTGCATTTTAATTTGTTATGCTTGATTTATCAAAAGAGATACACTGGTGTATAATTAAACCTCATTTCATATAGAAAATGGGTATTAATTTTGAAACACGGTCTTGAAAACCCACGAACAGTTTATCGCATAGATTTCTGGTGGTATATGGTAATGTTTGAACCTGTGCGATACACCCCAGCAAGCGACACATGTTGAAGGGTGGATGTACAAAACCATTTTTATCGCATGTCTTTAAAAACTTTAAAGGTTGGGTTAGTTTGAATGCGATCACCATCAGATTGAACAATAAATAAATGTGGAGTGTGATGACTGTTAGATTGAGGAAGGTTTGTTTCTTCAGTGATGATGTGTGAAGGATGGGATTAGATGGGTCAATGAGATGACCATATTTAACTATTTTATTAGTGACCTATTTTTATTAAATCGACATTTCCTTTAGTTCTTATGTATGTATAGTCTGTTTGAAAGAAGAAAAATTTTAAAGGATAGCTTCAGTGGTGGGTTTTCTTTAGTGAGCATTTTATTTAAATTAATTTATTTGAGGTGTCTCCGGCATCAATTTCCCCACTCTAATACTAGAAATTTACTCTGATATTCCTCACCAAAGGCTTATGATAGGTTAGATCCCTTAGAATAAATTCTCTTGTAATGTAACCAATGACCTAAACCTAGTATCCATCACATGGTAATGACCATGGGAATAAATGCACTAATCAGATGTAATACACCAACATTGTCCACACATATGGAAATACCAAATAAATCTTATGTTAATAACATGATTAAGTATCTGCACATTAATTGTAAGGATGTGTGGGGCTCCATTTAGCCTTGAGGCACTAATATCCACCTTTTAATTCACATTTGATGCACTGACAATAAACTTGCAACAACATGGTTCCTATCCACACCAAAAATAGAATAAACGATGACCTTCATATCCACTTTTCTATGATATATTAATTTTTTATCCATTACTGAAACCCTCCACATGAAATTATTTAAAATGTTATTACACGGATTTATTATTCTTGGAATAAAGACTTGATGAATAATTCACTATTTGGAACCATGTATTCCATATAGTCCACCTCATATTTATCCCATCCCATCATTTTATATTTGTGTTAATGGTGGATTAAATTTGGGCTTTTGAAGAAGGTGCATTGGTGCCACTTGTCTTTTTTGAAGAATATGCATAAATTTTTGGGGCTTCATGAAGAATTTCACTAATAATAGGTTCAAAGGATTAACTTTATTTACAAGTCTAATGAACAAGAATAATCACAAACATAATATGAAATGATTTCTTTCCGAGCCCTTGATAGTTTCACATTAATGAAATTATTCATAGGTACAAAACACTACATTAGGGTAATTTTGAGGTCTAAAATGGGCCTCTTAAGGAAATTTTAAAATAATTGTGGAAATAATAAAATAAGATTAGATTACATCATCAAATTTTAGAGGGGAAAAAGAAAAAACTACTTTTTCATCTCACATTTTCAACTTATCTCCCAATGGATTTACTTAAATTTCAAGTAGGAACACTTGTTGGATGCATAATTTGATTCCTCATTGAAGGAGTACCCATGTTGCATACTTTTGATGGACCTTGATACATGAAAAACATGATTACAATCACGTTATTTTCATGTACTCCTCATTTTTCATGTAGAAAGGTCCATCAAAAGTATGCAAAATGGGTACTCGTTGGAGGAAGAATTAAATTTTGCATCCAATGATTACAACAACTCAAATTTGAGTAAAACCTTCGGGAGATAAGTTGAAAAAATAGTTTTATTATTTTATTATTTTTTAATATTTTTATTCTTTTACCCCAAAAATGGTGAATCATCCCCCATGGTTGACATCATCATCTTGAATATTATTGTTTTTTATAAAGTTTATTTTGGTTGTACATTTTCTTAGGAGGCCTATTTTAGACCTCAAAATTTCACTAATGATTCCTTTAATTTCCATCCAAGCATATGTATTAAATTATCATAACCAGATGATGAAATTGCAATAGTTTGGTATGTGAACAGGAGTCTCCTTCCACTCTTAGTGGAAACAATAAAGTGAAAAAACAATGTTTCATGATTTTCCATCCATACCTTGGCCATTTTCATGTAGGTTACAAAGTTACCTTGGTGTAGATAGCCACTCACTCAAAAAATTACAACACGGAGTCACTCACTTCACATTCTACACATCTTCCATACTCAAAGAGTCAACAACTTTGTCAAATATACTTAGAGACATATCTTATTTATCAATAAAAATTTCACTTCATGAAACATCTCTCAGGTTTCTATAACATATCCTTTCTCTTTCTTCATTTTCAACAAAAAAAATAAAATCCACTATAATGCATACACAACATAGTAATTAACAACTATTAACAATGTCTTTCATTTCAAAATCCCCTCTCTCCTCCAAATCCAATAATTATAAATTGTTGCAACTTCAATAATTATGAATATTTGTAATTTCCTCCCTAGTTATTCAAAATCCATATTAGCATGGGGAATTTATTCATTCCAGTCACTCACTTGAGCACTTAATCATTTATGCACTCAACTATGTCTATGAAGACTAACCAAATTTGTCTCCCTTAAAAATATAGTAATTTCATATAAAGCCCTATTATCTTATTTTTCATTTATTTTTTTAGTTATTTCTCATGGTGTTCATTAATATATAGTTTACCATATTATTAGAGGCCTTTCTATAGTTATAGGTATGCAATTTTTTTCAATATAAGAGGGCATATGGATTTCCAAAACATTAATATATTTGGGAATATGGATTTCCAATTCATTAATATATTTTTTCTTTAATTACAAACTACCACAAGACTTCAAACTTGTGGGAATCCATTAAAAATAATCCTAATATCTTCAAGTAAATCTATGACCTCCTTGAGAACCATATCAAACTCACTGAAGTCATCGATGTTGTAACCATTGATCCTAAACCTTATTTATAAACTAACATAACATTCTCTATTTGTTAAGTAATTTTTTCACAGTCCTTATTGAGTGAAACCCTAGTTTTTTTTTTTTGGTCTAACCCATGGGGATTTGAACATTGTATATCTTGCTTTACATATGACTTTGTAACAAGGCGATCACCAATTGAGCTATAGCCTATGGGAAGTGAAACCATAGCCTTAGATATCCTTGACTAAATAAATTTTTAGTTAATGGAATCATAGGGGATGGATGCCTCTGTATGAAAATAAATGTCATTAGTAGAAAAAAATTGATGGTTTATCCATCTAAGTTCCAATTAGAGTTTTATGGGAAGTTGTAACTCAATTATGAGAGCCATTCAGTGGCACATTGTGAATTTGGCCCAATGATATAAAAACTAAACTAAGAATAATATGTAAGCCATGTAATATCCACGATGTATGTTTATCCAAGACCCATGTGACCATACTATCAAAAATTATTCAAGAAAAATTCTACAAAATATACCCCCTTATGAAAAATTTGCATTGGTATTTATTGAGAAAAACCTTGACTCTGAAGTTCCTAAAATAAATAAATTCTTGAGCCATGGAATCATGGGACAGGGGTGGACCTATTTATAACCTAGTGCCAAGAGTTAAATAAAATTTATGGATTTCCAATCACAGTCTCATTTTGAATTTTATGGTCAATCAAAAATCAATTACTAGATCCATTCAAGGACATATGTTGAATTTTGCTTATGGGTATAAAAACCAAGTTGATTAGGATAAATTAATTCCATAACCTCGAGAAAGTGTGTTCCTCTAAGGCCCATGTGACCACACAAAATACAATCTCTTGGGCCAGGGTTTTATAAAATCCACCCCCTTCTACCAAATTTGCATTGGTATTTCCTAAAAAGAAATCCTAGTTATGACGATGATGCCAAAGCTTGTGTGTAAAACCTATATGATAGCTAAGGAAAATCATGAAAATCCATAGTTTCACTAATCTAAGGGGAACTAATGTGAATATGTGAAGAATATGCAAATGAAAAATTCGTGTAGAATTTGATTGAGGTGTATAAGGATAACTTGATAAAAAATGAGGAATACACTGTAGTAACATTATATAATGTTGTGCATAAGGTAATTGGGTGTTTGAAAGAGAACATAATGGACAAATAAATCTATAAGATGGAATATAAAATTCAAGAAAGGATAAATTATAATTTTGAGAGTCAAAATTCCACGTGGAATGGCAGATGACTGGAAACATAGAAAGTAAAAGTGGATGAATGATTATGTCCAAATAATTGCACGAATTGAAGAGGAAAATAGTTATACCTAAGGACAAATAAAATTTTATTTGGAGCACATGGTAGGGTTGGTGTTTTTCCATTCAATATAGTTATGTAATAAATGTCGATAGAGAGAATAAACTACATACTCTTGTCTAAGCCATGTCAAGCACATCTTTCCAAAAACCATTAGGGTGCTGTTGAAAAACACATTTTTTCTTATTGGCATGTTGTCATGTTCCTATGATTAATTGGTTCACATAGGCACAAAAAAATAAAACAAATTTATACTCATTGGTTAAAATTTAATATAGAAAAAAGAGAATAGAAAATAAGAATCAACACCAACACATTGAAATAGAAAACAAAAAAAACAAAATACCACATCCTCCACTACCTACCTATGTTCATTCAACCATAAAGATAATTTATAATAGTAATGGTTTTCATCAGCTTATCATGTTCATAATGAGGTAGGAAGTATCATACCTTTGATGCACTCATCATTGACATTGATTGTAGCTGGAGGTTTGTAAAAATAACTATTTTTGTATAGTGATATATAAAATGACATAGTCCATAATATTCAAATATAAACTCTTTTTTATTTTGTTATATTTCACTTCATGTTATATTTTCCCCTTTTATAACCATCAACCCAATTTGAAAATAAATTCCTTCAAAGTTAATTACTGAGAGATTAATGGTTTTTTTCCTTCTATGTAATGTGCCAACCAATAGTCATTACCCAATTCATTTCCTTTTTGGGAAACCATTCCATATATGTTCCCTAAAAAAATTCAATTCCAACATGTGAGTACACTAAATAAGAAAATTATATTACAAGCATGCTAGTTCATCAAAATTATTAAAATATTCACTGAACCTGGTTGTACAAGATATCAAATGTGATCATATTTTAATGAAATACTTGATTGGTGCTCCTCTAATTGTGATATTTCTCAACTTATATGTTGACAAATCAAGTGTTTCAAATGATCGCAACTATTGACCTAGTCAAAAAGTTCACAATTTTGTAATTCATTACTACCTGCTAAAATAGAAGCAAGATTCCCATCCATATTTCAAGTATAACATTGTCTAATTTTCAATCCCAATGATATTCATGAGTGTCTTATATTATTTTACATTCCCGTAAATGTGATAAATGTACATTTACCACCTCCCAATTAAATATATGTGCATTTAATTCCGTGTTTGATTGGTCTTATCGTATTCTTTCTCACCCCCCTATAACTAAATAACACCATTCAACCATGGATTTTGCATCTCGAGGGAGAGGAGTAGTGGTGAATTTCATATATTTTATGCATAATACAGTTTTGACAGATGCGGCTTATCCATCATGCTCCCCTTTTATATGTCCAATCTCAAAATAGTTCACAATATGTGGTACCTTTTGTTTTTGCAACACATACAACCATTCAAATACATGTCCACTTTTGAACTTTCTAATGAAATTGTTTAATAAAATAAAAAATTAATGCGTCTATATATTCTCCTTCAAGTGATTGTATAACAATTGAAATAAATGTTGACATAAAACTAAGTCATGGAACCTATCATCAATTATGTAGAGGTGATAATTCCTAAATATTATTTTGTTTTCTTCACTATTGTCTGGTCCATGCCTATGATGTGACATCGATCACTATGTTAACCTCCTCTAGGTGATAATATTGAATTTGAATCACATTTTGTAGTTGAGGGGCATAGTTCTGTGTGAAATCTACCACTAGTAATATAGTACCAATGTGAAATGTATCTCTACATAATAAAATAAGATCATCTTGCCACTAAGCTGCATGGAAATGTTCTACATAATGTTGGGAGTCACTCAAATAATTCCTTGGTGAAGTCACATACACGTACCTTGTAGAACAACAATAAATAAATATACTAGCACAACCACATTTTATAATGTGGGTGATATATGAGAATCAATATCATTTCCATACATGGATCGACATATAAAAGGTGGAAAATGCTATCGATTTATGTATGTTAACCACATTAGTAAATTTGGTTGTGTTAGTTTATAGTGAATGCATGTGGGGTGGATTCATTAACCATGGTTGATCACTCTTCAAGATGATTTATTAGGTTAACTAACATTGGAGAGGGTTGGTGAGGTTGATCATGGTTGATGAGGTTGACTAATGCTAAAGATAGTTGACTGACGTTGACCATGGGGAAGCATTAATGTACCAATGTAGTATTGTTAATAACACGACATTAAATTTAACATTGTTACATTGTTACATTAATATTGACCATGGTTGACCATTGAAAACCATGGTTGATAATGGTTCATGTTACACTGATATTAATGCAAAATTTACATTAATTTTACAAAATTGGTTACATTAATGGTTGAAGTGGATTGAAATGGTTGGTTATGATTCATAATATTGATCATGGTTGAAGAGGGTCCATCATTGTTTATCAAGGTGGACCATGGCTGACCTTATTGAAATTTGGATGTCATTGAGGTAAACTCAAGTGGAAGCCAGAAGAAGCCCCGCTTTCCCTACACTTATAATGGCATATTATTGTGAGTTTTCAAGAAATACCATAATATCATGATTGTAATTATCATGTCATGTGGTAGGTCAAATGCCACATCATTCATCATAGTTTATAAATTTGGAGCCTAATGTTGTGGTCAAAGTGCCCCAAACAAATGATGTTTTAATCCAATTTTTTGGAATTATAATTTGAGAAAAATATGTTACTTTTGTGGGTCATGGTTGTTATATATCTTTGACCAAGTCTGCACTTAGAAGGATGAATTTTAATTATCAATATAGTTGCAAAAATTAGTTATGTTTAGCTCTATAAGAAAAAAAATGAATTGAACATTTTCTTATTGGTCAGGTTGACTTCAATTTTAAGGTTTTTTAGGGCTCCTCCCCTTGCCCCCCAACCATTAATTTCCCTTGATATTGTATATATAAGGAACTCATTTTCCCTCCAAATATCATTTTCCCATTTATAATATTGCAGGTAGTTCACTCTACTATCCTCTGATACCATGAGGAGTCACAAAAATATGAAGGAGGCAAAGTTTTCAATGATTTATGGGATTTATATCTTATCTTTTGTATGATGTTGCAGCTAGAGTAGAGCTAGTTTATGAGGTCTAATGAGAGGCCATTTTAGTTCCAAAATTAATCCCTCTTGAGGAATAATTTTGGTTTGGCCTAAACAATAATCACCATAATATATGAGGTGAATTTTGGCCCTATATAGGGAAAAAGTTGTCCAAGGTTGAGGAACTACCTTGGAACATTTTGGCATATTTTGAGGTCACTTATGAGGTCTAAGTTCTAGGTACTAGGGAAGAGCTAAAGCTTAGTTTTAGGTGAATATACAAGGTATATCTAAGGATTATTTGTCTTATCTAATCAAGCAAATGGAGGATGATTTTAGGCCATAGGTTAAGGGCACATATCAAACCTATTTTATACCATAGAAGGAGGTTGTGTAGGCCTAGGTATGCCACAAGCTAAAGGTTAACATAGGCCATAGTATGAAAAGAAAATAAGGTTTTATATTGAGGGTCTGGTATGAGCCTATTGTGAGGGAAGAAATAAGGTTACATTGGGCTGCAAAGTATGACACATTAGGCTTTCATCAAGTCATTGTAATGGAAATTTTAGACATGTTTCAAGGTTGTTTTAGGAAACTTTAATACAAAATATTTAAGGAAATTTATTTGAATAAAATTTGAGGCCAAGTTAGAGGAAAGTAAGAGTAGTGGAGGATATAATTAGTGACAACATAAGACATAATCAGAGGCAACCTTTGTGTTAATAAAATCAAGTTTCCTTTATCATTGAGAACCTTTCTTCAAAAAATGTTCTAATCAAATGTATGGGTCATACTTTGTAAATTTGTTGTACTATATATTTCTACGAGTTAGATCAATACATGGTAAGAGTCCATACAACGAGTAATGTTTTATAAAGGAATATCTATAGTATTATTCAATAAGCATACCTAAATTTTGATCTTTGTAGTGACAAGATAGTAATATCTTGACAGTTTGAGAAATTTTGTTGATTGAAATACTATTTCATATAAATGTGATCTGAGCATGTATTAACATACAAAATATTACTGAAAATGTGTGAATGCTATTGTAAGTGGATCATTATCCCTAGTCTCGGAGCCCATAAATTCCATTTAAGTGTTGCTTGCCAGTAGCGTCGAATGTACTCTAAGCCTAAAAATTTGTAGGGAGGTTTGGACACATGTATTCCAGAATACCCATAAATTGTTTTGGGAAATTACACCAAGAGGATGTTTTATTAAAATAATTAATTATTTTTAATGAATTCCTAAGTCTAAACTTAGGGAATTAAAATAATAAAAGTGTATTAGTAGAAGTGAGTGTGAATCTTCTAGAAAAAGACAGATATCAAGTCAATATGCTCTGAGCCATTGATTATAATATAATCTGGGCCATTGATTTTTCCAATGAGAAGATCATAAGAAGGACTTATATGGGAATTTGGAAAATACATCGAGTAAGATCAAGAGATTTATTTCTCAAGTGAGCAGCGCAGTAGTTGGTAGAGAGATCGATCGAGTTGACTTCTTATAGTGAGGCACAAAGATAGTTTTTGGTTGAAGATTATCTGAGATGGGAATACAACACAAAAAAGGAAGAGAGAGATCCAAAATAAGAAACATAAGGGCCACGTTGGCTAGCACAAAGCCACACAAAGGCAGCATCGAGCCTGTGAGGAGGTCCAATTTTTTTTTAGTGTCGATTAGTTTCAGTGCTGGGAGGCAGGGTGTGAGACTAGAGGGCCACAAGATTGAGAATCCAACTAGCAGATTGATCATCCAGAGGGGTTGATGGAGTCCCTATCATCTATGACATAGAGATGCATAAAGACAATGCATAGGCATCTTGGTGCTATCCATTTCGAGATTGGGTCAGTGCCAGATCACTAGTGATAGTGTGATACATTTCTCAATAATTTTTTCTGCCATTTGAATTCTTTGTATTGGATGGCCAGTAAGGAATTCTAGAGTGTATTTATAACTACTGCTTAATAATTCAAACCGTCAATTGTTACACTAGTTTTCCTACATTGGGTTTTTACGAGACATTAGTCCAAAAATAACAGTGTCATGTGTGTGTTAATTTATTATTTCTTAGTTCTTGTTTCTACATATAATTTTAATTAGTGAATGTTGCAGTTGTATTTAATTTGATATTTACAACTTAACACAGTAAATAAATTGCATGGATTTAACATGTAGCAGAAGTAATATTATATTTCTACAATAGGGATTCGGGTGTTTTGAATTTTCACATGGTATTAGAGCAAAGGGGAAGCAAGAGAGCAGAGTCAGAAGAGCCAGTGATGAGAAGAAGAGGGAGATGGAAGAGTTGCGTAGGCAGCAGATCTAATCCCTAGAGGGATTGTGTAGTCTAGTCTAGGAGGGAAATATTTTCATGGAAAATCTTTCTTTGAGTGAGTCAACATAGAGAAATATTTCGAGATTGAAAATTTTCCAATCATAGAGGGAGAAGCACAGTAGTCAAAGTGCTGATTAGTCTTCATGTGGGACGTAGTGTTTGCTGCAGCATTTTCTAGTGCAAAAAAGTGTTAGAAGAAGGAAGAAGGAGCATACTAATGGAATTCTGACCTCGAAGAATTTCTTTCCCATAAATTCTTATTTCCCACACAGAACCAAGAGAAACCGAGATTAATTTTTCTCACTCTAGCAAGGAGGGCATAGTGTCAGCTGCAGAAAGGGTTAGAGGCATAATTCAACATTATTTAGGTGAGATGGCAACAATTGGGTTGAGAGATCAAGATTAGTTGTAGGGTGCCTCAAACTATGTGATCTAGAAGGAAAGGATGTCCTTCCTTTTAGATGAGCATGATCTCAAAACCTTCATCAATAATGTGGTATTTGTCCCCGCAGATCCCAATCCATTGAAGGCCTATAAGAAGGATATGGCCAAAGCCAAGGGACTGATCCTCGACTGAGTGAGGGGTCACATTGTTTCACATATTTCTAGGAAAGGGGCTACTAAGGAGATGCAGGATGCATTGGTTATGCTATATCGAGGATCTTTCGAGCAGTGGAAGATGCTCTTAGAGGAGAATATGAGATCTACAAGGATATAGAAGGGGGAGTGCATGGATCCATTCCTTTAAAATCTTTAGGAATTACTAGATCAGTTTTTAGTTGTAGGATCAACACCTTAAGCCACGAAGTTGGTAATATTAGCCTTGAATTCATTCTAAGAAGAATGGAAAGTCTTTGCCCAAAGTATCCTTGGCAGAGAGAATTTTTCGGATTGGGAAGGAATGCGTTTTTCTCTTCAGTAGGAATAGATAAGGTGAGATATAGTCAAGTAAAAACTTAATGGTATCAGCAACAATGGGACAAAGCCCAAGGAGGAGGACGATAATGCAACTCTTGCATCAAAGGGACAGCAAGAGTAGCGGAGGGGGAAGAAGGACATCTCAAAGATAAAGTGTTTCTGGTGTGGTGAGATTGGTCACTACACTATGCAGTTTCCTCTCATGAACAAGGACAAGGATGAGAAACATTATCCACAGGCTCTAACCGTGAGGATTCAGGAGGACGATTTTGCGATGATTGCCCACATATCTCCAAGGGATAATTGGGGTGATTTAGAATTATAGTTCAAAATAGTTTCATATAGTCTGGATCCTTGAAGAGTTCACCTTTTGGATCAATACCATACTATCAACCAATGTCATTTGGTGTAGAGGAGTGTCAGAGTGACAGTGCACTGGCATGAGAGCGCCAAAGACTTAGCGGCTCATAGATGAGTTGGCAATAGTGCAGTTGGCAGAGTGTAGATTTAGTAGCAGTGCTGAGGCTTCAGAGGTCCAATCTAGATACTAGTAGTAGTTAGATCTTTAGCATTAATGGCATCATGCTAAACACTTATCTCAATATTTTGGATTTTTTTTCCTACAAAAGTAGTAGATTTGTAGTGCAGATGCAGTTGGAAGCAAAATAGATGCAATAGTGCAGTAGTTGGCGGGAAGTGATGTTAGACATGAGCAGTGCAAATGGATATGCTACATAGTTAGGGTGATGCTTCAGCGGGTTGCATTACTATCGCACATTCTTGGATAACATGGAGTGTTTATTTTTGGTAGCATCATATGTGCTCTAAGCCTAAAAATTTGTAGGGAGGTTTGGACACATGTACTCGAGAATACATACAAATTGTTCTGGGAAATTCCACTCCTAGGATTCTTTATTAAGATAATTAATTATTTTTAATGGATTCCTAAGTCTAAACTTAGGGAATTAAAATAATTAAAGTGTATTAATAGAATTGGGTGTGAATCTTCTAGAAAAAGACGAAGATGAAGTCAATATGATCTGAGCCATTGATTAGAATCTAATATGGGCCATTGCTTTCTCAACAAGAATATTATAAGGAATTTGATGGGAATTTTGAAAATACATCAAGTAAGATTAAGAGATCGATTTCTCAAGTGATTAGCGTAGCGGTTTATACAAAGATTAGTTGAGAAGATCTCTTGTAGTGAGGGGCAAAGATATTTTCTGGTTGTATATTTCCTTAGCTGAGAATATAACACAGAGAAGGAAGAGAGAGATCCAGAAGAGGAAACGTAAGGGCCATACTAGGCAGCACAGAGCCACACAGAGGCATCACTGAGCTTGTGAGGAGATCTATAATTTTGTTGAGGGTTAGATTAGTTTCAGTGCCGGGAGTCGGGGTATGGGACCGAAGGGCCATAATATCGAGCATCCAGCCAACAGATTGATCAGCTAGAGGGAGTGACACAGTCCCTATCAGTTGTGACATAGATTTTCCCAGTGACTACATAGAGACATCATAGAGGCATTTTGGGGCTGTCCATTTCGAGGTCAGGTCAGTGCCAGATCACAAGTGATAGAGTGAGGTATTTCTCACTAATTTTTTCTACCAGTCACATTGATCCAGATTTATGCAAAAACGCAATAGAATATACATATAACCATAAATACAAATATGCAGTGGAAATAACACTTCATTTCATTAATATCAAAGAATTGAAATTTTCTTACATACAGAATGGAAATAAACTAGCTAGGGTGCTGGTAGCGAATCTCTCAGAAGAGATGTGGCGGCTACAGACCTCTCAATTGTGTTACAATGAGGCTTGAGGGCCTATTTATTATTTAGAAACAATGGAGAACTCTAAATGTCCAAAAACCTAACCCTAGGAGATGAAGCACCAAAACTATGGGCCCCATTTGGGTAAATTGGTGTTTCAACTTCCCGAGGACATAACTTCAGCATACGATCTCCGTTTGACGCGTATGATAAATAGCTGGAAATATCTATCCAAGGACTATAACTATTTCCATGAATATCAATTTTGAAACAGAATTATATTCACCGCACAAACGATGCCTGAAAAACATTGTTCAGGGCCTCAAAACAACTCCAAAAGTTCAAGACCCAGAAAATTGCTAAAAATAGTAAGTTCTGCTGAAACTGAAAAACTGAAAGAGACAATAGTGGGGCCCCAACTGGAATAGGTGGGTGGTCACCAATATCCACCTGAATCATAGATTCTCTATATTGGATGGCCAGTAAGCCATCCTATATTGTATTCAAAACTATTTCTTAATAATACAAACCCTCAGTTGTTGCATCAATTTTCCTGCATTGGGATTTTCTGGGGACATTAGTCCAAAAACAACGGTGGCATATGTGTGTGTGTTACTTTCTTATTACTCAATTCTTGTTTCCACATATAATTTTAATTAGTGAATGTTGCAGTTGTATTTACTTCAATATTTACAGTTTAACACAGTAAATAACTTGCATGGATTTAACAAGTACAAGAAGTAATATCATATTTTTCAAAAGGGATTTGGGTTTTCCGAATTTTCACTGTGAAAAATCCTACATAGAATTGCTAGTGCAACAACTCATATTATTTATTCTATGTATTAATTCAGAAACAATTTATTTACAGATTTACATAGTACATATCGAAATAAATTCTACTACAACCTTCATAATTAAAATTCGGCAGAAAATAGATGCGAGGAAAAGTACTAGAACAAGTACAATCAAAATCACATAATTATTTTTGGACAATCATACCCGGAAAAACATAATGTGGGAAAAATGGTGCAACAGATGAGGGTATCTTTATTATTCTTCAACAAAATTTCATGTACAAAATACAACCAATAGAATAGAAGAGGAATCACTGTGAGAAATTTTAAAGACAAATTTCTCATGCTCCACAATGAATTTCTGACCCAAGAGAGGATTTGCTACCCTCATGTTGGCGTTACTACATCACCCTCTGTATAGTGACTTCGCAAACCCTGCATCACTACCTATGTGTTGTCCCTCCTTTGCACTACTTCTTCCAGTTTTTTCTTACACTCCTGACTATTGTTGATACCCTCTCTCTCTCACCTGCAACTCTCCCTTTGATTCGATTTTCTCTTGTTGAACCTCAACCATTGACAAAATTGATTTTCTCAGGAAACTGAATATTTTCCTGATACGTTTCAAAATGCACATTGAATTCATTCTTATAAATTTCTCGTTGAGAAATCATTTACCTGGATTATATTATAATCAATGGCTCACATCATATTGACTTCATCTCCATATTTTTATAGAATATTCACACCCACTTCTATTAATACCCATTAGCTATTTTTATTCCATAAGTTTAGACTTAGGCATCCATTCAAAATAATTAATTATTTTAATAAAACCTCCTCCGGGTGGAATTTACCAAAATGATTTTTGGGTATTATAAATACATGTGTCCAAGCCTCCTTACAAATTTTGAGGCTTAGATCACATCTGATGCTACCATAAAACAACACTCCCTCTTAGCATGGAATGTGCTCTAGTAATGCAACTTGCTGAAGCATCACCCCGAATCTGTCACTTCTCCATTTGCGCTGTTGATGTATGACATCACTTCCCACCAACTACTATGCAAATGTTGCTACTCACCCTACATATTGATGCCAACTACTAAATTTTCACTACAAATCCCTATCATCTATTGCTAATGCTACTCAGAAACTGTATGTTTCTACTATAGAATCAGGTTCTTTACCATAGCCATCTTCTCCTTGAACTAGATGAACTTAGCTCTTACTAGAGCCTTTGTGATTATGTTTGATACTATGGGGACATACTACAGTTTTACTTCACCACGTTTAACACAATCTATGACAAAGTGACATTTGATATTTATGTGTTTCGAATGATCATGAAATACTCATTTCTTAGAGAGTTTGATATAACTATAATTATCATAGTAAACATTGGTTGCTTCCATCCTCTTCCTGAACAAACTTTCAAGCATAATTATATCCATATATCTTCACACGATGTTGTGCTAAATGCCATATATTCTACTTCTACTAAGCTTAGAGCTACTTAGTTCTGCTTCCTGCTGCACCAAGAGATCATTCATGATCCAACGTTGAAGCACTACCTAGAGGTACTTTTCCACTCTGTTGAACTACCTACCCAATATTCATTTGTGAATCTTCTCAATCTAACATCATCTCCTCTGGTGTATTTCAACCCTTATCCAATTGTTCCATACACATATATGAAAATGTTCCTAGATGTACCATTTTTAGTTTCACCTTGAACTGAATAAGTGTTGGCAACGAAAATAATTTCTAGCCTAGTGTTAACCAGCTACATGAGTGACCCAATGAGTTGTCTGTACAACATGGGGTCCACTTCCTTTTCTCCTTATTCATATATTTTCTTCTAGTTGGTGATCCTAGGAGTTGCCATAGGTCAGAAATCCTACATTCTGAATCTCTTCATAATGTCTATAGCATATCTTCCTTGCTGAAGGAAGATCTCCCAATTCTTCTATTAGACTTCCAACCCTAGAAAATAATGCATCAACCCCATATCCTTCATGTCGAATTCTACTTCAATATTCTTCTTGCAATTATTTATGACCCTAGATGACCCTATTACAAGTAATTCATCTACATATAATACCAGGATAAGTGGCTCATTCTCCACCATCAGATAGTAGAGATTCGGATCTACATCACTCTCGATGAATCAAAACTATTGCAAGTAACTGTAAATACGACCATACCACGCTCTAGGTGATTTCTTGAGCCCATATAGGGGTTTCTTCAACCTACATACATGATTTGTCCCTTAATAAGTCACGAATCCTTCAGGATGTTATATATACACTTCCTCTTCTATCATCCCATTCAATAATGTTGTCTTTACATCCATCTGGTGAATCTTGCATCCCATCTCAGCTGCTAGGGATATGATAGATCTGATAGAGTTATATCTATCTACTGGGACAAAGGTCTCCTCATAGTTTACTCATTCCTTTTGTGTGCACCCATTTTCCATGAACCTACCATTGTACTTCTATACACTGCCATCTACAACATACTTGATCTTGTAGAACCACCTTGATCTTACAACTAATCTATCCTCTGGTCTAGGTACCACTTCCTAAACATGATTCATCATGATCTAATTTTCTTCTTCTACCATGGCATCCACCCACACCTGGCGTTGTATGACTTCCTAAAAAATAAATGGCACTTCAACATGTCTTACCAAGGCTTGGTATCGATCAGTTTTTCTATGCTGCATCTTTTCATTTCTAGGAGATATGACAAACTCATTTGTGTCCCTCATTTTATGGTGTACTTCCCTACTAGTTCTCCCAATGGTGGTTGTAGGCTCAAACAAATCCTCCTCCTCGTCCTAATTTTCCATCTGTTGAGAACAACCTGGATCTCCTACCCCTGAGGAATACTAGCGCTGGTCACTGTACTTGATCTTGGCGTATGTCCCCCAGATTTTCATCCCTACTACCCTTGCTTCTTTTGGGCTAATGGAATATCCACTCATTGATCTTGTGCTAGAATCTCATGATATTTCCTGAAATATCTACCTTCCATGAAACTTGCATCTCATCTTATTACAATTTTCCTATTGCCAGGAATGTAGATTCTATATAATTCTTAGGTCTCCAGATACCCTATGAAGTACCCATTTTTTGCAGTCTCATATAGCTTAATATGCTTCTCGTCTCGAATAGGAAAATATGCCACACTTCAGAATATCTAGAGATGACTAAATTTTAGCTTTCTCCCTGTGAAGACCCCTTCAGGAGTTTTCTTTCTCAATAATCTGTGAGGAGTTCTATTATAAATATACATCATTTTGTTGCATGCCTCTACTGATAATAATCTATGAACGTCTTGGTCATATAACATAGCCTTTCCTACCATGACGATTGTTATATTATTTCACTCTGCTAGTCCATTTTTTTTTGGATTATATGGTTTTTTCCACTCTCTTTTGGTGCCTTATTTTGTGCAAAAATATTTGAAGTCTTTGTCTATATATTCTCTACCATTATCTTAACACAATACCTTTATATTTTTCCATGTCATGTTTTCTATGAGAGACTTAAACTCTTTGAACTGATAAAAGATCTCATCCTTGGTCTTTAAGAAATAGATCCAGTTTTTCTAGAGTGGTCATCAATGAAGGTGACAAAGTATTCGTTGCCACTAAGAGCTCTTCTGGACATTGGGCCATAAACATATGAATGTATCAATCCCAATACATATTTTTCTCTCTTATCACTTCTGGGAAAATTAGCCTCAGTGTACTTCACTAGTAGGTATCATCTACATACATCATCATGCTAAGTATTGAGGGCTGGAACCCCTATAAAAGTCTTTATGACCATCCTCAATGCTCCATGGTGTAAGTGTCTCATTCGCCTATTACATACTTCATTTATTTCCTTTTCACCATTATGACTAATGCCTGTCAGTTCTATTGGAGACTTAAGATGAAATATATACAATTTGTTGCTTCGATCTCCTATTTTTCTCACCTTCTTCTAGCTTGTATGTTTGACATACACCTTCCTTCCAATGAAGTATACATCGTATCCCTTGTCCTCTAACTGGGACACTGAAATCAGATTCATTCCTAACCTAGACACATGCAACACATTAGTGGCTCTCATGTTGGTTCTTCCTTCCATCTGAAATGTTATGGTGCCTCTCCCTACTAAATTACACTTTGTTCTCTTTCTAATAATGATATGGAATTCCATAGACTCTTATTGATAGCTCAAGAAGTATTTTCATACTCTAGTCAGGTGATTTGAAGCCCCGCTATCAATATACCAAACACCTCTTGATGCTAAACTTGACAAGCATGCGAATTATTCTTCCAATCTGGAAGGTAATTTAGAGACATCTTAACTTTCCATACATACCTCTACTATTTTTCCTTTTGATTTCTAATTCTTTTTTTCCTAGCAATTGTTGCAGAAAAAATTGTGTCCCACCAGAAGACCACTTTGTGCTAAAACTATTGTGCTCCTCCATTTGTCACTAGAAAATTTTGATCTGGAAATATTTCTCTATGTCGACTCACTCAAAGAGAAATTTTTCCATGCAAATATTTCCTTCCTGAACTGGATTGTGCAATCCCTCTAGGGATTCTATCTACTACCTATGTAGCTCTTCGATCTCCTTCTTCTGCTAAGTGTTGGCTCTTCCGGTTGTGCTCTCTTGTTTCGCCTACACTCTGATACCATGTGAAAATTCCTAGATAGAATTCCTACTGCAACAAATGATATTATTTGTTCTAATTATTAATTCAAAAAAAAATTATTTACGGTGTTATAAAGTAAATATCAAAATAAATTCTACTGTAGCCTTCACAATTAAAAATATTCGAAAAATAAATGCGAGGAAAAATACTAGCACAAGTACAGTCACAATGACACAATTATTTTTAGACAATCGTCCCAGAAAAAACCTAGTGTTGGAAAACCAGTGCAAAATATGAGGGTTTATTTATTATTCTTTAGCAAAATATGATGTAGAAAATACAACCAGAAGAATAGAAGAGGAATCACTGTGAGAAATTTTACAGAAAAATTTCTCATTCTCCACAGTGAATTCCTAACCATCGAGAGGATCTCCTGCTCTCACACTAGCCCCACTATGTCACCCTCTGAACAATGACTGCACAGTCCTTGTGTCACTTCATTTTTGTTTTCCCTCCTCTGCGATGCTTCTTCCATTATGTTCCTACACTCCTTACTATTGCTAGTACCCTCTCTCTCCCACCTGCAACTCTCCCTCTGATTTGATTTTCTCTTTGTTATGAAACCAACTCCCAAAGTATAAGAAAAGAGAGATCAACACCTTAGAAATAAGCCACTTCGAGGGGCCAACCTAGTTCACATTACATAAATGAACAATTCTTGGATTAAGAAAACGACAAAAATTCCTTTCTATATATAGGAGTCCATGGGGTCACAATATAATCCTAGCTGACCTAACAATAATAATGTAAGGGCACACCAATAACAATATTGGGATTTTATGGGGCACAATAATAACAATATGGGGACTACATGGGTGCAACAATCAAAATAAGTGGGTTACACTAACAACAATAAGGGACTATACTAGTAATATAGGGACCTAACATGCCCCTCTCCTTCAAAAATGTGTTTTCCCTAATTCTTAAGTAGTTCTGGATGATTCTGTATAAAATTCTCATCCTAGTGGGTAAGTTCCTCCACTTGATGAGATACTCTGAAATTTATCGATTTTTTAGCTGTTGAGTTCTTGTTTTCGTGACAGATTCAGGTTCCAATATGATTTTTCCTTCCTCATCAAGTTCTGGAAATATTGTTTGAACTCGAAGCTTGTCACCTATAACCTTATTTAAGCATGAAACATGGAAAATTGTGTGTACTAGTGAAGAAGAAAGAGACTCGAATTTGTATGCCATAGTACCAGTTTTTTGCAACACCTTGTTAGTACCATAGTACTTTGGCGATAATTTATTACCCTTATTAGCTTACTTGAGGGACATTTGTTTGTATGGTTGTAGTCGTAAAAATACCCAGCCTCCTACATGAAAACTTCGCTCATTGCGATGTTGATTTTCCCGTTGTTTCATTCGATTTTGTGCCAAGTTTAGTTATCGTTTAAAAGTTGGAGAACTTGTTGTTGATACTCGATGTGATATTCCACTACTTGAACCTTAGAATTTTCTCTTAAATATGATGTGATGGTTGGAGGATGATATCCATAAAGTGCCATAAATGGGGTCATTTTTGCTATAGTATGGAAGGAAGTGTTATACTACCATTCAGAGAAAGCTATACACTTGACCCATTTTCTTTGTTTATCAGATACAAAACAATGAATATATCCTTCCAAAAATAAATTCACTATCTCAGTTTTCCCATCGGATTGAGGATGATAAGATGAGCTATGAGCTATT
This sequence comes from Pinus albicaulis, assembly GCA_034641835.2. Classification (NCBI taxonomy): domain Eukaryota; kingdom Viridiplantae; phylum Streptophyta; class Pinopsida; order Pinales; family Pinaceae; genus Pinus; species Pinus albicaulis. The sequence goes on from CM076580.1 coordinate 1,347,616,902, forward strand.
TGAGTACCCAAAAAATAAAATAATTCCATCCAAAAATCTCTAATTAAAATGGGATCTCTGTTGCTTACAATAATATTTGGGTTTCCATGCAGCTTTTGAATGGTCTCCATAAATGCATTTGCAATTGTGCCTGCTTTAAATCGATGAGATAATGGACAAAAGTTTTCATAGTTGGTAAGTCTATCAAATACCACAATGATGACACTCTTTCCTTGATAATTAGGTAAACCTGTGATAAATTCCATTGAAAACTCCTCCCAACATTGAATAGGAATGGATAAAGGATGTAGTAGACCCAGGGTCTTAATTCTCTCAACTTTATTTTGCTCGCAAACCAAACATTCCACCACAAACTTTTGAATATCAAATTTAAGGCCATCCCAAAAAAATATTTCTTCACCCTCTGGTAAGTTTTTAAAAATCTTGAGTGTCCTCCTAGGGGAGTGGTGTGCAATTCAAAAAGAATCTTTTGTTTTAGTTGGGAATTATTACATATATATAAGCCATCTTTGTACCAAAAAGAATCATTTTTCCAACTAAATGTATCAGATGTACTGGGATCTTACTGCAAAATTTGAATGAGTGTCCACACTTCTTCGTCATTATTCCATTCCTCGCTTGCTTTGGTTAGCAAATCTGGTTGGATAACAGAAATGGCACAAAGCAATGCTTCCACCTCCTCATCCGTTCTTGAGAGTTAATTTGCAACAACATTTAGCTTCCATTTTTTGTAGATGATTTGAAAGTCATAGCCAAACATCTTTGTGACCCATTTTTGCTTCTTTTTTTAATGTAGTATTTGTTACAAAAGGTATTTAAGACTATCATGATCATTTTTTACCTTTAAGTGTCTTCCATTAGGTAAGGTCGCCATTTCTTTAATGTATGTAGTATTTCCAACATTTCCTTATCATAAATAGATTTATGTAAATACTTTCCTTTGATTGGATTACTTTCAAAATTAATGTCTTCTTTCTTTCATTTAAACAACACCAATTCCATTTCTTGAGACATTGCATTCCACAATAAAGGTTTTTGTGAAGTCTAGCATAGCTAAGACCAGTGCGTGGCACATTTCCTCTTTAATATGTTCAAAGGAATTGGTTGCTTCAGGAGTCCATGAAAATTCACCTTTCTTCAATAATGTTGTTAGAGGTGCTGCTATTCTCCTACAATTCTTAACAAACTTGTGATAGTACCCTGTTAACCCAAGAAATCCTCACAATTGTGTTATGGTTGTGGGGAATTTCCATTCTTTAATAAATTTAATTTTGTTAGGGTCTACCTTAACACCCTCATGAGATACAATATGAGCTAGATATTCCACCTCTTGTACTCCAAAGAAATAGTTGGAGGTTCTTTCATATAATTGTTTCTCCTTCAATATTTTGAGCACCCTGTTAACATGTTGAACATGATCCTTCCAAGACTTGTTGTAGATTAGTATACCATCAAAAAATATTAACACAAATTATATAAGGAAGGGTTTGAAAATGGAATTCATCAACCCTTGAAATGTAGAAGGTTCATTGGTAAGGCCAAAAGGCATGACCAAAAATTTCGTAATGACCCTCATGAGTTGAAATGTTGTTTTTAGAATATCTTCAGTCTTCATTCTAATTTTATGACATCATGAATGGAGATCAAACTTGGTAAAATAAATTTCTCCATGTAATTCATCAATCAGAAGAATGGGAACTTTTTCTTTAATAGTGAGCTTACTGAGCTCCCTATAATCTAGACACATGCACCATGATCCATCCTTCCTGTGCACCAATACTACTAGAGCAGAGAAAGAACTTTAACTAGGTTGAATTATACCAACCTCTAACATTTATGCAATCATCCGTTCAATTTCGCTCTTTTGGACATAAGGATGTATGTAAGGCCTCACATTTGGAGGAACAATTCCTGGGATCAAATGAATAGTATGATCATGATCATGAATAGCTAGGAGTCCTTTCGGAGTTTCAAACACCTTGGAATGATTGCCCAAGATTTTTTGTATATCTAGAGAAGTAGATGATTTTGATGTTGGAAATTATAGTGAGCATAATTGTCCAATTATGCCTCATTGTTATTTTTTCATAAGATTTCTCATGACATTAGAGGTTATCATCCTCCCAGCTTCCCTGTGATGCCCCGTAATTCAACTTCCTTTCCTTCCAAAAAAGAGAAGTTCTTGAAAATTAAAAGCTATCATCCCCAAAGATTGTAACCATTATAATCCTAGTACAACATCAAAACCTACCATTGGAATGGAAAGAATTGGACTATTCAATACATATTAACCCTTGGTTAGCTTTATATTATGGCACTTTCCAAAGGAATTTATAGTTCCTCCATTTGCAACCATCACTTGACACTCTGGTGCTGGGTATAGGAAGAAATTCAATTCCTTGCTTACCTTACAATGAATAAAATTTTGGGTACTACCTGAATCAATCAACACTATTACATTTTTATTCTTGATATGACCTTCTATCTTGAGAGTTCGAGCAGTGGTAATTCCTAGCCATTCATTACCAGATATGGTCCGAACAATTTCTTCCTTCTCTAGAGTTGTTTCCTGGTGTATGTCCTCTTCTTTTGAAGTTTCTTGTTCATTTTCTTCCTCCTCTTCCCAATCTATGTAAAATAATTTCTTCTTAGCACACTTATGACCTTTAGTTTATTTTATATCATAACTGTAGCATAGCCCTTTTTCTCTTTTTTCTTCCAATTTTTGTGGTGTCAACATTGTAGGTTGTGGAAGTATAGGAGTACCAACACTTCCATTTTTATATATGTGAGTGGTAGGCTTCCTTGTCGCCATAATTTTACTGTCAATTCTTCTTTCCAACCTGAATTCCTTATCTAATGAATCGGGTTCCCAATGGGGAACTTCATGTTGGATGTTATCCTTTAAAGTCCCTATAAAGACATCAATCATGTGTTCCTATGAAATATCAGTTGCCCTTATATTCAACTTTTGGAAGTCGTCAATGTTCTCCACCATTGAACCCTATCGTTTAAGATTTACCAATTGTCTAAAGAAGGTGTTTCCCTTTGTATCCGCATAACGTGCTATCATTTCCTACGTAAACATTGACCAAGTGATAACTTTTTTACGAGAGCAAAGCCATCGATGCCATAATGTAGTATTTTCTAAATATAAATTTGCAATGTGTACCTTTTGTGTGTTTTGCACATTATTGAGATAAAAATATGGCTCCATCCATAGTACCCATGTTACAGGATCCTTGCCATCAAACTTCGTCATATCGATCTTTGGAATATGGTTGGTCTTCAATCCAACATTAGAGTTTATGAAATCACAATGAACATTTATTTTTTTCTCATCATGAGTTTCATATACTACCTCTTACATTAGGAAGCATTTCTTGTATCAATTTTGTCAAACATTTCTTCAAACCTTCCATGTATGCTTTTATATCATTCTTCATGTATTCCATGTTGCCTTTCATTTTTTCATCAATGTCATCAATATTAGCTTCCATGCCATTCATCTTAGCTTCCATGCCATCCATGCCATTATTCAAACCATCCATCTCTGGTTCCATGCCTTTCTTCAAACCATCCATATTAGCTTCCGTTTCATATTTTTTACTTTTTGCGAGAGAAATTTTTTTTGCACTTGATCTTGTAATTTTTATATATCATTGCAATTATTCCTCTTCATGAGTCATAGTAGAACATTCTGAGGGATTAATGGGTGTTGAATTATTTTTAGGAGCCATTTTAGAACCCAATACTAATATCTATGCTTTAATATAACCTTGGAATCACTTCAAACTCATTTTTCAAGCAAGCATTATGCAATTTAAAAAAAAATACACACCTTTTTCTTACGTTTGAGGAGCTCAATATTGAAACTGATGTATCTGTGTATTTGTTTATCCCAAAGATTTTATCTTCCATATTTTAGTAGTGCTTTGAATTTTCTTTCCACTTCCATGGGTCTGGCCTGAATTGGATTCTTGAAGACAAATTTATGCCCAATATCCTGCAATGACCTAATTATGGACTCGTTCGGTAGAGCTAAATTGAACAACACTCCATGTGTCACTTTTTCTCCTTTGGCTATGAACTTCATAGACAGGAAACTAAATTCTATCTAATTTCTGTCACTTTTTACATAATTCCAATCCGATGCTCAAAGAGAGAGTTATGAATATTTTCCCAAGGTCTCCTCTTTGAGATTAAATTAGGGAGCCTGCAAAAACCCTAACGTCCACATATCATATCTACGAAAATATTGTGAAACAAGATCTGAAAATTTTACATGATGTTCCTCAGGCTTTCTTCACAAATTGATTTTTTTAGCTTTTTAATCTTTATAGAAAAAAGTTATAGCAAAAATTCCACAATGACCTGTTTGAAGTAGTGAAACCCTAGAATCCAAAGCTCTGATATGAAATGTTATGAAACCAGATCCCAAAATAGAAGAAAAGAGAGATCGATGCCTTAGAAATAAGCCACTTTAATGGGGAAACCTCCTTTACATTACATAAATGAAAAATTATTAGATGAATCAAATAAAAAAACCTCCTTTCTATATATATGAATCCATGGGGTCACAATATAATCCTAGCCGAGCTAACAATAATAATGTAAGGGCACAAAAATAAAAATAGTGGGCTTTTATGGGGCACAATAATAACAATATGGGGACTACATAGGTACAACAATAACAATAAGGGGGCTACACTAACAATCGTAGGGGACTATACTAGTAATATAGGGACCTAACACTCTTACCAAACTTTATCGAGTGAGAAAATTTGTCTACTTGGGAAACTAAGTATCCACGTGGTGCGTTTCGAAATACCCATCAAATCCTTTCTTATAGTATTCTCATTGAGAAATCAATGACCCAGATTAGATTATAATCAATGGCTCGGATAATATTGACTTGATGTCTGTATTTTTCCAGAAGATTCGCACTTAGTTCTATTAATACCCTTTAATTATTTGAATTCCCTAAGTTTAGACTTAGGCATCTATTAAAAACAATTAATTATTTTAATAAAAACTCCTCTCGGTGGAATTTCCCAGAATGATTTCTAGGAATTTTGGAATACATGTTTCCAAGTCTCCCTGAAAATTATGAGGCTTAGAGCACATCCAATGCTACCATAAATCAACATTTATCATGCATAATTAAGGGTTGCAAGCTGGCATGAGGTGGAGATTGAAGTGTCCTTAAAGTTGGAGCCTAGGAACACTTTAGGGTGGCAAGGTGGTGCTAGTGTATAAAATTGATGCTAGTAGGGTGTTGAATAATCCTTCCAGTTGGATTTGGTAAAACTATGGCATTGGTGCATCCTTTTAGGCAGTTTAGGATTCTTGATAAACTTGAATGCTTTTCTAACTGAGTACGATGGAGTTGATGATTCTCTTTAGTCAGTGCTTATAAATTATTTTACTTGTCAATTATATTAGAAATAATTTGGAGATTTACCCTAAAAGGGTTTCCTCCTAAGACTTTCTTGTGTATTATTCATGTGATGTGATGTGTTGTCGATTTGATTTGTGAAAATTTTATTTAATGATTTTAAATTTTAAAATTAATTGAAATTAAGTGAAATAATAACTTACCCCACTCTCAGTATTTCCAATAGTTGGTATTTGGTATGAGAGTTGGTTCCTCCACAACAATTTAACAGTTGGAAGGTAGATCATGGATTGCACCAAAAGTGGAACTCCATTGTTTTATGGAAGAAATCTGTGTTTTGGAGTAGAAGGATGAAATAATTTGTTCAAGAATGAGGATTTTATGACTTGCGATCTATACAAAGTGGATTCATTGATCCCTTACTCCTCCAAAGGATTATGCTAGTAAGAAAAATTATTAAAGCAACACAAGAAGTCCATAATATTGTATTAAGTGACATAATATTATCCAAAATATTAAGTCCATAATATTGTATACAAAATAGGTTTGGGACAAGATTTAAAGCATATATGAAATTCATAAGAAAGTCAAAGAGGATAAGCTTCAAACCTTTGGAGGAAAATTTGAGCAGCTAAAAATGAAGGAAGAAAAAAATAGTGTATACTACTTTCTCTATGTAGATGAAATAGTAAACTCCATGGAAGGATTAGTAGAGAATAAAGTGATTGTTTGAAAGGTACTAAGCTCTCTTCCGATTAAATTTTATTATAAGGCCTTAGTTCTAGAAGAAATATCAGATCTAGCTATGTTCAGCATGAATGAGCTACATGGAATACGTATAGCTTGAGAAATGAGAACATAATAGGAAATTCCATCGTAAAGATAAGAAAATTTCAAGGCATCTAAGAATATAAGGAATAACATGATACATTCAAAGTCAAGCTTCGGTTGTAACTATAGTGATGAATAAAATGAATAAATAGGAAACTTTTTAAGGAAGCTATGGAAACTAAGTGGATAGTACAAAGGTAAGCTCCCTTTGAAATGTTTTAATCATGGTAAAATTGGTCATTTTTACTTGAAGTTTCCTTATGCAAAGTGTTCATACAACGACGAGGAATATGAAGCTCCTAAGAAAAATAAAAAAAATGAAAAGAGACAAGAAACAAAGTAAAATAAAAAAGTTCTAGAAATTTCTATATTCAAAAGGAAATATTTCTTCATCTAATGATGAAAGCGACAGTGACAGTGAGTCAGAAATATTGTTATTCATGGTAATGTATAATAAAAAGGAAACCCTTGAAGATGATAAATTCAAAGCAAAAATAGATCTTGAGAGATAAATGGTTAGTTTTGTAAAATATTTAAAAGTAGAAAGGAAAAATGTCAAGGCATTGGAGGAAGAGCTAAGTGAACTAAAATAGCATTCTCAAAGTCTCACCAAAAGGTCTGAAGAATTAGAGAAAATCATTATAATTTTGAAATTCCAGTTAGATGAAGCTAGAAATATTGAAGAAATACTAAAAAAATGAATTCGAATAAAATGGTAAGATAAATGAAAGCTTAAAAGTAGAAATAGTTTCACTAATAAAGGAAGTTCACAAGAAAAGTGTTCAACAAAATTTCATAAATAACACTAAAATTTTGTATGAAATTATCAGTTATTAAAGGCCATGTGACAATAAATCTAGATTAGGATAAAAGCCAACCTAAGTTGAGAAGAGATAAAGCAACATGATTACAATAAAAGAAGTGGAATAGAACAGTCATTAAGGTGTCATAAATATTTCTATAAAGATGGAGGAAGGCAAGCCCTTGGAGGATAATATTAAACCAAGAGAAGGTCAAGATGAGTGATTCAAAAGAGTGTGGACAACAACCAAGAATGGATAGGACTCCATATTTCTAGAGCATTTCCTCCACCTAAAATATCCTCCACTGTCAAGTACCAAAATATATTTCTTGGGCACAAAGTTATGGATTGTAAAGGTTATGCTAGGAATGGAAGCAACAATGGAAGCTACTCTACGAATGAATATCGTAGAAAGACTCGAGAATATTATAGCTAAAACTATAACATTTGGATCATCAAGTAATGAAATATAATCTTTCAAGTGCAACAATTTTGGACTCATAATAAATCATCGTGGGATGATCATTCCTCCAATGGAGCCAAAGCATGATTTTCAAAAATAACTTTCAAGATTTTGGAAAAATAAGGTTGAAAATTATGAAATTTATCTACAAGAAAAAAAAATTAAAGTGTTTGGTACATTTTCAGTAGATGCTCAATACAAACAATAGAGGATAGAGCCAAATTTGTAACCTTACAAAAGGAAAGTGATGGAATGGTTTTGTTTAGAAATGATTGGTTAGCCATGATTTTGGGAAAGGGTACAATCAAGCTCAAAATCAAGGAAACCAAGGTACAATTTTTTTTTCTTTGAAAATATTAAGCACAATATCCTAAGTGTGAGTCAAATGTGTTACCAAGGGAACACACTTTATTTTCTACTCTAAGAAATCTGAAATGAGAAAGAAAAATCCAAGTAGATTAGTGGAAACAACATCAAGGAGTCCAGATAACATATACATCTTGGATGAAATTGGAAAGGAAAGTTGTTAGTTGGTGATGAAATGAGAAAGTTTCATTTAGTACAAGAGAATGGGTCACATGTGTTGTCAAATATGAAAAATAAAAAAATTAAGGGATGTTGTAGAAATATTGAAACCAACAAGAACCATGTGTAAGAATTTCCAGCATGGAAAAAAATTAAGGGTTGAGTTCGGAACCAAGGAACACTCCACTTCAAAACCAAAGGAGTTGTTACACATTGATCTATGTAGATCAATGAGAACTAAATGGCTGGATGGTGAATAATAATTCATGTTTCCTATCAACATCTACACAAGAGTGACATCAGTATGTTTTCTAAAGAAAATGTGAGAAGTATTTGAATGTTTTGGGATCTACAAAGAGATGGTTGGAAATAATACTGATTTGAAAATCAAATGCTCAAGATCAGGTAATGGAGGATAAATCATGTGTAAATAATTCCAACACTTTTATTAAGAACATGTAATAAAATTATAATCCTTAGTAACAAGAACACCTAGGTAAAATGGAGTTGCTGAAAGGAAAAGGAGAGTGGGAGAGTAAATCTAGAACTATATTGCATGACTCTAAAATATGTAATATTTTTTGGGTGAAAGGAGTAGAAATAGTTGTTCGTATTCTCAAAAAAGTAATTCTAAAAGGTAACAATTACAAGACTTCGTATGAACTATGGAAATGGATACTGGAAAATTTCAATCACTTTAGAGTCTTTCAAAGAAAATGTTATATATGAAGGGATGACAAAAAGGTTGAAAAGCCTGATTGTTACTATATGGGGGCATAGTTGTTGGATACTCAAGAAAGAGAAAGGTGTAAAAATGTTATAATATGAGACTGAGCAAGATCGTGTAAGTCATAAATGTAACAGATGATGAAATGCATGGGAAAAGGACCGAGCAAGGAAGCACATATTCAAAGGAGCAAGAGATTGAAGAACCAAAGCAAGAAGAAAGAAAAAAAGAAGAGGAATGATTAGAAGAAGAGCCAATTATAAACTAAGAAGAAACGAAATATAATAAATAGGAACCTTTTGAGCACTTATTGTTGGGTGTGGAGCCTGATTATCTTGTTTATTTTGTATCATAGCGTTGGACCCTTGTACCTTAATGGGGCGGCAACGCCGCCCGAAATTAAACATTGCCTGGGGGGTCCAGGGGGGGATGAATGAGACTTTATGGAGCCCCCCACTGATGAGGGGTTTCGAGGGAACCACCCCCAAAGTTAAAAATAGATGTAAAATTTCCTTGTAAATCTAGTCAATCTGGGCCATTCATTAAGCGGATGATCTAACGGCAGAATTTATGTTTAGTTAGGGTTTTTTTCCCTAGAAGGCAACCCCTCGCTTGTATGAGGGCATTTTATTGCAGCTGTGTATTGTATGTGTATTCTCAGAGCGAGAAACAGATAGGGAGACTGTGAGAGAGATCAGAGGATATTACAGTGGATCTGTTGTAGGTTGTGTCTCTTCATTTTTCTGGATAATAGAAAGGAAGGACTAGTTGTTCGTGGTGGATGTAGCCCAAAATGGGTGAACCATGTATATTTGTGTCTCTCTAGTTTTATTGTTTTTGTGTACTTGTGTCTTCCGCATTATTTATGTGTTTCATTGCTCTGTAATATATAATTTTCTAACAACTAGTATCAGAGTCAAAGGTCTATTTGGATGATAAACTCGCAGGAAAGAAGGGTCACTGGTTCGAGTGGGAGAAATGGCGGAAGATGGTAAATTTAGGGTTGAGAAATTTAATGGCCAAAACTTCCCATTGTGGAAGATGCAAATGGAATATTATCTGTATCAAAAATATCTTTACCTACCATTGAGCAGAAAAATAAAGAAGTCGACGGCTATGACAGACGCAGAATGGGAGATTCTTGATAGAAAGGCACTCGGAATAGTATGGTTGTGCCTCGCAGCCTTGGTAGCCTTCATTATTTCAAAGGAAACAACAACAGAGGGTTTGATTAAGGTGTTGGCGAAATTATATGAAAAACCGTCGGCCTCAAACAAGGTATTTCTTATGAAATGTTTATTTAATTTTAAGATGTCGGAAGGTGGATCTGTTGCGGACCATTTAAATGATTTTAATACAGTTACCAGTCAGTTAAGTTCTGTAGGGGTAAACTTTGATGATGAAGTTAGGGCTCTTTTATTTTCGTGCTCATTTCTAGAAAGCTGGAATGGTTTAGTTATGGCCATTAGTAACTCTGTCTCTGGATCTAGTACTTTAAAGTTTGATGATGTTGCCAGTGCTATCCTTAGAGAGGAAATGCAACGGAAAATCTCCAGTGAGACATCGGGTAATGCTTTTAGTGCAGAGTTTAGGGGAAGAAGAATGGAAAGAGGAAAGAGCTCAGGATATCGTAGTAAATCAAGGAAAGGCAGATTCAAGTCCATATCGGGGACAGTGTGCTAGAAATGCAGAAAGAAAGGACACCTAAAGAAAGACTGTAGATCTTGGAAGGGAAAAGAAGGAGACACATAGCAAGAAAACAATTATGAATCAAATGAGAAAGGTGATGTGTTGCAAGATTCTTTGATTCTTTCTTTTGAAAATGTTTCTGATTCCTGGGTGGTAGATTCAGGGGCCTCATTCCATGCCACACCTGATAAGAAATATTTTCATGACTATGTTCAAGGAGGATTTGGACAGGTCCGTTTGGGTGATGATAAACCCTATAAAATTGTTGGAATGGGTAAATTTCTTGTAAAAAAACAGAATGGAAACAAATGGCTATTAAAGGAGGTAAGGCATGTTCCAGATCTAAAGAAAAATTTGATTTCAACAGGGCAGTTAGGCAGTGAAGGTTGTGTGACAACTTTCACAGATAAAACTTGGAAGGTCACTAGAGGAGCCCTGGTAATAGAAAAAGGCGAAAAGGTTAGTACATTGTATTTATGCAATGGTATTTCTAACTCTGTTAATGATTTAACTTCCAAAGGAGCAGATGCAGCATTATGGCATCATAGGCTTGGACACATGAGTGAGAAGGGGATGAAGATTCTTCACTCAAGAAATTTGTTGTTGGGTTTGAAGAATGTTGATTTGGATTTCTGTGAGAATTGTATTTATGGAAAATAGAAGAGAGTCAGATTTATTAGAGTTGGGAAAGAAAAGAAGAGCGAAAAATTAGAGCTTGTGCAAACATATGTATGGGGACCTACTCAGGTATCATCTCTCAGTGGCTCTCGTTATTATGTTACTTTTATTTATTATGCAACTAGAAAAACATGGATTTATCATATTTAGAATAAATCTGATGTATTTGATACTTTCAAGAAATTGAAAGCTTTGGTTGATATTGAGACAGGAAAGAAGTTGAAGTGTCTTAGACCAGACAATGGAGGTGAATATTGCAACAAAGAGTTTGATAGGTATTGTTCAGAGCATGGAATTCGGGAAGAGAAGATGGTTCCAAGAACACCACAAGAAAATGGTGTGTCAGAAAGAATGAAAAAAACAATCATGGAGTGTACAAGGTGCATGAGATTGCATGCATGATTGCCTTTACAATTTCGGGTAGATGATGTAGATACTGTTGTTTATCTCATAAACAGAGGGCCTTCAAGTTCCTTGGATGGTTGTATTCCAGAGGAAGCATGGATAGGTAAAAAGGTAAACTACCCTTTTTTAAAGCCTTCTAGTTGTGAGGCCTTTGTCCATATTAATAAATAAAATAGAACAAAGCTTGAGGAAAAATCAAAGAAATGTACCTTTATTGGATATGGTGATAATGATTTTGGTTATCGCTTATATGATTATGAAAATGACAAAATAATTAGGAGCAGAGATGTAATATTCAATGAAAAGGTATTGTATAAGGATCAATTGCAGGAAAAGAAATAGGAAAAATAAAACAAAGAATACACAGTTCTTGATGAGATCATAGAAAAAGTAAAGGTGCCTGAAAATAATAATAATCAACAACCACAACAACAGCAACCACCACAACAACAAAAGGCACCTCAAACACCTTAAAGTGGTGTTAGAAGATCTACCAGGATAAGTAGACCACCTAAACGATACTCTCCTTCATTTAATTATTTATTGTTGACTGATTATGGTGAACCCGAATGTTATGAGGAAGAAATGTAGGTTGAAACTGGGAAGAAGTGGGAGCTATCCATGGAAGAAGATATGGACTCCTTAATGCATAACCAGACTTGGGACTTAGTCAAGTTGCCTGCAGGTAAAACTACATTATAGAATAAATGGGTTTACAGGCTGAAGGAAGAAGATGGAGGAAAATAGAGGTACAAAGCTAGACTTGTGGTGAAGGGGTTTGCACAAAAGAAAGGTATTGATTTTGATTAAATATTTTCTCTTGTTGTTAGAATGACTTCAATCAGAACTATTTTAAGTCTTGTAGCAGCGGAAGATTTACATCTTGAATAGTTAGATGTAAAGAAAGAATTTCTCCATGGAGATTTGGAGGAAGAGATCTATATGCAGCAACCAGAAGGATATGAGGTCAAATTGAAGAAAAAATTAGTGTGTAGGCTAAAGAAGAGCTTGTATGGCTTAAAACATGCTCCAAGGCAGTGGTATCTAAAATTTGACAGGTTTATGTTTGAACAAGGTTATGCTAGATGTCACTATGATCATTGTGTTTATTTGAAAAATCAAAATGATGGTAGGTATATTATATTATTATTGTATGTAGATGACATGCTTGTTGCGGGGTCTAACATGCAAGAAATAAATGTGCTCAAAAGAAAATTGTCAAATTCATTTGCAATGAAGGATTTGGGAGTTGCATAACAAATCCTTGGTATGAGAATAACTAGAAACAGGAAAAATCGCAAATTAACACTGTCTCAGAATGAGTACATACAAAAGGTGTTGAAAAGATTTAATATGCAAAATGCAAAACCAGTTACTACACCTTTTGCTATCCATTTCAAAATTAGTAAGGAGATGTGCCCCAAGACCCAAGAATAAATGTACTATATGTCTAAATTTCCATATGCATCAGCAATTGGAAGCTTAATGTATGCAATGGTCTGCACAAGGCTTGATATTGCACATGCAGTGGGAGTTGTAAGCAAGTACATGAAAAATCCAGGAAAAGAACATTGGATGGCAGTAAGATGGATTCTCATATATTTGTGAGGTACCAAAAGTTAAGCATTATGCTTTGGTGGTTCAAACATTTCTCTACAGGGATATGTTGATGCAGATATGGCAGGTGACAAAGATAACATGAGGATCACTACAGGATATGTATTTACTATAGGTGGAACAGTTGTTACTTGGGTTTCAAAAATCCAAAGTGTTGTTGCATTTTCAACAACAGAAGTAGAACATGTTGCTGCTACAGAGGCTAGTAAGGAAATGATTTGGTTACAAAGGTTTATGGATGAATTGGGTAAGAAGCATGATATGGGAATTTTATACAGTGATAGCCAAAGTGCCATTCATCTTGCGAAGAACTCAACATTTAATTCTAGGACTAAACACATACATCTCAAGTGCCATTTCATACGGTCAGTATTGGAAGATGGACAGTTGAAGCTGGAAAAGATACACACTAGCCAGAATCCTACAGATATGCTAACAAAAGTTGTAACCATGGAGAAACTGAGAATATGCTCAGTTTCAATTGGTCTTCAAGGATGACGATGAAGATGAGAAACAACCAGGTCCAAAGAGGAGTCATTTTCCAGCAAATGAAGCAGCAGTGTAGTTTCTACAATTAGTCTCCAAGTAGGAGATTGTTGGGTGTGGAGCCTAATTATCTTGTTCATTTTGTATCACAGCGTTGGACCCCTGTACCCGTTGCCCCCCAAAATTAAACGCTGCCTAGGGGGCCCGGGGGGGGGGGGGGGTGGTGTTGCCTTGTAAAGGTATAGTAATTTCTAGTCAATATGGGCCGTTCATTAGGTAGATGATCTCACGGTAGAAGTTATGTTTAGTTTAGGGTTTTTCCCTAGAAGGAAACCCCTCGATTGTATGAGGGCATTGTATTGTGACTGTGTATTGTATGTGTATTCTCAGAGCAAGAAACAGATAGGGAGACTGTGAGAGAGAATAGAGGATATTACAGCGAATCTATTGTAGGTTGTGTCTCTTCATTTTGCTGGATAATAGAAAGGAAGGACTGGATATTCGGCGTGGACGTAGCCCAAACTGGGTGAACCACGTATATATGTGTCTCTCTAGTTTTATGTGTTTTTTTGTGCTTGTGTTTTCCGCATATTTTATTTGTTTCATTTCTCTGTAATATATAATTTTCTAACACTTACTATGGTATCAGAATAATCACCCATAAATGTAGACCATTGGAGATATGAATACAATAATAGAAACGAGAGAAAGTCAAAAAACATGCATTCCAAGAAAAATACATATTGTGCTACTCTCCATAGTTGAGCCTAAGAACTTTGAAGAAGCCATGATGATCATTGGATGAAATCCTTGGAAGGGGAACTAAACTAGATTGAGAAAAATGATACATGGGAATTAGTTCCATCACCTAAGGACAAGAAATTTATTGGAACAAAATAGGTTTTTATAAAAAAACTGAATAAAGATGGACAAATAACTAGGAACAAAGCAATATTGGTATGTAAATTATATGTGCAAATTCAAGGGATAGATTTTGAAAGAAATATTTTCACTTGTTTCTAGAATAGAACAAATTACGATGTTCTTGGCTTATGCTTGCTAAAGAAGCATAAAATTATACCAAATTGAGATAAAATCAACCTTTCTAAATGGAGAGTTAGAAGAAAAATGCTAAATAAAATAGTCATATGGTTTCCTACTAACTGCAAAGGAAGATTATGTTTCCATATTGAAGAAATCCTTGCATGCTCTCAAGAAAGCACCTAGAGCCTGATACATGAGACTATACAAGTATTCACAACAAAAAGGATTTAGAAGAGGAAGTGTAAATAGAAAATTATATATAAAGGTTAATCAAGACAAGATGACTATTATTGAAGTATAAATCAATGGAATTATCTTTAGAAGCAACAATTTCATGTTAAGTAAGAAGTTTTCCTCGGATATTTAGAATAAGTTTGATATATCTCTACTTGTAGAGTTGAAAATATTTTGAGGACTCCAAATATCTCAGGAAGATAAATACATATTAATTTACCAAACCAAGTACATCAAGGACAATGAATCTTATATAATATGGAAAAATAATTTTTTAGTTGTTGGTTCACATTGACCACCGAAACTATTGTTTGTTGTGAAGCGCATATCAAATAATAATTGGCCCAAACTATAATTGGCCCAAAACTATAATTGGCCCAAACTATTGGCCCAAACTATAATTTATTGGCCCAAACTATAATTGGCCCAAACTATTGGCCCAAACTATTGTTTCTATGTATTTATTGGCCCAAACTATAATTGGCCCAAACTATTGGCCCAAACTATTGTTTGTTGTGAAGCGCATATCAAATAAATGAATCCCGAAAATTTAAATAACTTCATAAAGCAATTTGAGGTATATTGTAGAATTCGAAATGTTTTTGATGAATCTACAAAAATTCAGTTAGTTATACTTAGAATGGGGGAATGACTTTGATTTTTTGGGAAATTAAAACTCAATCAGATTTGAATAAAAAAGGTAAAATTATGTCTTCATGGTCTAAGTTTCTTAAAGCTCTTAAAATACAATTCTATCCTTTAGGATATATGCAACAAGTCGTAATGTATTGGCACCATTTAAGGCAAGGTAAAGGACAGAGTGTGCAAGAGTTTACATAGGAATTCAGGAAGAAGGAATTATCACTTAGTATTCCATTAGACACATGGGAAACATTGTTAAAGTATATTGGAAGTTGCATTCTTATTTGTGACATAGATTGCTTATGTTTAATCCAACAACTTTGATGAGGTGTGTGTACAAGTCGTTCATGTTAAATTAGGTGGTAGACCTTTTCAGTCAAGCTTTTCAAAGAAACCATTCAAGCATTCATAGGGAAAATATTCCAAAGAAGGAAAAGGGAAGAACAAGTTGAAAGGGAATAAATCGACAACAACCATGAAGGAAGGAGAAAGACCTACTTCTACTCATTATCAAAGGGTTGGACATGATGACTCCAAATGTTAGAATCTTAATCCTGAACTTAAATCGAAGGAGTTACTTAAGAATAAGGGTGAGATGAAATATAATGCTACATTCCAACAAGATTTTGGATTTGATTCTGGTGATGAGAAGAATATTATCGCTATGGGTATAAGAGGTATACCTTCTGAAGCTAGTTCTAGTTCTACCTATTCTACATCTTCTTCAAAATCTAATAATGTGATTGAGGAAAAGAAGAGATTTGAATTGTTTCACATAAGGATTACATCCAAACACACTAGTGGATCACAAGTAAATTTAATATCTGAGGAACTAGTAATGAAATTAGGATTGGAAATTGAAAATTATCCAAAACCATACCCTTAAGGATGGTTGAAAGAAAATACTCAGATGCATGTCACAAAACAGTGTCGATTAAGGTTTTCAATTACAACTAATTTTATTGATGAAGTTCAATTAGATGTGATTCATTTGGATATATGTGGAGTGGTATTGGGTAGTCCATATCTTTATGATCGAGATGCCATATTTCATAGTAAGGATAATAAGTATCATGCCTGTAAAGATGAAATTGAATATGTTTCACGGAACACAAAATTAAGACAAACTTGGATTTAATCAATGTTATTCAGACGAAAAGGTTAATGAGTTCAAGCAAAAAGTATGTTCTCATGATTTTCAAAGAACAACTTAAAGATAAGTATGATGTTTTTCAATGGTGTGATTCTCTGTTTAAGGACAAATTGGTTGAAATAGTAGAATCTTATAATGAAATGTTTTAAGAAAAAAAATTTTACCTCCACAACGATAAATACAACATGAGATTCAACTAGATTTAAGAAGTGGTTAACATTAGTTTCGTATTGCAGAGAATGATATAAGGAGTGACTACATTTAAGACTAGATAAGGGATTTTTGAATGGTTGGTTATGTTGTTTGGGTTATGAAATACTCTAGAAAATTTTATGAGTGATGAATGATGTTTTTTGTCCTTTTATTGATAATATTTTCATATTATATCTGGATGATATTCTTATTTTCAGTTCAAGTTTGGAAGAACACGTAAAGCATGTTAAACAAGTTTTTGATGTGTTGCATAAAGAGAATCTTTATCTCCGACTCTCTAGATGTGAATTTGGAAAAACTTCCTTAGTATATATTGGTTACATAGTTGGACATGGTCATCTAAAAATAGATCCAACTAAAATTGATGTGATTGTCAAGTGGCCAAGACCATAAAATGTGACAGAAGTTAGAAGTTTCTTGGTTGTAGTTCAGTATTGGAGGAAGTTTATTTCTCATTTATCTTTTATTGTATCACCACATCATGCCTTAAAAATTCCTAAAGTCTCATTTCAATCGAGAGGAAAACAAAAAAATTCAGTTGACACTTTAAAGCGTAAAATTATTACAACTCCAATCTTGGCTTTACCAGACATTCAACAACAATTTGAAATAGAAATTGATGCTAATGGGTATGCAATAGGTGCAGTATTATTGCGAAAACGAAAGCCTATTTTTTTTCGTTCAGAAATATTTTATAAAGTTTCTAACTATCCAACATATGATAAAGAATTGTATGCATTAGTGGAAAGTGTTAAAAAATGGAAACATTATTTTATGGGAAAAGAAACAATCATTCATACAGATCATCAACCACTTCAATACCTTCAATCTAAAACTAAGTTGCAATAGTCTTGACATTATAGATGGATAGGGTTTTTGTAGAAATTTCATTTAATAATCAAATATAATAAAAGTACTACCAATAAAGTAGTTGATATGTTATTAAGACCTTCTTTGAATGCTTCAGCTATTCTGCAAAACACTTATTTAGGACATGAAATCTATAAAGAACAATATGCTCCAAATACCGATTTTTTGGATGTTTATGAATCACGAACTCATGGTGCTCAGGTGGAAGAAGTGAATTATCATGTTCATGACAGGTTATTATACCATCTCGACAAGTTGTGTATACCATAGGGAGAAAGAGTGCATATGATCATGGAAGCACATTATTCTCGTGTTTGAGGGAATTTTAGTGTAGGTAAGATAGTGGAACAATTACAAAGGTTATTATATTGGTCTCAGATGAATGAAAAAGTTCACATGTTCAAAATGTGTCATAATAATAATAGGAAGGTTTGTACTTCCAAGCGTGGATATGTTGAGTATCTACGAGCAGGACTCAAAGGCATGAATCCAAGCAAATCAAGGTGGATGGAGATTGGAAGGGTGAGGGAGTTGTACGCTCACCTCATGTCTGCTTAAAGCTAAACTTTTGGTGGACCAAAAGCTTCTAGTGGAGAGGAATGATCCAGAAGGATCCTCAAAATGCTCAAAATTGTACAGTCTCATATGCTCATGAAACTAGTGCCAAGTCGAAGAGCTTGTTGCATTGATTCCGGTGGTATATTCAGTTTGAAAAATGGCCTCTGTGTGAGGGAGAAAACACACTTTGGAGAAAAGCAGTTTGAAAAATGGCCTCTGTGTGAGGGAGAAAACACACTTTGAAGTTTTTCTCCAACAGGCAAAAATTGGGCCTTGTGGGCCAAGTGGAAGTCTCTCAGCAGGACACATACTAGGTCAAAGTCAAATTGCCACGTCAAAGTCAAACTCAACATCCAAGTCAAACTCCAAGTTCGAGCACAAACCCACGGCCTTCAACAACACATTTCAAAAAGTTACCATTGGACCATGACTTTACTTTGTTAAGCATTGGTGTGTTACTATATTTGAATTTTGTTAAAGTTGCAGGTGGGGAAAGTGTTGGTGGAGCCCGCCATATCTAGCAAGCACCCCAAACCCTGACGTGTTTCAAAATTCGACCAAATGGTGCCTCCAAACATAGTAGAGTTATTTTAACTTTCTACCATATGGTGTGGAGTATTAAAGCATGGTTATGGTAAGGAGCCTCCACAAATCACGTAGGGATTTTGATAAATATTCCAATGTCTAATGTTAAACCATATGCCATATTTTATATGCCATGGGAACATATGTATCCACCATTCATACTATGCTTATAACTTTATGTTATATTTACAATGCCACAGGGATTCTAATTTGTTAATGGCGGTACATAAGTTTGAACCATATGATAATAATTGGCACGAAGGAGATTCATAAGTGTCGTCATCATAACTTTGTAAAACCATAATACATAAGACATGCCCGTATATCATATGTTTCAATTGTTCTATGTTTAAAATATTTGGATAGGGACCATAATACATATATGGTGTAGGAGTTATAACAAAATTTTATGTATTTCAAACCCAATCCCGAGAGGTATGCGGGTTTGACCCCAGGACCTGTCCATTGGCTTTATAAAAGTATTGGCAATGCGCCAAAGCCATGAGAGTTGAAAGGTGTGTCTATAGAATTTGTTTTATTTGTTCCTCCAACTTCCTTTTGACTCATATATTGGCCAATATTGTGCCTTTTTGAGATCTGTAAGTTGCATTGGAGAGTTGAGGTTGAGGCCTATCTTTTAATAGTAGTCATTGATGCCTATGTGCACAATCCACAGTGGCTAATTTGATCTTAAAATATTTTATGAGAATTTTTAATATAACGAATGCCCATTGGAAGCAGAACCTGAGATGTAGTCCATGAGGGATGAAATTTATCATCATTTTTTTATGTGTTTGATTCTTTTCTCTTTTTTTCATTGTTCATTTTATATTTCAAGTTTTATGCTCAAGGCACTTACAGAATGAAATTTTCCTCATTTTTGCACTTAAAATCAACCTTAGTTAATATTCGGTGAAATTGTGCAAATAGTCAACTCTCCTATTTTAGGATCAAGGGAACTTTAACATAATATTGCAATGATATGTTGGGTAAGCTCACACTCCCTTCTAAATTGAATGTATGGTGATAAAATATGTTTTCTCTGCTTTCATATGGATACATCCCATTACTATAAGCAACATAAGAAGTATGTTATGTCCTATGTTGTACCAATTAATTGTTGTATTTCCCACATTGGTCTATTCATTTATAGGTTTTCACCTGAAAATTGGGTTTTCCATGAAAAGGCCTAACACAGGTGTTATTTAATCATATTCTGAATAAGCTTTGCAATGGTCGTGAAAATAAAATTGTGTAAAGCAGGGCTTTATGATAGGATATTTTGATGTTATCTTGGGTAAATCTATGTTTTGTCCTAAATTGAGTGGTTCCAAAAAAACCGATTTTTGGTCTGCATTGGGATACCATATGGACGAGTCATATTACTGTAATTAGCATAACTTGATATGTTTTGTGTTTTCTTTCTTAATCATTATATTTTCAATATCGACTCTTGGTTTCACAGGTTTTCAAATCCCCACTTATTTTTAAACTTCTTGTACATATTTTACAGTGAGGTATTATGATTGATAATTGGTTTTCCCTTCCAACCATAAGAAAAGGAGCAAGAGATATAAGAACCAAAGAAAGAATAAAAGAGGAGGAACAATTAGAAGAAGAGCCAATTATCAACCAAGAAGAAACAGAAGATAATCAATAAGAACCTTCTGAGCACTTAAATCATGGTATCAAAATAATCATCCATAAATGTAGAATGTTAGAGATATGAATGTAGTAATAGAAACGAGAGAAAGTTGACAAATATGCATTCCAGGAAAAGGATATATTGCACTACTCTCCATAGTTAAGCCTAGCAACTTTTAAGAAGGCATGAAGAACATTGGATCAAACCTTAGAAGAAATAAAGTAGATTGAGAAAAATGAGACACGGGAATTAATTCCAACATTTACGGATAAGAATTTCATTACAACAAAATGGGTTTTTATAAAAAAGTTGAACAAAGATGGATAAATAACTAGGAACACAGCAATATTGGTATGTAAAGCATATGTGCAAATTGAAGGAATAGATTTGAAAGAAACATTTTCACTTGTTTCCATAATGGAGGAAATTAAAATGTTTTTAGCTTATGCTCGCTAAAGAAGCATAAAATTGTACCAAATTTATGTAAAATAACCTTTCTAAATGGAGAGTTAGAAGAAGAAGTTTAAATATAGCTAGAAAGGTTCAAACTAACCAAAAAGGAAGATGATGTTTGCATATTGAAGAAATCCTTGTATTCTCTCAAGCAAGCACCTATAGCCTAGTAAGCTAGACTAGACAAGTATTCACAACAACAATGATTTAGAAGAGGAAGTGTAGATACAAATCTGTATATAAAGGTCAATCCAGACAAGCTCACTATTATTTAAATATACATGAATGAAATCATCTTTAGAAGCAATGATTGAAGGTTAAGTAAGAAGTCTGCGAAGGATATGTAGAATAAATTTGAGATGTCTCTACTAAGAGAAATCTTGTGACTTCAAATATCTTGGGAAGATAAAGGCATTCATTTCCAAAACCAAGTACATCAAGGACCAAATAGTGAATCTTATATAATATGGAAGAATACTTTTGTAGTTGTTGGTTCACATTTCCACCCAAACTATTGTTTTTTTGTGAAGTTCATATGAAATAACCATATACCACTTCTTATTAGTGTTTTGTTTAAGGTTATTTCTTATTATTATTATTATTTATGGTTAAATTTTATTTGATTCAACAATTAAAAAAAAGGAAAAAAGAATGGAGTTCGTGGGGGTTGTTCTATGTTCAACTTAAATTAAATTAAAACGACAATTTGAATCAAACTTAAAATAACATATCAAAAAACAAGTAATCGTCAAATTTTCAATTTATAGGTAAGATAAATTTGAAATTCCATTCTTCATTAACGTATAGATTTTATAGTGAGAATTTGTGCCTGAGAATTGGGTCCGTCTTGCCACCTTCACCGGTGGTATTCCATGATATGCTGCATAAGCTTGCAAGTGACCAAGAAAACGAAGATGGTGTACACCACGGAGCTTTAACATAATATTGTAATTATATGTTGAGTAAACTCACATTCCCTTCTAATTAATTGAATGTACCAACAAAAATTAGGTTTTCTCCGCTTTCATATGCATACATCCTATCACTATAATCAGCATAAGAAGTATGTTATGTTATATGTTGTGCGAGTCAATCATTGTATTTTCCACGTTGGTCTATTCGTTTATAGTTTTTCACCTGAAAATTGGGTTTTCCATGAAAAACCCTAACACGAGTGTTATTCAATTATATTCTGAATAAGATTCACAATGGCCGTGCAAAGAAAATTGTGTAGACCAAGGCTTTACAACAGGATATTTTGATGATAACTTGGGTAAATCGGTGTTTTGTCCTAAATTGAGTGGTTCCAGAAAAACTCTTTTTTTGGTCTGAATTGGGATAACAGATGAACGAATCATATTACTGTAATTAGCATAAGAAGCATGATATGTTTTGTGTTGTCTTTCTTAATCGTTGTATTTTCAATACCGACTCTTGGTTTCACAGATTTTGAAACTCCCCAATTATTTTTGAACTTCTGGTACAGATTTTATAGTGAGGTATTGTCCTTAATAATTGGTTTTTCATACCAACCATAACAAATGATAGTCAACAATATATTGAATATTCTTAGCAATTGACAATAAAATGAAGATGCTTATAAACACCAAGGATTTCTAATTCATATGTTGGGAAAATCCATCCTCCGTCATAAATTGAATCAAGCGTAACGGAACGACTTTTTTCGTTTATCTTTGGGATAATGGATGGATGTATTTTATTACTATAGGCATCATAATAACCTCATGGATATGACATGGACTAATCTACTAAAATAATTTAACGGTGTACTCTGCAAACCAATTTAATTAAGCCGATAAGTATCCGCTTATTGGAATTGTTACTTTGATCCCACCTCTTATTGGAATTGGGAACTTTAATCTTTTTGCTAATTAATATTTTTTTTGATCACGTGGTCTAAATTAATATGCTTATAGGTCTTGGCGATTCTATCAATGAATAAAATTTAAATTGATAACCTCCATACATATCTAAATAAGGTAATTAAACCCTATTTAAATTAATGTTTTAACCAAACTCTCATTACAAATTTACTATGTCTTTATTAATTAAAAATGTATATTGATTAATGAAAATTGTATGGGTGCATAACCTATTTTGAAAAGTGTCATATTATTTAAAAAACGCATTGAATAATGAAACATGGCCACATGTCCATTTCATTATCACAATAAAACTGAGGGTTTATAATGTAAAATTTTTGAATTTAACACTTTCTATGGCTTCTGAAATGTTGCCGCATTCACTCACGAAAAGATAAACAATTTGAATACATGCACTTATGGGTGTGTTTAATGATGAAATGCATTACATTTCGCATTACCTCCACTCGTGAAACAAAATACTCCAAATCGACTCCATGAATTCAAATATTCAAATTTGTGTTAAATGGATGGGAACGTGTGGGAGTGGATTGATGACATAGAATTGTCTATGCTTTCAAAGCGAAATTGAGTCCTTGAATTCAAAACTTCAAATGTGTGCTAAATGGATGGGAGCCTGTGGGAGTGGAGTGATAACATAGAATCATTTATGGTTTCAAATTGAAATCTCATATCCCATGATAACTTCAAGCCTTGTTCTTGTATTTGTCTTGTTCAGAATGCCATGTTTTTGTTAAATTTCCATGAGGAAATATTTCATACCATTTATCAAATAATGTTACAAATAAATACATGAAGTGTTGTCTCAAGATAGGGAAACTATCTTAGACACACAATCACTTAGTTGAGAGAACCTCTCAACCACACACCAATCTACGAAACCTAACAAGAGAAGATTGCTCTAGATAGAAATAATCACAATCAAGACAAGTAGGAATTACATTTTCCAACACATCCCCTTATTGACTACTTGTCTCAATATCAATCTGCAAAGTCTAGTTGTGGTCAAATATAACAAAATAATATGTCAATGTCCATATAAAGGAGCAACCATCCATCGAAATATGTGCATGCCAACTGCTGCAACCACCCGTCTCATAAGATGCCCTTCACATGCATGGCTCTGTCAACCATTATAACTGCATACATGAACCTATACCTAAATCCCCCTCCAACATCATCATCGTGATTTTTATCAGATTACCCATTACCATGCTTTGGTTTATATCATATTACCTTTAACCATGCCAACAAGGGCTCTCAGCCACCAAGGCTGTCAGTCTAGCCATTGAGGCTCTACACTCTGACTAAGGCTCTCCAACCACCAAGGCTCAACTTAGCCATGAAATCTCAACAGAACCACCAAGGCTAAACTCAGTAATAAAGGCTCAACACAACCACCAAGGGCCTCAAAACTACCACTAAGGCACTCCAGCCACCATGGGCCACATATATGCCACTAAGGCACTCCAATCAATAAGGCTCACCACAAACCGGAATCAACGAGGCTCGGGTTTTCTCAACTCACCCTCAACCATGCCAAGAATTTTGTTGGCTAAACCTAAACCACGCCTACAAGAACCCCTATCAACTGGACTCTTACACATGGTTTCTGGCTGACCACAAACCAACACTGCAAATACAAAGTGGTTTTCAGATTACGACGAACTTTATGGAGGTACACAAGCCTTTACAAGGATTACATTACACTCCAACTCTTGGAGTTTCTAGGTACATACTTTCCAAAGACCACTACAAAACATCCTAGACTTGCTTACACTTAAAATGTGTGACTCATAATACAACATAATGAGAATTATTTTTTCCATAAACTCACACAAACTATATTTTCCATCATCACCTAACTTTCAGTGTCTTTTTTTCACAAAATAAATATTTGCTACACTTCAACCTTATTATCCACCACGGAGTATCTTTACATCCTCTTTCTCTTTCTAGTTTAATTTTTGTCTTGGATTCACATGCGTGATTTGTTTGGGTATATAATTCTAACATAACCACTCCATTTAGTTAGCTAGGCTCAATGCTTATAATTCCAAAACATTTATAAAATTTCCTTTGGAGTTTGTAAACATGCAATCATAACCATTTTAATAAATTGAATTAATTTGATTAAGATCAATGTATTTATCTTAACATACTCCAAGTAAATTTAAATAATTTACTTTTCATTTTACCGTGGCACAAGATTGTTAAAATGATCTATCACAGTTGTAATCACCGTCGATGGTGTAAGCATTGTGAAGTGAACCCTTTGTAGTGAATTGGGAACAAGGTCGCTCAACTCATTGTTAGAGAAACCAATAGAGCTTAAATTCAATGCACTAAGATTGCTTGAAGCAAAAAATTGTTTGATATCGCAGATGGAAGAATCGAAGCAAGGAAAAGCTCTAGATTCCATCTCCAATCATCTCTATAATTGACCTATCCACAGGCCATGCAAATAAACTTCAACAATTGACTTATCAATGAGTTATCTCATCAACAAGTCTCAACAGAACAACGCATGTCGATGTACAACAAAGAGCTCCCCTATGTTTGAATCCTACAGCCTACTCCCACACCTTTCTTTGCTAAACACAAGTCTGAGCCACACTACCATCGCTCCACTGAATTGGTTGGCCCGTATAACAACAAGTCGTATTGTGCAAAAACAAATATGAAAAGAATAATTAACAATACCACCTCGTGACTGGAGAAAAATGAAGAAATGACATCAAGGTAACCGCCTCCATAGCTGGTCGAGGGATCAATCCATGCAATGTAAAAATTTTCTAGCATGACCCCCAAGAATTACATTGAAATATATCCAGGAACAGGCCTTCTAGTTGTTAGTATCAATGGCTACATTGTCCTCTCCCACGAAGGCATTCTCCGCATCCTCCCCCACGAGGGCGTCCGTAGTGCCATTGCCTTAGCTGGAAATTGAACCACTGTTCAATTCAATTATCTTTTAGGCTTGTACGGACTTCATTGAATGCATCTAATTAATAAACAACACCTCTGAATTTTATACATGTATATAGCTTACAAGCTATCAAAATGGAAAACCAATTTCACTCATTTACTCTTAGCGAAAATATTACATATGCATTGAATTTAATATTCAATGAGCATAAAAAAAATTACCACTGCATCGATCTATCTATGAAGTGATTAGGGCAACACTGTAGCATAAGCCAGGCAATCTTGACTTGCATCTGGCTCAAATCTACAAATCAATCCACCAATCGATCCAAGCATGGGTAGCACCGACTTAGACACGAATCTACAAATCAATCCACCAAATCAGTTGCACAAATCTTCTTTCAGCCAGGCCAAGCCACATGTGACTCCAAGAAACAAAAAAAAAATCATAGTCACATCACAGCTCTTCACTTCTCCCTGTGCATGACAAATCAATCCTATATTTTTTCCATGCTCTTTCTAGCTCCATCTACATAGAAAAAAAAAGTATGGGAAAACAATCAAATGAAAAAAATAAATAAAACACTCATCAAACTATTTATTTCCCTTGGTGGAGGAGGGGCCAATACCTAGGCCCATACGGGCTTTCATACCATGTTAAATGTCCATGAGGAAATCATTTATACCATTAATCAAATAATGTTACAAATAAATACATGAAGTGTTGTTTCAAGATAGGGAAACTATCTTGGACACACAATCACTTGGTTGAGAGAATCTCTTAACCACACACCAATCTAGGAAACATAACGGGAACAAACTCCTCTAGATAAAAAAAAATCACAACTAAGACAAGTAGGAATTACATTTTCTAAGACACCCCCTTAATTACTACTTGTCTCGATATCAATCTGCAAAGTCTAGTTGTGGTTAAACATAACAAAAGGATATGTTGACATCCATATAAAGGAGCGACCATCCACCATGTTAGGGCCCTATATTACTAGTGTAGTCCCTTATTGTTGTTAGTTTACCCCCCTTATGTTATTGTTGTACCCCTATAGTCCCCATATTGTTTTATTGGGCCCCATAATAGCCCACTAGTGTTATTGTTGTGCCCTTACATTATTAATGTTAGGTCAGCTACTATTATATTGTGACCTCATGGACTCCTATATATAGAAAGGAGGCTTTTTCATTTGTATCATCCAAGAATTGTTCATTTATGTAAAGTAAGAGAGGATTTCCCCTCGAAGAGGCTGATTTCTAAGGCGTTGATCTCTCTTTCCTTCTATTTTCTGAGTTGGTTTCATATTATTTGGTCTTAGAGCTTTGGATTATGGGGTTTCACCCTTCAAATAGGTCATCATGGAATTTTCACAGTAAATTGTTTCTACGAAGGTTCAGAAGCTAAAAAAAATGCATCTGCGAACAACTCTTGAGTAAATTCATGTAAAATTTTTGCATCTTGGTTCCCAATATTTTTGGGGATATTATCTGTGGAAGTTAGGGTTTTGGCAAGCTCCCAAATTTTATCTCAAAGAGGTGACCTTCGTAAAATAAACATAACTCTCTCTCTGAGCATCGGATTGGAATTCTATAATTGGTTCAAATTACACAAACTTTGGTTTCTTGTGTGTCAATTTCAGAGATGAAGGAGGAAACAGTGACACGCGTCAAGCCATAAAAATTTACTCTACTGAACCAATCCATAATTAGGCCATTGTGGGAGATTGAGCATAACTTTTTCTTCAAGAATCCAGATCCGATCAAACCTATGGAATTGGGAAGAATACTCAGAGGGATGATAAAGGACTGAGGGTAAAATATTGGAGATCCTAAATTATACAGATACATCAGTTTCAATATCAGGCTCCTCGAAAGCAAGAAAAATGTGTGTATTTTTTTTAAAATCTGCATGTCTTCTTTGAAAAATAATTTTGAGGTGATTCGAAGGGCATAGATATCAGTATTGGGTTCTAAAATGGCCCTTAGAAATAATTAGACACCCATTAAACCCTTAGGAGGCTCTACTATGACTCATCAAGAGGAAGAAGTGCAACATGATATATCAATATTACAAGACCAAGTGAAACTAATTTTTATGTCGCAAAGAGTAACAAAAAATGAAATGGATGGTTTGAATAAATTCATGGAAGTTGAGATGAATGGTTTTAAAAAATGCGTAGAAGCTAAAGTGGATAGTTTTAATAATGGCATGGATGGTGTGGAAGCTAAGATAAATGGCATGAAATCTAAGATGGATGGTATATAAGGCAACATGGAAGATTCGAAGAAAGACATGGACAGTTTGAAGGAAGGTTTGGAAAAGTTTCTACAAGAAAATATTCCTAACGCCAAAAAAGTAGTAGAGGAAACTCATGACGAGAACAAAAGAAATGTTAATCATGATTTCATAGACTGTAATGTTGGATTTAAGACCCAGCATATTCCAAATATATATATGAGGAAGTTTTATGGAAAAGTTCGGATAACTTGGATACTACAAATGGAGCAATAATTTGAGATCTATAATACACAAAACACAGAAAAGGTACACATTGCAACTTTATATCCAAAAAAAAATCTGTTTGTATGGTATCTATGTATTTTTTCTCGTAAACCACTAGGCACTTGGTCAATTTTTACGGAGGAAATGATAGCACATTATGAGGATAGAAATAGCAACACACTCTTTAGCCAATTGATAAATCTCAAACAAAAGGGTTCAATGATGGAGCACATTGAGGCCTTGCAAAAATTGAATATAAGGGTAAATAATATTCCAGAGGAACATAGGATTGATGTCTTCATAGGGACTCTAAATTATAACATCCAACATGAGGTTCACCTCTGGGAACCTGATACATTGGAGAAGGCATTCAGGATGGGAAGAAAATTTGAAAGCAAAATTATGGTGACAAGGAACCTACCACTCACAACTATAAAGATGGAAGTGTTTCTATTCCTAGACTTCCACAACCTACAAGGTTGACACCACAAAAATTGGAAGAAAAAAGAGAAAAATGGATTTCTATAGTTGTGATAGAAAATACACTAAGGTTCATAAGTGTGCTGAGAAGAGATTGTGAAGAGGAGGAAGAAAAGGAACAAGAAACTTCAAAAGAAGAGGATATACACCAGGAACCAACCCTAGAGGAAGAAGAAATGAATCTGACCATATCCTGTAATGAATTGGCAGGATTCACCACACCTCAAACTCTGAAGATAGAAGGAAATATGAAGAAGAAAAATGTAATATTTCTTATTGGTTCAGGTAGTATGCATAAATTTAATCATTGTAAGGCAGACAAAGAATTGAGTTGCTTCGTATTCCCAGCACCAAAGTGTTAAGTGATGGTGGAAAATGGAGGAACAATAAATTACTCTGGAAAGTGCCATAATATCAAGCTAACCATGGGGGAGTATGTATATAATAGTCCAATGCTTTCCATTCCAATGGGTGGTGTTGATGTTGTACTAGGAGTATAATGGTTACAATATTTAGGGACGGTAGCTTTTAACTTTTGAGAACTTTTCTTGAATTTTTTTCGAAAGGAAAGGAAGTTGAATTAAAGGGAATCACATGGAAGCAAAGAAATAAAATAATATCTAATGTCATGACAAATATTTTGAATAAATAACAACGGGGCTTCATTGCAAAATTATTCTCTATAGAAGTTCCAACCTCAAAATCGTCTATTTCTCGAGATCTCGAAAAAGTCTTGGACAATCATTCCAAGGTGTTTGAAACTCCAAAAGGACTCCCACCTATTCATGATCTTCATCATGCTTTTCATTTGATTCCAGGAAGTGCTTGTTACACTAAAATCTGTCATCCTGACATTTTACCATGAGTATGAGCTCATTATTACTCATACTTCCTCCTTTTGCAAGTCCAACATATCAGCTCCTCATGTCAAGCTTCAAAATCAGAGAAAAGTCCCTAAAATACCCTAAGAATTGGTATCGCACTTTCTCTATGCATTCCATGCGGTCCCACACCTAAAGTTAAGCCTGCATGCGGAACCATACCGCACGTTCTTTGTGTAATGGGTGCGGACCTCTGTAAAACATAAAAAGGCGAGAAAGTGAAGATAAAAAGTGAATTCCAGGTGAATTCTAGAAGATTCTAGATGGGAATTTTCGGGAATGGATACGCTTTAAGAAGGTTCATGCATCCCTCACTTGATGGAGCTAACCCCTTGATGTAAGGAGCTAATCCCTTTGAAGGAGGATTCTATCCCTTCATATTTGGAACAAGAAACCTCCTCTTTTCTACTATAAAAAGAGGCCTTGGGTAGCCTCAAAGGGAGTTCAAGCTTAAGATATTTGAAGTTAAATGCTGTTGAAATTTAGACTTAGTTAACTAAGACTTTCTGTGAGGTTAAATCACTCATCTCTATTTGTCTTGGTTCAAAGAGTGCAATGCTTGTCAAATTAGAAGAGATTCCTGCTTCGGACCCCAGGAGGACCTGCACAACATCAAGGCACATGTTGTAAAAGTTTTCTATATTTGAAGTTAATACAAATATACTCATTTCTCTCATTAAACTATCTATTCATGGTTTATTTCATAAATTCCTTGATCATTATGATAAGTATGATTTATAATAATGTCTATACAGGTGCTGCTTAATCTTTTTGCTTGTTTGTGACTACAGATTCACGAGGAACGTTCTTTCAGTGCACGGGAAGGACTTCAACGAAATCAAGCAAGCACTGGACTTAAGGTAGGCCTTACACCTATATAGTGTTTTTATGAATCTTATATGCTTAGAGAGAGATTAGTATAATTGGCTATTTGTTGCTAGTTACATTTTGTACTAGAGAGATCGGTCTTGTCCACAAGAAGGATTAATCTACACAACAAAATGGTGACTCCACTGGGGAAAGAACTTGTTGTTTTTGGTTCTCTTTTATTTTTGACTTGAGGAAACATTTTTCCCGGTTTTTGATTGATACACATCTGTTTGGGTACTTTAGATTTTTCCTGTTTTTGAAAATTTAGAAGTTTTTTGAGTTTTTCTATAATTTTTCCTAGGACCGCACTCTGCATAACTTTGACAGTGCGGGCGGTTTCACACATTCTCTATAGAATACAGTGCGGGACCGCACCTGTCAACACTGGTTACCTGCGGACCCTGTAAAAATTTTAGAAAATTTCTAGGTTTCTTTTTCTAGTTTATTTTTAGATCTTTGGTTTCTGCCCAGACTGGTTATTGTGTCTATCAAGAATTCATTGTGAATGAACTCCAACAGTGTTAATGTTTTGATGATTTTCTAGAAGATTTTGCCGATTGGATTGTTTTTCTTGCTTGGTCTTTGTAGTGAATCAAAATTTTGACAATTTGTAGTATCTCAGATTACATTGATCTCTTTTTGTCTTTTGAATCCGACCTGATTGTGAAAACATCCTATATTGAGAAATTAAGCCTTTTGTTTCTTTGCAAATCTTCGAAAAACTTGGTTCAAAGTTTTGAATTTCATTTTTGTAAAAACATATTTTGAGTGTTTTTGATCTGTTTGTTATCTGAACGAATAGATTCTTAGTTTGCTGAACAACTAAGGAAAACATTCATAAAAAAAAATCTAAAAAGCTTTTACTCAATTTATATCATAGATCTTAAGATTAGATTTTGTAGTTTTGATTAGTTTTAGTTTTGTAGCTTTCTTTCGAAAGAAAATTGTTTTGTAGCTTTTTGTTTGGAAAAGAAAAAGATTTTTCTTGTGAGCTTTGATAGTTTATTGAAAAGACAAAATAGTTTCTTTCAATTATTTTTCATGTTTGAAGAAGGAATTTAAAGGATTGCATTCTCTAAATCTTTCTTTAGATAGAAAGTTCATTGAAAGGAAAAAAAATTGAATATCATCATAGGTGCATTTTAGTGTTTTTTGGAAGTCGAGTCTTCACATCAT
This sequence comes from Pinus albicaulis, assembly GCA_034641835.2. NCBI lineage: Eukaryota > Viridiplantae > Streptophyta > Pinopsida > Pinales > Pinaceae > Pinus > Pinus albicaulis. Next base: position 1,347,648,671 of record CM076580.1, read on the forward strand.
TCAAAGTTTAATTTCCGCACCCTTTGACTTAAGAAAAAACTCTTAAAAGTAACGCTTAAATAAAATTCATCTAGTAATCTTTTATTTCTAGGGCTCTTATCACCAACATAGCTTAGGCTAGTATCTTGGAGTAGGGAGTAATTAACTCTCCAAGATAGCTAAACCAAACAAGTAGATATATCTTGCGGTAGGAAGAATTCCAGTTGTTGCATGTATGCTCTGGGAAGCTCCTCTTAAAGGAGTTAAGCACGAGATCATATCTGAACCAGTGGGGTAATCAATCCTTCCTCATTGGGAACGATAGAAGATATACACGTATTAAAAATGGTAAACCTCGGATAGACCATTGTCGAGGAGCCAGGGGTCACTTGGCGGTAAACCTTGAATTCTGTTCAAGGAGCCTTCAAGGGGTTTGAGCTTTGTTACTCTGCCCTTGCGTGTGTGTCGGATCGTAGACTGTTCCCCTGAGTATATTTGTTTCAGTTGGTAACCTTAGAGGCCATAATCTTTAGGATTCTTTCCTAAGGTGACGGTGGAGGGAAGATCCCACTGTACCTGGAACAGACGTCGACTAGACTCACTTGGACTCTCTGGGGGGTTCTCTTCACTCGAGATGGTTATGTGAAGAAACTTGTGCCAGTATGTTTCATTAAGTAGGTTTTCGGGGTAACTGTTCCAACCGCCCTTTTCGTGTTAAAATTCTACTAAGTTGGATTTCATCACCAACTAGTGATTTTAGTACGGAAAGTTACCTGTTTGTGTGTGGTTTGAACTCTTAGATTTTTTAAGCGAATGATTCAATTATTTGTTTCTTAGAGACTTTAGGTGTTTTTATTGAAATTTTTCTTTGTTTGGGTGTGATTAGATAATTTTTAATCGTGGCGGAATTGCCGAGACAATCCCGGAGAATACAAGGTAAACCTCCTGAATATTCACCAGGACAACTTGAAGGGCTTCGAGCTCTGGTACCACACAGTAGCCGTAGACTTAGATCAACAAAATTTGAAAGCTCTGCTATAGTAATACATCCTGATCATCAAATACCTACAACAGAATACATTCAAGAACTGATTTCAGTTTCTGAAATTACTGAAAATATTTCTCCTTCTGGTGAATTATCTGACGAACCTAAAATCTCTGAACCTGAAACTGAATCTTCTGTGTTAGAAACATCCTCAGGATTTATCTCACCAACTTCTAGCGATCCAGGTTCACCTAGGGTAAGAAATATCATTACAGAAAATCTTCCTTCTGGACTTATTTCTATTGAAGAACTTACTAATCCAGACGAAGACATATCTCTTCCCAACTCCCCTCAATCGTTAAATCTTAGGGAGCGTGAATCTATTTTCTACAGCCCCATTCGAACTAATCCTTGGTATCTCTCTTTAACAGATTTTTTAGAGAATCCGGGTCTTGCTTTTTATCCACCTCGAGTTCCATTTCATCCTACACCCAGAGGTTATTATCCGTCATCTATTATGGCTGGTGAGTCATCCATGTTTTCTCAAACGCTTGAATCATTTTTACATGGTGGTCCTTCCGTTCCTCCGGGATATCAGTCTTTGTCTGGTACTTTCTCGGGGGAAACTCCTCAACCTATCGAAAATGTGTTATCATCTGGTCTTGGTGGACTTAAAATTGAAACGTCGAACGCAGAGCAAGTTTTTATGATGTCTGGTAATATTCCTAATCCTCAAGCTCAGGGCAGTCAGTTTCCTTCTGGGGGTCAACCTCAGGGAATTCAGTTACCACTTGGGGGGCAACCTCAGGGTGGGCAATTACCGCCTGGGGGGCAACCCCAAGGTAGTCAGTTACCACCCGGGGCTCAACCTCAAGGTAGCTTTTTCCCAGGACAAACTGTGGATCAATATTATTTTGGGGGGCAACCCCAAGGATAGTACATACCTCAAGGTTACCAACCTCAAGGACAGTACATTCCTCAAGGTCAACCCCAAACTCAATATGCTCCTCAGGGTCCTCAACAACCCCAACTTCAGTACGTGCCTCAAGGTTATCAGCCTCAAGGGCAGTACCCAATGCAAGGTTACCAACAGCCTTCTGGTCAACCATCTGTTCAAGGAGCCGGAACTTTACCTTATTATCAACCCTACGTTCAACCAGGTTTTGGTCCTTACGTTCAACCTTCTACGGGACAATACCCCGGAATGATGGTGTGGGATCCATCCCAACATCAACAGCCTTTGCAGCCTAATGTGCAGTTACCTTATCAACCTGGTCAGCCATTGGTTTCTGGTTCTACTCAGCAACATGTTCAACCTGCTATTCAAACTCCTGCACCTAGTTCAGTTCAGCAGGCTGGGCCTAGTACACCTCAGACTCCGCCCCAAACTGCTGCAACTCCTGCAACGCCTGTTCAACCTGTTACACCTGTTTCTGGAGTATCTGTAGCCCCGAGTTCGGCTATCCCTATATCCGTGCAAACTCCTCAGGTCTCTGTACCTCAGTCAGGACCTTCAGTTCAGACTACAGTTCAGATGCCTGCAGGACAAACCAGTACAAGTACAGTTGTTACAAGTCAACCTCAATTTACTTATGAACCGTACCAAGGACAACAGCAATTCGGTCCCTATGTTCAGAATCCGGGCTATCAACCATACCCTGGTTATACTTATCAACAACCTCAGTATGGTCCGATTCATCCTGGTTATCCAGGAGGTTATACGATACCTAATGCTAATCCGATTCCTAGTTATCCTGGGTATCCGCCTCTTGGATCTGCTTTGGCTTCTCAAGGTTTTCGTGACCCTAACCGTCAATTACCGTTCATCGCAACTTTGGACTTACCTGATTTGACGCGCCTTACAAATGATCCTATTTTTTATTATTAGAACTGGCCGTCAATGCCTCATAAGTTGCCCAGTGATATACCAATGTTTGAAGGTAAGTCAGGAGAAGATCCATCCAATCATGTTATGACTTATCACCTTTGGTGTGCATCTAATTCAATTATTGATGATTCGATTCGCTTACGTCTTTTCCAAAGAACACTCATAGGTCTTGCAGCCAAATGGTACATTGAGTTGCCACGAGGCTCGTTTCATAATTTCAGTCAGTTAGCAACATCTTTCTTAACTCATTTCCAGTTGCCTGTCAGATACGACAATGGCACAGAATTATTAACTTCGCTAAAACAATCTATGTCCACGTATATTTCTGATCATATCCATGAGTGGCGACGTAGACGACGTTTAGTGAAAGTTTATATTCCGGATCAAATTTTGGCAGAATGGTTTGTTAAATCATTGTTGCCTAAGATCACTGAAGACGTAGCTAAGGCTGGTGTTGTCACTGAAGAGCAAGTAATTGCTCAGGCTCAGTACCTTGACCTCGTCTATACGCAGTCAGGTACTCTACATGAGAAAATTCCCGATCTTCCCAAACAAGGTCAAATAGCTGCTGCTCCTTCAGGGTCTCATGCCGCTGACGGTATGATTGGTATAGTTAGTTCTAAAAGTAAGAAGAAATCCTCAAAGAATTCTTCTCCAATTATAACTTTACTTGATTCCCCGAAAGGAGAATCCTCTCCCGAAGTTTCCGCCGACATTCATGTCGTTGAAACATCTACGGCAAAATCAAAATCCGGTGGTAAAAAGAAGGGGAGGAACAAAAACAAAAAGAATTCGAAAGAGAAAACAGATAAAGATGAATCCAATGACGAAAAACGTAAACCTCGTTATCCTTGCTTCATTTGTGAACAAGATCATTTCACAAAAGAATGTCCATATCGAGAGGAAGTTACGAAACTCGTTAAAGGATCGCAACAACCTGCTGTCTTGAAGGATCCCTTTCCAATTCAAGATAGTAAGATGATTGGTTCTTCCTCGACTACTTTAGAAGAGCCTATTATGATGATGTCTCATGTACGGATTGCGACGCGATCGCAAGATTACGGTTCTAAGAATCCCGTCGATGGTAAAGAAGGAGAGTCTTCTAATGCCAACACATCAAATACAACTCCTCCTGTTTCCGGTCCCCTACAGATCGAGAAACAAAATCCAGACTTGATAATCAAACCGCCTGCTAAAGGTGTTCTTCATAAATCAGCTTTCAATCCACATGCGAGAGCTGCTCAGAATTACAACATTGTTGAAGATTTAGCTGTTTCTCCTTCAGCAATGTCGGCTTTGGAAGTGCTGCAATCTTGTCCAGCACAGCGTAAATTGTTATTGTCTGCCATAGGAGCTGTTGATGTTCAGGATTCTAACCTCATAATCTTCGATTTAGAAACTAGTACACCGCGTCTTCCTCACCAAATGGCTTTCCAGATTCCAGTGTTAGTAAAAAACAGACCTATTTTTCGGGCTGTGATTGATGAGGGAGCTTCAACGTGTATTATGTCGCTTCAGTGTTGGAAATCTCTTGGTTCTCCTACACTTAACCAATCTCCGACGATTCTAAAAGCTTTTGATCGTCGAGGTTTTCAACCTTATGGTATTTTGCAGGATTTACCCATAGGGGTTGAAGGAAAAATCGTTAATCTAGATGTGGAAGTGGTTGATGCCCCTCTAGATTACAACCTTCTACTGGGTTGTAGTTGGTCTTATGCTATGACTGTTGTTGTCTCTTCGGTCTTTCAACTCATAAAATTTCCATATCAAGGAAAGATCGTGACAATAGATCAGTTAACTTATTTTTCGTCCAACCCAGCCTCTACAGAAACAATCCAGCATGTTGGTAAAACGGCTATCCCTTATAAGGATGTTGGAGTAGGTTTGATTAAAGATTCTGGTTTAATAGGAACTTTTTCCTTTCCTCCTCCTAACGTATCGCCTTCTACTGCAACTATTCATATGATTTCGCCAGACACTGTTATGTTTGATGATCCTTGGATTATTCCTTCAGAATCCGAGATAGATTCATTTAATGGCGCGATGCCTTTGAGTCCATTTGAAATTGTGTACCAGGCTGTACAGTATTTTTCCGACCCCTCTTCAACCGAAGTTGATCTAGTGAATGGGATCCAAGAGGAATCACTTTCCATATCTAGTTCAGCTACAACGACATTTCCCGAACTTGTTCATACAGATGAGAAAATTCATGAGTTTTTGTCTGTTGATGATTTACCATGGGAAGATCTACATCACCGGTCTTCGTTTTTACCTGAATTAGATCATTTTGAAAATGATTTCGATTCAATTTTTACTGCTGAATATGCCAAGGAACCTCAGAATCCATTGCAAAATCCTGATTCTGAGTTAAATTTGCAAAATATATCTAGAACAGTTCCAATTGACATTTTAGTAAAACCAGGAATAATTGAAAACATTCATATAGGTGCTTGTTGTACAGATGAAGAAATTCAGACTTATAAAGCCCTATTCAAGAATTCCGTGACGTATTTGCCTGGTCTTATGAAGAAATGCCAGGAATTGATCCATCAATCGTCGTTCATGAAATTAAGACTTACCTGGATGCTAAACCTGTTCGTCAATGATTACGTCAAATTCATCCTAGAAAAGCTGCTGCTATAAAAGCTGAAGTTGAAAAATTACTTCGAGCAGGATTCATTTATCCAATTCCCTTAACGGGTTGGGTATCGAATATTGTTCCTGTAGCTAAAAAACAAGGAACGATAAGAGTATGTATCGATTATAGGGATATTAATCGAGCATGTCCAAAAGATAATTATCCAACTCCCTATATCGATCAAATAATCGATGATTGTGCTGGCAGTGAACTATTCTCCTTCATGGATGGTTTTTCCGGCTGCAATCAAATAAACATACTCCCTGCAGATCAACCCAAAACAACTTTAATTTGTCCATGGGGAACGTTTGCTTATTGTAAACTACCTTTTGGACTAAAGAACGCTGGAGCAACTTTTCAACGGGCTATGTCTTATGCATTTCATGACATTAAGCACATTGTTCAGCCATATCTCGATGACTTATCTGCTCATTCATTACGCAGGGCCGATCATCCCACTCATTTACGAGCAATTTTTATGAGATGTAGGCATTATCGGATAAGGTTGAATCCGCATAAATGTGTTTTCTGTGTAGAATCGGGTCGATTAGTGGGATTTGTTGTCTCGAAATCAGGCATTCGTGTCGATCCATCGAAGGTTGAAGCTATTGTTAAATTGCCTCCTCCTTCGACTTTGCGCCAACTCCAAAGTTTGCAGGGGAAAGCAAACTTTTTACGTAGATTTATTCCTAACTATGCCGAGCTTACAAAGGGTTTTACCCGGTTGTTGAAACAGAACATTCCGTTCTTTTGGGACGAGATCACTGATCGATCTTTTGATGCACTCAAACACGCGTTGACCCATGCACCGTTATTGCATCCGCCCAACTACAACCAAGATTACATTTTGTATCTCGCTGCTTCTCATTCCACCATTGGGATGGTACTAGTTCAGGAAGATGAATCTCATAATGAACATGTGATTTATTACCTTAGTCGAAATCTGAATCCGACTGAAATCAAATACACACATGTGGAGAAATTGGCCTTGGCAGCTGTTCAAGCTGTCCAACGTTTTAGACATTACATCTTGTTACGTAAAACCACAGTAATTTCTAATTGCAACCCTATGATGTATATTTTGACCAAAAAATTGCTAGGGGGAAAATATTCCAAATGGATAGTTATCCTGCAGGAATTTGACTTGGAATTTGAAAAATCCAAGGCAAAGAAATCTTTGGTTTTTGCGGAACTGATGTGCGATTTCCCCTCTACTGATACTGAAACAGTGACAGAAGAGTCCATTGTGGACGAATCTTTGTTTCTTATCAGTACACTTGATCCATGGTATGGGGATATTATTGTGTATCTCCAAACCCAATCTTTTCGGCCTAACATTTCACGAACTCAGCGACGGAAAATACGTTTCCAATCCCAGCAATATAATATCATTGGTGATACACTTTATCGACGTGGAGCGGATTCTATTTTCCGACGTTGTCTAACTCATGAAGAAGCTGAAAAGGTGTTAAATGACTATCATTCTGGAGCATGTGGCGGTCATATGTCTGGGTATGCCACAGCCCAAAAGATATTGCGTGCAGGTTATTTCTGGCCAACATTGTTTAAAGATTGCATTTATGCGGTTTGAAAATGCCACAACTGTCAAATTTTTGATAAAAAATGCGCGCGCCACCCGCTCCTCTTCACCCTATAATTGCTGTTGGTCCTTTCGCAAAATGGGGTATCGATTTTATCACATGTAACCCTCACTCGGCCGGGGGGCATGCCTATATTATTCTCGCTGTAGATTATTTTACAAAATGGGCCGAGGTGATGCCTACATATTCAGTTGATGGCAAGACTACTGCAACATTCATATTTAATCACATAATTGCTAGGTTCAGTGTTCCTCAAGCTATTATTACGGATCATGGAAGTCATTTTCGGAATATCATTATGACTAAACTAATAGAACAACTTGGCCTACGCCACGATAGTTCCACTCCATACTATCCACAAGCAAATGGTCTGGTTGAAGCCATTAATAAAGTTTTAGTTACCATGATTAAATGAATCATTGGTATTCATAAGACGAATTGGCATTCCATGTTATTTTCAGCGCTTTGGGCATATCAAACCTCAGTAAAAACATCAACGGGTTTCACTCCTTTTCAACTGGTTTACGGTTTGGAAGCTGTGTTATCGATTGAATGCGAAATTTCGTCACTAAAATTAGCCGTAGAATTACTTCCAGCTACGTCTGAAGAGGAAAAATGTTTCTTGTACTTAGCCCAATTAGATGAGAATCGATGAAACGCTGCAATAGCAAATGAGGCTCATGTTAAAAGGATAAAAGCTCAGTATGATAGAAATGTGACCCCTCGAAATTTTTCAGAAGGAGACCTAGTTTTACTTTATGATCAAGCTAACGACAAACTAGGAGTTGGGAAATTCGTGCCTATGTGGCATGGTCCTTATATTGTTAAACGAAAGTTAGCAAAAGGGGCCTATGAGTTGATAGATTTTGACGGTGTCCCTTTGGATAAACCCAGAAATGGGCTTTATCTAAAGCGATATTATGCTTAATATGGTGTGGATATTTTGTTAGTTTAGATTTCTTTACTGCTGGTGTGTTTTAGATTAGAAAAGTGTGCCTAGTTTAGAAGTGTGTTTTGTCACTATTCCTGCTTATCTGAGTTTTACTCTTGATATTGCAGATGTCGACGTCTCTTCAAACCTACATTGGTTTTGCTGATGGTGCTTGTCATAGTACACGGAACATTTCTTCCGCAGCTTGGGTTATCTATTCACCCTTTGATGAGTTAGTATCCATGCATGGGGTAAGACTTGGTCAAACAACAAATAACATTGCCGAGTATAGTGCAGTGATTGAGTTATTGTATGAGTCCATATCATTTGGAATTCGGAGTTTGATTGTAAGGTTGGATTCTGAACTTGTTGTATTACAGCTTAACAGGGTTTATACCATTAGAAATCCAGTGTTATTACGGTTGTTTTTTAGAGTTCGTCTCTTGGAACGTGAGTTTGATTACATTGAATATCAGCATATTCCAAGACATTTAAATACATTAGCAGATTCAATTGCTTCTAGTATGATAAATAGACATTTGCAATAATAAAAACAGTAAAACAAACAACATTCATATATGTACACAGATTGCCGGCAAAATGGTGATATATCATAGCATAGGAGTGTGTTCAAAAAATATACATCGTCTTCGATCATAGGTTAGAAACACCTTATGATCGGCAAAAATGATAATACAAAAGTGAAAAAATCAGTCTACACGATCATCCCATCACTGATGGTGATCTCGATAAGAAACAACGGCCCGGGCCACCCTCAATAGGAACCTCCTGAAAGGTCTTGGGACTCCAATCACATATCTCTGTAGCCTGAGAGGAATGTCATCTATACCGGTCTCTGGTATATCTAGAGTCAAACGCTCTAGATGATGCTCCAAATCAGTCAAAATCTCTACTGATTGGCCTGCTGGGGCTGGTGCGGGCGCAACTGGTTGTCTCCTCTCGAAAGGTTGGAGATGAGCTGGTCGTTGTGGACCCACGTCTGTATTCAAAAAACTTTTGGTTATTAGTTTTCTAAGACGATAAAAAATAAAAAATTAGAACTTAGCAAACGTTGAAAAATAATTTTACCTGAATCATCCCACTGTTCCCCTGCAGGGAGAGACATCTCTCTGTCACCGCGGAAATCTATCCCGGCATACGGAAAATCCTCTATCATGAAAACTTGGCGATCCAGCCAACGAAAATATGAAGAAGGGAATCGTACAATCTCAGTGCCCTCAATAGCATGACGGGCCATCAGCGCGGACCAACGAACCATTCTTGGTTCTCGAGGTCGACCAGTACCAACGACAATACTTTGTGGAGCTAATAGGGGGATCCTCTCCAAAGCAAAAGAAACGACGATGGATCCGTATCCAAAGTTTTTTAGTTTCCCGGTTTTTGCTCTGGTAAGTTGGCCTTTTATATTGGCCAACACGGCTTCACACCAGTTGAAGATGGTGCCGCGAAAACAGTCCACTGCAACACGCATTTGGGAACCAGTAGCTACATGAAGCGCGGCGCTCCCACATAGTTTGGTAACAGTGAATGCTATAACCTTCAGTTCAGGACGGATGATATGTTTTATGTCAATCCGTTTGTCCCGAGGATTTCCCTGATCATTGCAAAATTCGAGTTGAAGACTAGCGACAGTCTGGCCACCTGGCCTAGTCCCAAACAAGGATACTTGTTCGCCCCTTTTGGACAAACCAGTCAAAAAGTATATATCCTCCAGCTCAATTTCGAGCCGGTGGCCACCAATGAAGAAACACTGGTCCTCCACATGCCATCTGTCTACCAACCATGTTAAGAGTTCCACTTGTGCCCTCATGCCAGAGATGGCCTAGAATTTGTATAAGCAGCATGCTTTTAATGCCCTTTGTGTGGGAAAATGAAGTATTGCAGCTTCATCCACTTCCTCATGCTCTCTTTCTCACCAGATAAGCATCTTGTTAATCCTGCAACACAAAATAAGGCAAGTTAGAATGATTTCATTTGAAAAATTTTGGCAGAAAAAGGAGAAAACCGTGCTTAAAAATTGACCGCGCGGGTACAGCACCCGCTCTTTGTAAACAGAGCGTAGCTCCACATGCGGGTTGTATTCCGGGTGCGGTACCCACGATTTTTTCCCATTAAGAAAAAATTGGGGTCCGCAGGTAACTTGTGTCCCACCTGCGGACCCCGCGGGCGCATTTTTGAACCCTTTTTTGCCCTAAAAAATCAAACTAAAGCCTAAAAATGAATTTCAAATGGATGAAAAACAAGATAAGGAGGTCGTGGATTACCTGGGGCTGACAATTTTCGATTCCAACGGTTGAATTTTCCAGAATCTTCACGGGAACTTTTTTATCCAAAAGCTTTTTACTTTTCACTTTGGAACTGAACGGTAAAAATGAAATAGAAAAAGTCCTTTTTATAAGTTTTTTCGAATGAATAAATTTTTAATTTATTTATTTTTTCACTTTGAAATGGTATTTTTTGAAAGAATTTTTACTTATCTTAAACAGGTATGTGTAATGTTTTGAGTTTTTGTGCAGAAACAGGATTTTTCAGGTGAAATGATCGTTTTTCAACAAAGAGCATACTTTTATCACTTTTTCGGACTCTTTCAAAAATTTTACGAAAAAGCGAAACTTTGGAGTCCTCTTTAAGCCCTTTTCAGACTCTCTAAATATGAAAAGATTGCCAAGTATTTGACTATTCGAACTCGTTAAAGTAAATGAGCAATTACGTCCACTTGATGTAGTTTACCTACATTTAGAAATGGACTATTTACGAAGGGTATACGTTATTTCATCAATTCAATAAGTTCTCTAACGTATTTGTCCTTTTTTTAGGACTCGAGACTAAATTTGCGAAAAGTACACCCACACCCATAGGTTTTCTTAAGTGTTCTTGACTCCCTAAAAGCCGCACTCACAAATTTCTCCTATCTTGGACTCGTTAAAACACTTGATGGGGAGCCTGGCTAATTTTCCATGAACGAACCACTCCTTCTTAGGGTTCGAATATCAAACTAAGTTGGACTCATCCGAAGGATGAGCTTATAATCAAGCAAATGTTATCCTCCTCAAGCTTGTCAAAAATAAAGAGGTACTTGCCAGAAATGGTGGGGGAAAAGAGAGAAAAATGGGTGTGTTTGTTGTATTTTAAATTTTCCGAAAACTCAGTCGACCACTCTTGGACACGACACTTATATTCACCTGGGTTGGGAAATCCTTTGCCTAACAGTTAATCAAACCACATGGAAAATTTTTCAGTCGGTTTCTGGGTATTAGCTTTGGGTCAATTGTTACCAAGCCATCTGCAGTGTCGTTATGTGTCGAAGAGAACAGTTCAAATAAAACCATTCATCTGCAAAATATCTGTCATCCATCTTTGACCATCCTTGAGTCAGTCCTTGCCAATATATTTTCAAAACTTGATCTATGATTTCGTGTTGTGGGCTTGCCTACGACAGATCGCTTTCTATCAACATTAGCACATTATCTAGGAAGTTGATCCAGAAATCGTCAGTACCTTGAAATCTGCATGCCTCAATGGCAGGTTTCTCGCCTTCGACGACAGGTTGCATCATTGACCTTCGATCGAATGATTTCGTGAGATGTTCGACTTCAACTCATTCATTCACATTTCATGGATTGTACTGAGTACTTTGAGAGCCATTGACATTACTGGTGGTTTCTCTCACACTTGTTAACAGTTTTCATCATTGACTGGTAATCAAGTGGTTTCTACCATGTTTGACTTCAACACATTTATTCACATGGATAGAATCGTACTAGTTCGAGATGCGGAAATCAAGACCCTGGATCTAGTTTCCACCATCCAGGCTGCGAGGAATTTTGTTGTCATCTATACAGTAGACTATTGATAAACATATGGCTGCGTCCATACTGTGTCTACATATATCTGTACTATGATGTATTCAAAATCATTCCTGTATCAGAACGATTTCAGTTAGTTTATAGTTAGTTTTTATCTAAGTATGGGAATGCCTACCTCAGTGATGACATATACATGTATATATTTTACATTGAATGTTTTTACAGGTACCGACTAGGGTGTCCATAGGATGATCTTTGAAATGATAAAGTACTGCACTCTTCATATATGACAGACTACAGCTTCATCTATTTCAGACTTTGCACTTTAGGGGGCAATTTGTTACACTGAAAACTGTCACCTTGACATTCTGCTGACTGTATGAGCTCATTATTACTCATACTTCCTCCTTTTGCAAGTCCAATATACCAGCTCCTCATATCAAGCTTCAAAATTAGAAGAAAATCCCTAAAATCCCCTAAGAATTGGTATCGCACTTTCTCTATGCATTCCCTGCGGTCCCGCACCTAAATCTCAGCCTGCATGCGGAACCATACCGCACGTTCTTTGTGTAATGGGTGCGGACCTCTATAAAACATAAAAAGGCGAGAAAATGAAGATAAAAAGTGAATTCCAGGTGAATTCTAGAAGATTCTAGATGGGAATTTTCGGGAATGGATACGCTTTGAGAAGGTTCATGCATCCCTCACTTGATGGAGCTAACCCCTTGATGTAAGGAGCTAATCCCTTTGAAGGAGGATTCTATCCCTTCATATTTGGAACAAGAAACCTCCTCTTTTCTACTATAAAAAGAGGCCTTGGGTAGCCTCAAAGGGAGTTCAAGCTTAAGATATTTGAAGTTAAATGCTGTTGAAATTCAGACTTAGTTAACTAAGACTTTCTGTGAGGTTAAATTACTCATCTCTATTTGTCTTGGTTCAAAGAGTGCAATTCTTGTCAAATTAGAAGAGATTCCTGCTTCAGACCCCGGGAGGACCTGCAAAACATCAAGGCACAAGTTGTAAAAGTTGTCTATATTTGAAGTTAATACAAATATACTCATTTCTCTCATTAAACTGTCTATTCATGGTTTATTTCATAAATTCCTTGATCATTATGATAAGTATGATTTATAATAATGTCTATACAGGTGCTGCTTAATCTTTTTGCTTGTTTGTGACTACAGATTCACGAGGAACGTTCTTTCAGTGCACGGGAGGGACTTCAACGAAATCAAGCAAGCGCTGGACTTAAGGTAGGCCTTACACCTATATAGTGTTTTTATGAATCTTATATGCTTAGAGAGAGATTAGTATAATTGGCTGTTTGTTGCTAGTTACATTTTGTACTAGAGAGATCGGTCTTGTCCGCAAGACGGATTAATCTACACAACAGTGCTCCTCCAAACATCAGGCCTTACAGATATCCTTATGTTGAAAAGAGCGAAATTGAACATATGATTGCAGAAATGCTAGAGGTTGGTATAATTCAGCCTAATCAAAGTTCTTTTTCTGCTCCAGTAGTATTGGTGTGCAAGTAGGATGGATCATGGTGCATGTGTCTTTATTATAGGGAGCTCAATAAGATCACTATTAAAGTTAAATTTCCCATTCCTGTGATTGACGAATTATTGGATGAATTACATGGAGTAATTTATTTCACCAAGCTAGATATCTATTCAGGTTATCATGAAATTAAAATGAAGACTAAAGACATTTCGAAAAACAGGATTTCGAAATCATGACACTAATTATCAATTTTTGGTCATGCCTTTTGGCCTTACCAATGTAACTTATACATTTCAAGGGTTGATGAATTCCATTTTCAAACCATTCCTTAGAAAAATTGTGTTGGTATTTTTTTATCATATACTAATCTACATCAAGTCTTGGAAGGATCATGTTCAACATGTTGACAGGGTGCTCAAAATATTGGAGGAGAAATTATATGCAAAAACCTCCAAGTGTTTCTTTGGAGTATAAGAGGTGGAATATTTGGGTCATATTGTATCTCATGAGGGTGTTAAGGTAGACCCTAACAAAATTAAAGCCATTAAGGAATGGAAAGTCCCCAAAACAATAAAGCAGCTGTGAGGATTTGTCGGGTTAACAGGGTATTATTGCAAGTTTGTTAAGAATCATGGGAGAATGGTAGCACCTCTAACAATATTATCGAAGAAAGATGCATTTTCATGGACTCCTAAAGAAACTAAGGCCTTTTAACATCTTAAAGAGGTAATGTGCCAAATACCGATCTTAGATATGCTAGAGTTCACAAAAAACTTTATTGTGGAATATAATGCCTCAAGAAATGGAATTTCTATTGTTTTGATGCAAGAAGGAATACCCATTTCTTTTGAAAGTCATCCAATCAAAGGAAAATATTTATAGAAAGCTATTTATGAGAAGGAAATGTTGGCAACACTACATGGAGTAAAGAAATGGTGACCTTACCTAATGGAATACACTTCAAGGTAAAAACTAATCAAGTTAGTCTCAAATACTTTTTGGAACAAATACTATCTTCAGAAGAGCAACAAAAATGGGTCACAAAGATGTTGGGTTATTACTTTGAAATACTCTAAAAGTAAGGGAAGATAAATGTTGTTGCAGATGCACTCTCAAGAAAGGATGAGGATGTGGAAGCACATCTTTGTGACATTTCTATTATCCAACCAAATTGGACAACCGAAGCAAGGGAGGAATGGAAAAATGACGAAGAATTATTGGAACTAATTTAAAAGTTGCAGCAAGATCCCAGTACATATGATACATTTAGTTGGGAAAATTATTCCTTATGGTACAAAGATCACTTATATATTTGTAAGAATTCCTGAATAAAACAAAATATTCTTTTGTAATTTCACACCTATCCCTTAGGAGGACACTCAAAATTTGTAAAAAATTACCATAGGGTGAAGAAAGAATTTTTTTGGGATGCCCTTAAATATGATATTCAAAAGTTGTGGCGGAATGTTTGGTTTTCCAACAAAATAAAGTGGAGACAATTAAGCCCTCGGGTTTTCTACAACCTTTATCCATTCCAAATCAACGATGGGAGGAGGTTTTAATGGATTTTATCACAATTTTCCCTAAATCCGAAAGAAAGAGTGTCAACATGGTGGTAGTTGATATACTTTCCAAGTATGAACAGTTACGTGCATTATCTCTTCCATTTAAAGAGAGTACAGTTGCTACTACATTTATGGAAATAATTCAAAATGTACATGGAAAGACAAATATTATTGTAAGCAATAGCCATCTCATTTTCACTAGAAATTTTTGAACGAAATTATTTTCTTGTTTGGGTACTCAACTAGCACATAGCTCATCTTATCATCCTCAATCAGAAGGGAAAACTAAGATTGTGAAAAAAATATTGGAAGGATATCTTCGTTGCTTTGTATCTAATAAAAAAACACAATGGTTCAATTGGTTACCTTTGTCTAAATGGTGTTATAACACTTCCTTCCACACTGTAGAAAAAATGACCCCATTTATGGAACTTAATGGATATCATTTGTCGTCCATCACATCATCTTTAAGAGAAAACTCTAACGTTCAAGCAGTGGAAGATGAAATCAAGAATTAAATATGAGTTCTCCAAATCTTAAAGGATAGCCCAAATTTGGCACAGTATCGAATGAAACAACAGGAAGTTGAACATCGCAGCGAGAGAAGTTTCAATGTAGGTGACTGGGTATTTTTACGGCTACAACCATACAAACAAATTTCCCTGAAGCAAGCTAAGAAGGATAATAAATTATCGCCAAAGTACTATGGTCCTTACAAGGTGTTGCAAAAGATTGGTACGGTGGCATACAAATTGGAGCTTCCTACATCTTCTCGAGCGCACCGAGTCATGTTTCATGCTTAAAGAAGGTTATAGGTGACAAAATTTCAGTTCAAAAAATATTTCCAGAACTTGATGAGGAAGGAAAAATCATATTGGAACCTGAAGCAGTTACAGAAACAAGAACTTGACAGCTATGAAATCGATCAATTTCAAAGTATCTCATCAAATGGAACAACTTACCCATTGAATATTCCACATGGTAGGATGATAATTTTATACAGAAGCATCCAGAACTACTCAAGTGTTGAGGACAACACCTTTTTAAAGAAGAGTGACATTTTAGGGCCCTATATTACTAGTGTAATCCCTTATTGTTGTTAGTGTAGCTCCCTTATTGTTATTGATGTACCCCTATAGTCCCCATATTATTATTATTGTGCCTCATAATAGCCCACTATTTTTATTATTGTACCCTTATATTATTAACGCTAGGTCGGTTAGGATTATACTGTGACCTCATGGAATCCTATATATATAAAGGAGGCTTTTTTATTTGTATCATCCAAGAATTGTTCATTTATGTAATGTAAAGGTGCTTTCCCCCTCAAAGAGGCTAATATCTAAAGCATTGATCTCTATTTTCTTCTATTTTGTGAGCTGGTTTCATAACACACTGGAATGCATGGGTGCCAAACACTGCAACCACCATTATTGTAGGATGTCCTTTGAATACATGGTTCTGTCAACCATTATAACTGCATACATGTACCTGTACCTGCAAATCCCCCTCCAACATCATCATCGTGGTTTTTATCAGATTACCCATAACCATGCTCTAGGTTTTATCGAATTACCCTCAACCATGCCAACAAGGGCTCTCAACTAGCCACCAATGTTGTGAGTCCAACCACCAATGCTCCACACTACCACTAAGGCTCTCCAGCCACCAAGTCTCAACTGAGCAAAAAAGGCCTAACAAAACCAAGGCTCAACACAGCCACCAAGGGCCTCAAATCTAACACTAAGGCACTCCAGCCACCATGGGCCACAAATTTTCCACTAAGGAACTCCAATCAATGAAGCTCACCAGATACCCAACTCAACTAGGCCCATGTTTTTCTCGAATAACCCTCAACCATGCCAAGGGTTTTGTTGGATTACGCTAAACCATGCTTGTAGGAATCCCTATCCACTTCACTCTTACATGTGGTTTCTGGCTGACCACAAACCAAAACAGAAAATACAAAGTGGTTTTAAGATTACCACTAACATTATGGGGGTACAATGTCTTTACAAGGATTACCTTACACTCCAACTCTTGGATTTACCAAGAACATACTTTCCAAACACTACTACAAAAAATCCTAGACTTGCTTACACTTGAAATGTGTGACTCATAATACAACATAATGAGAAGTCTTTATTCCAAAAACTCACACAAACTATATTTTCCATCATGATTGACCTAATTTTTAGAGTCGCTTTTGCACAAAATCAATATTTGTTGCACTTCAACCTCATTATCCATCGCAAAGTATCTTTGCATCCTCTTTCTCTTTTTGGTTTAATTGTTTTCTTGGATTCACCTGCACAGTTTGTTAGAGTAGCTAATTCTAAAAAAACCATTCGATTGAGTTAGCTAGGCTCGACTCTTATAATTCCAAAATATTTATAAAGTTTTCTTTGGAGTTTCTAAACATGCAATCATAACCATTTTAATCAATTGCATTGATTTGATCAAGATCAATGTATTTATATTACCAAAATCTAAGAAAATTTAAAAAAATTACTTTTCATTTTACCATGGCACAAGATTGGCTAAATGATATATCATAGTTGTAATCACCAACGATGGAGTAAGCATTTTGAAGGGAACCCTCCACAGCTAATTGGGAACAAGGTCATTCAACTCATTGTTGGTGAAACCAATAGAGCTGAAATTCAATGCACTAAGGCCACTTGAAGTGACAATGTGTTTGAGATTGCTAATGGGAGAATCGGTGCAAGAAAATGCTATAGATTACTTCTCTAATCAGCTCCTAAATTGGGCTATCGATAGGCCACATATATCAATGTTGGAAATTAATTCCAACTACAATCTGAGCAAGAATTCAATTTTTGATGGAAATTCTTGAATGACAATAGTAGAAAAGTCTTGTTTGTTTCTTGCACTCCACCATGCAATAAATTCTGAGTTTGAAACCCTGTGTTTAAACCCTAAAAGTCCAAATATTTGTATATGGGCATAGCATTGTTTCTACGTTTAAACACCGTGGTCAAACCACGCAATGCCAGGTTCTTATCCTCCACACCTACCCGCTATAAACCATCCACCAACCGTGCAAATTTACCTCGCCATTTATTTTTGGAATGCACCCACGTCATTTCTATGTGGAGCCCATGACTCCACATTACATATTTGCCGACCAATCACGCATCGATCATTCTCCTCCGAAGCCTCGTCACCACCTCCCTTTACCCACGTAATGAGCCTTGTCCCCACCACTGCTAAGTCATAACACTCGACTAATCATATGCGTATCGCATAGATTGATGCTGACATCGTCCCATCCTTAAATGGATGCGATAAGCTATTGAAGATTTTTTTATAAATTTTTGAAATCCGCCAGCACATCAAGCTTCCACCAATAGCATTCATATCGCATCGCCTTGAAGTCCAGTTAGCAAGAGGTTAAATGGATGCGATAAGTCTTTATAATTTTTTGCATTTTGTTCTTTGAAATCCGTGATGTAATAAGGTTTTAACCTTAGGTTTAAATTTTTAATGTTTTATACGTTATATGCCGCGGTGACATAAGTTTTGATAAAGTTTTATGTTTTAAAACTTAGGGTTATAAATAGTTTTTACATATATTTTATAAACATAATATATTTATAATATATATAGACAACAGTAAGACTGTGTAGATAGATGAATTCCTAAAGGTAGCAAGACTGTGTGTTGAAGACAGTGGAACGGTCTGAGATTGCATTGATTGTGTATGAATGCCTGAAGGCATAAAAGACAGAGAGAAAGAAGCACTGCGTTTGGTAGCAGTCAAGAGAAAGCAATATTTACATTGTAAATCTAGAACAATAGAATTTTTGAAGAATTTTATTTTGTAACGGCTTATAGTTTGTTTAATGAAATAGAGTTTTTTTTCCTCCATCTCTGTCCATATTTTTGTTGTTAAATCTCTATGTTTTTAGAGGAATTTTCTTTCCTCTATGTTGTTTCGGAATAAACAGAAATTCCAACATGGTATCGGAGCTAGTCTAGGCTCTTAGCACTTGCTAAAGAATCTAAAGGAATAAGGAGCCTGTTGAAGATTTCTCCAGCAATATGAAGATTCAGCAAAGTCAGGTATTTACCTCAAAACAGAGTTTTGTGTTTGTTTTAAGAGTGCAGTCTAGAGAACTGTAAAAGGAAGCCTTTTAGAGACAGATTTTATCTCTGAGCAGTGAGAAGGTTTAGTCAAGGAACACAGTCAAGTTTTTTACGCATAGTTCAGTAAATCTAGCTATGGCGGGAGCTAGCACAAGAACAAATATGGGAAATACTCAACTCCCATAGTTCAATGGGAAGAATTATGACTATTGGGAAATCACAATGAGAGCCATGTTTACCTCTCAGGATTTATGGGAGCTAGTTGAATATGGTTTAGAAGAACCAGCAGATGAAAAATAATATAATGCCTTAACACAGGCATTGAAATATTTGTTGAAGAGTAATAGAAAGAAAGACTCAAAAGCCCTCTTCTATCTCTATCGGGTAATGCATGAAAGCATATTTCTAAGAATTGCAGCAACAAATAAGTCCAAGAATGCATGGGATACCCTCCAGATAGCCTACCGAGGTATGGAGAAAGTAAAGAAAGCAAAGCTTCAATTAATGAGAAGAGATTTTGATGTCATTTGCATGAAAGAGTCTGATACAATAAACTCCTTCTTCACATTTTTGATTGGTTTGGTTATCTAAATGAGATCTCATGCAGAGACAGTAGAAGAAAGAAGAATAGTGGAGAAAGTATTGAGGGTCTTACCCTCAAGGTTTGATGTGATAGTAACAACCATTGAAGAGACAAAGAATCTCTTGTTGTTTACTGCTGATGAGTTTCGTGCATCATTGATGACACATGAAAAAAGAGTGAGTAGAACAAAAAACTCATCTTTGGATCATGCCTTCAAGATCCAAATGTCCTTTGGAAGAGTAAGAGTTTAAGACAGATCAAACGAAAAAGGAAACGGTAGAGGTAGAAGCCAAAACAAAGGAAGAGACAACCCTACAAATACAAGTGGAAGGAACAGCAATCAAAGTCAAAATCAAATCCAAGGCAACAACCAACAAGGTGGAAAAAATCAAGCACATGGACAAATGTATGATAAATCCCAAGTCCAATGTCATTACTGTAAAAAGTATGGCCATTATGCAAATGAATGTAGGAAGAAACAGAGTGGCATGGGTAGTAGAACCAGTGCTAACTTCACTAAAGAGAATCTCAGTGGAGAGAATTTGTTTTTAGCATGTAATATGGCTAAAGAGAAAAGTGAAGATATATGGTTTCTAGATACAAGATGTAGCAACCATATGACTAGAAACATTTCTATGTTTTCCATGTTAGATGAAAAGGTGAAGTCCAAGTAACTTTGGAGACATATAGTAAAGTCTCTGTCATGGGAAAAGGAAGAGTGAGTGTTCTAACAAAGAAAGGATGAACGAGATCCATATCAGATTTATACTATTTTCCTGGTATGAAGTGTAACCTTTTGAGAATTTGAAAACTCATTCAGAAATGATACAATGTATTCTTTGAGGATGATGTATGTACCATCATGGACATACCACCAATAAAAAAGAGGATTTCATAAGTGAAGATGACAAGAAACAGAATGTTTCATCTCAAGATGAGAGAAGATTTGAAGAAAGGAGCTGCAATGGCAGCAGTGACACAAGAGACATTCCAAAGAGAAGTAAAGGATGAAAACTGGTTATGGCACCTGAGATTTGGGTATCTCAACTTTGGAGGTCTGAATTTGTTGCATAGAAAAGGAATGGTAAAGAGATTATCATTGATTGAGAAGCCAGACAACCTATGTGAAGGCTGCATCTTGGGCAAACAACATAGAGAAAGCTTTCCATCAGGAAATAGCATAAGGGCAAAGGAACCCTTAGAAATAGTCCATTCTAATTTGTGTGGACCAATGCAAACACCATCATTAGCAGGAAACCACTATATGCTGACATTTATTGATGATTACACAAGAAAAACATGGGTTTATTTCTTGAAGTTGAAGAGTGAAGTGTTTGAGAAATTTTTCCACTTTAAAGCTCTAGTTGAGAATCAAAGAGGGAAGCATATCAAAGTCTTAAGAAAAGACAGAGGAGGAGGATATATCTCCAAATAATTTTTTTGTTTTTGCATAGAAAATGGGATACACAAGAAATTTACAGCAAGGTATACACCACAACAAAATGGAGTTTCTGAAAGGAAAAATAGAACCATCATGGATATGGTAAGAAGCATGTTAAAGGAAAAACATTTGCCAAATGAATATTGGGCTGAAGCTATACATTGTGCAGCATATGTATTGAATAGATGCCCAACAAAGAGTGTAAGGGGGAGAAGTGCATATTTGTTGGATACAGTGAAGAATCAAAATCATACAGCTTGTATAACCCATCTACCAAGAAATTTATGATAAGCAGAGATGTACAATTTATTGAAGAAGAAGCTTGGGATGGAAGCATTGAGAAAACAGTGAATGTTAAAAGTTGTTTGTCTCATGATGAAGATGAGGAAGAAATGGCTGAAATACATCCCTCATTAGCAGCACCACCTCCACCAACACAAGGACAACAAGGGACACCACAATCAGGTATGAGAACACCCTTGAAAAGTGATGACAGTGCTTCTACGAGCACATCACAAGGAGCAGATTTGAGTGCTTCTACAAGCACAAGTTCAGTAAGTGAAAGAGGAACCAGATTCAAAAGTCTGAACGAAATTTATGAGAAATAAGAATGTATGAACTCTTTATTTTCATGATATTGTCATATATAGGATCCTATTCATTTTGAAGAAGTTGTAAAAGAGATGAAATGGATAGGTGCTATGGATGAAGGGATAAATGCCATAGAGAAAAATAAGACATGGGAATTAGTTAATCTCCTGAAAGTAAGGAAGTTATTGGAGTAAAATGGGTTTATAAAACCAAGAGCAATGATGAAGGTAAGATTGAAAAGCACAAGGCCAGACTTGTTGTCAAAGGCTACAAGCAGCAACAAGGAAGAGACTACGAGGAAAATTTTGCACCAATTGCAAGAATGGAAATAGTAAGAGCAGTGTTGTCCATAGCATCACAACACAAGTGGAAAGTTTACCAAATGGATGTGAAATCAACATTCCTAAATGGAGTATTGATGGAAGAGGTTTATATTGAACAACCTCTGGACTATGAGAAAGAAGGCCAAGAGCACAAGGTATGCAAATTAAAGAGAGCTATGTATGGGGTGAAACAAGAACCAAGAGCATGGTACAGTAGGATAGATGCCTATCTACTATAAAATGGGTTTGAGAAATGTGAAGGAGAACCAACATTATACATCAAAGAGAAATATGGTAAGATGCTCATTGTTGTTTTGTATGTTGATGATGTTATATTCACAGGCAATGATGCTTACCTAATTGAGAATTTTAAAATAGTCATGAAGGATGAATTTGAGATGACTGATATGGGATTGCTGAGATACTTCTTAGGAATAAAAGTAGAGAAAAATGAAAATAAGATTTTTATCTCTCAAGAAAAGTATGTTAAAGAATTTTTGGAAGGATTTAACATGCAGGATTGCAAAGCAGCAATTACTCCTACAATGATGGGATTGAAACTAAGCAAAGAAGACATCAACAAGGATTTTGATCCAAGTTTATATAAGAGCATAGTTGGTAGCCTTATGTATTTGACTGCAACTAGGACAGATATTATGATTGTTGTGAGTTTAATCTCCAGATTTATGGAAAGGCTAAAGGAGGCACATTGGCAAGCAACAAAAATAATTCTGAGGTATCTGAAAGGAACAAAGAGGTATGATATTTTATACACAACTTCAGAAAATTTTGAATCAATTGGATATAATGACAGTGATTGGGCTGGAAGTATAGATGACAGGAAAATTACCTATTGATATGTTTTTCATATGGGATCAGGATTCATTTCATGGGCTTCTAAGAAACAGACAATTGTGGCTTTATAAACAAGAGAGCGAGAGTATGTGGCAGCTACAGCAGCAACATGTCAAGCAGTATGGATGAGAAGAATGTTGAGAATTTTGTGCCATGAACAGGTAAAAAGCACAACATTGTATTGTGATAATAGCTCATCTATAGCTTTATCCAAGAATTCAGTGTTTCACAAGAGAACGAAACACATTGATGCAAAGTATCACTACATCAGAGAGTTAGTGAGCAATGGAGAAATTGTTTTGCAACACTGTAAAATAAAATAGTAGTTTGTTGATATATTGACAAAACCATTGGAGCAGAAGAGTTTTAATTATCTCAGAAAATTTCTGGATATGCAAGAATGCAGTAGTTGCAATTAAGGGGGAGTGTTGGAAATGAATTCCAACTGCAATCTAAGCAAGGAGGACAAAATTCAATTTTTGATGGAAATTCTTGAATGACAATAGCAGCAAGGTCTTATTTTTTTCTTGCACTCCCCTGTGCAATAAATTCTAAGTTTGAAACCCTATTTTTAAACCATGGATGTCCAAATTTTTGTATATGATCGTAGCCCTGTTTCTGCATTTAAACGTCATGGTCAAACCATGCAACCCTGCGTTCTTATCCTCCATACCTACCTGCTATAAACCATTCACCAACTGTGAAAATTTACCACACCATTTATTTTTTGATGCACCCACATCATCTGTGTGGAGCCCATGACTCCATGTCGCATCTTCACCGACCAATCACGCATCGATCACATTCCTCCAAAGCCTCATCACCACCTCCCTTTACCCACGCAATGAGCCTTGTCCCCACCACTGCCAAGTCATAACGCTCAACCAATCATATGCGTATCACATAGATTGATGCCAATGTTAGCCCATCCTCAAACGGATGCGATAAGCTATTGAAGGTTTTTGTATAAAGTTTTCAAATCCACCAGCGCATCAAGCTTCGACCAATAACATTCGTGTCGCATCGCCTTGATGTCCAGTCAGAAAGAGGTTAAATGGATGCGATAAGTCTTTATAATGTTTTGCATTTTGTTCTTTGAAATCTGTGATGTAATAAGGTTTTAACCTTAGGTTTAAATTTTTATTTTTTTATATTTTATATGCCGCAGCGACATAAGTTTCGATAAAGTTTTATGTTTTAAAACTTAGGGTTATAAATAGTTTTATAACATATATATTATAAACATAATATGTTTATAATACATATAGACAACAGTAAGACAGTGTAGATAGATGAATGCCTGAAGGCAGCGAGATGTGTGTTGAAGAAAGTGGAACAGTCCAAGAATGCATTGACTATATATGAATGCTCGAAGGCAGAAAAGACAAAGAGCAAGAAGCACTGCATTTGGTAGCAGTCAAGAGAAAGCAATCTTTGCATTGTAAATCTAGAACAATAGAAGTTCTAAAGAATTTTATTTTGTAACATCTTATAGTTTGTTTAATGAAATAGATTTTTTTTTCCTCCATCTCTGTCCATATTTTTGTTGTTAAATCTCTATGTTTTTAGAGGAATTTTCTTTCCTCTCTAATGTTCTCGAATAAACAGAAACTCAAACAATCAAATTCCACAATTAACTGATCAACGAGCTCTCTCATCAAAGATGCTCAATATAACATTGCATGTTGAAGTACAACAAAGAGCTCCCCTATTTTTGAATCCTCCAACCTAATCTCACTGCTTTCCTTCTAGGACACAACTCTGAGTGACACCATGATCACTCTACCAAATTAGCTGAACCCCTCTACCCACAAGTCGTATTGTGCAACAACAAATATGAAAATAATAATTAACATTACCACCTCGTGAATAGATAAAAATGAAGAAACAACATCAAGCTAACTGCCTCCATAGCAGGTCCAGGGATCAATCCACACAATGTACAAAATCGCTAGCATGCCCACCAATTATTACACTAAAATATATCTAGGAAGAGGCATTCTGTTTTCCGGTATCAAAGGTTGCAACGTCCTCTTCCACAAGGGAATTTTTCACATCCTCACCCAGAAAGGAATCTGTAGCACAATTTCCTTCACTGGAAATTGAACCATTATTCAATTCAATTCTTTGTTAGGCATGTTTGGACGTCATTGGATGCATCTAGTCAATAGACAATGCATCTGAATTTTATACATGTATTTACGTTATAGAATATCGAAATGGAAAACCAGATTCATTCATTTACTCTTAGCAAAAAACTTAAATATGGATTGAATTTAATATTTATCTAGTATCAGATAATAATAAAAAAAATCCATACGGTCAATCTATTTACCAATATATCAAGAAACCACCGTAGCACAAGGCTCGCAATATCGATTCGAAACTAGCTCGAAAATGAAATCAATCCACCAATCAATCCACGCAGGGGTAGCACCGACTTAGACTCGTATGGGCAGGTCGATCCACCAAATCGACTGCACAGGTCTTCTTCTAGCCAAGCCAAGCCGCACATCACTCCAAGTCACAGAAAACAAATCAAAGTCACTTCACAGTTCTTCACTTCTCCCCATGCCCGACGACTCTACCCTACAAGTTTTCCATGGATTTTCTAGCTCCATCTACATAGCAGCAAAAAAAGGATGGGAAAACAATCAAACAGAAAAAACAAACAAAAAACTCATCAATATCTTTATTTACCTAGGCCCACAATGGGCCAAGGCCGAGGCCCATACGGGCTCTGATACCAAGTTAAATTTAAATATTTCATACCATTAATCAAATAATGTTACAAATAAATACATGAAGTGTTGTATCAAGATAGGGAAACTATCTTAGACACACAATCATTTGTTTGAGAGAATCTCTCAACCACACACCAATATAGTAAACATAACAGGAAGAGACTCCTCTAGATAGAAAGAATCACAATTGAGACAGGTGGGAATTAAATTTTCCAATAATTTGCACCTATTTAAGCATAGTGGTGGTCAAGATGCAGCGAGGGCTGCATAAGTGTAGTTGTGGATCTGAATTCGTGGAGTGTGAGCCAGTGGATATGATTAGGAGATACCTTATGTGGTGATCTATGTCCATTAGGAGAGTGGAACAGTGAATTGTGGACCACCATAGGCTCTAATAACCCCTTGAGTGAGAAATTTTGTGAGGAATGTGACCAGTGTTGCGTGTAGGAAGCAGTGAGTGCTAGCATGAGGAAGTTGTGTGTTGGGAAGCAGTATGGCACAATGGAAGAGGAGGAGGTGTAGTGCAGATCGGTGGAGTGAAATCCAGTGTGAGTAGATCCACTCGGAAATTAGCATAAGGAGGTGAGGTTGTGGTACGAGATCAAATCCATGCCTGGAGAGGTGCGATCAAAGGCATTGGAGTGTTGGTTCTATGCTGAGCAGAGGCAACTATGAATTGGTTATGTTCACGGTTGTGAACATTGATGAATCGGTTTTGTTTTGGCACAAGAGTCCTGAGGAACATTGAGATGATAAATTGGCAGAACATTCCGGAATTCTGAGAAGAGGTAGGATTTTTCGTGGAGTGATAAGGAGTAGATTCGAGGTGTGATAGCATGGCATCTTGTTTGTGATTTTTGATAGCATTGCAGTAGGTCGTTATTTGTTACCTTCCCACCAGAACAGATTTGTATCTCTTTGTTCTAATATTTCGTTGAAACCATCATTGCAGAGGAGGAAACAACACAGTTATTTAATTTTTTGCATTGAGCACTTATTGTTGACTTAATCCAAATCAAAAATTCATGTGGGAGGAATTCTTTGGTTTCATCTGTTATTCTTGGGCCAGTAGCTAATGAGAAGATTCATTGATGTCTGGAAAATATTGCAGATTTATTGAATGCTTGAAGAGCATGTGACTTGAGTGCTATGGTGAGGAGACCCAACATGGTGCAACAAGAGTCGAGCATTAGTGTGAGTGTGGACTACTACTTCAGAGCCGATTGAGGTCAATCATTGGAGCTGTGAGGCCGTTTAATTTTTGTTGGGGAAGAATTGTTGTCACATCAAGCGTGTGGAGTCTCGAAAAGAAATTTTGAGTGAGATAAGTGGAGTTTTCAATATCGTTGTATTTTTAGATGTCTTTCACATTGATCCTTTTGATGATGCCTTTATATGTGGGTATTTGAAGGCAATCTTGGCTTTGTTAGTATTTTTGAGTCTAAAGAATTATATGAAAACCAATATGGTTTTATTAATGACCAGAATAATCATGAGCAGTAATCTTCTCAACAAGTTTGTGCAATTGAAGAGCTATGAGTGGTTCATTAAGAAGGTCATAAACACTTGAATCACGAACCTATTATTCAAGATCTAGATAATAACGAGGATAACACAAAACTAAGAACACAACAAAGATAGAAAAAACGCAAAGGTGCCTTCAATGTAACTAAAAGTTCTTATCAAAGCCAATCATCATCTGAAATTTTTCCACCTCAAATCTCCAAATTAATTTACAGGGGACAAATTAATCCTTCTGTTGGTGGAAATATTCTCATACTGAGATGATTGATACTGGAAGTATTTATTCAAGTAAGCTTTCACTCCTACGAGCTCTATATATCACCAATAATAATAAAAAACCAGGTCAAGTGACATATGTTAAGAGAAGGAAGGAAAAATATGACTTTGGGTGAATTTCTCAATTAAGGGGGAGTGTTGGAATTAATGCTAGTCTTTTTTATATTAATGTATTTGGTTGTTTGTTGTTAGGATTGAGATCTTCTATTTAGGTACAAGATCCAATTATTTAGGGAGTGGTTCAAACCACCAAGCTAATGTGTGAGTTTATATGTACAAGACTTTGATTGAATGAAACAGCGTGTTGCGTGCTTTGAGATTCTCTAGGTAACTCACCTGGAGAGCTTCTTTCTTTTATCTCATATATTGTCTCCCGTTGGAAATTTAATAGTTTTATATAGTCGAAATGAATGTTAAATTATTAGAATTTGTTGCAATCGAGCATGGCATTTGAAACCTAGAAAAGAAATTTCAAATATTGTAAACTTTAGAAGAAAATTTTTTAAAAATCAATTAAGTATTCGGGTTCAAAAAATCTTAACGTGTAGGTTTAGTTAACCCAAAAATATTTTAATCTATTTACTTTTTGAGTTGTTAAACATGAAAAATAAACATTTGTTAATATTAATTTTCTTTGTTATTTAAACCTTGTCCAGAAAAGCAAAAATATTTTTATCAAATTTCTGACATAAACAAAATCATTCGCTGTGGTTTTTGATCGGTGGTTGTGTAAATGTCTCAATTCTTGGATTCAGAGCAAGTAGTCTGAATTTCTAATCATTTTTATAATCCATCGGCATGGTATTTTGCAACATTCTCTGACCACAAGATGCGTTCGAATAAATCACAGTGTGGCTTTTTTTTTCTAACTCTTTCTATTACATTCTTTTTTTGGGTGTGATTAGCTTAATTGGAAATTAGGTCAACGTATGTAGGGAGAAGAAGGCCATATTTACGCACTCCACAATGATATATACTCGGAAATAGTGATTGGTTATTTGAATCTATTTGCATATGGGGTGCATAATTTTACAGATGGAATAAAAGATCGAGTACATAACTTTACATATCGAATATTAACTGTAGGAAGTGCATTCCTACTTCATGGATAAGTTGGTGGCTAGTCTTGGACACTATTTTTGCTTTCAAGTGAGCCTCCTAAGGAGATTTTGGAATACTATTGGGATCATTTTTCCCTGTATTCAAATAATTTTTCATCAATTTCTTATCTCCATTGGTCGCATTAGTAGGAATTGCATTGGTTCAGACTGTAAATAGGAAAAGATACAGAACATTAATTCTGGATAAAGGAATTCACAATTGGTGGATTTATTTTTATTTCAATGGTTGGAGTGCTTCCTGAAATGTACTATAAAGGGACATCACTTAAAATTACCTTGCTTCAATTGATATCATTGATGTTTGGATGGATAGTTGTATGATCTCACATTTTTAAACAAATGTAATCAAATATGTTAGCTACTACCTTTTTCTAGAGAAACAATTAGAGTCACTAGCATAAAATTCAAAGCACACAATTATTATTATTAATATTATAATGTTAAACTTGTATTGAATGCCTTCAAATGTGAGAGAAACAATTAGAGTCACTAGCATAAAATTCAAAGCACACAATTATTATTATTAATATTATAATGTTAAACTTGTATTGAATGCCTCCAAATGTGAACCATTCGCTTGTGTTTCGATAGGATGAATGTGCGTTCCAATGAATTAGTTAAGGGAAAAGTTTGCACCTATATTAAGTAACGACTTCATCGTTAGCGAAGCGAACATAAAGCTCTAAAAAGTGGCCTGAGTTGTATTATAAATATTTTTTCTTATCTTCTAGAGTTTTTGTTGTAGTAAATAACCAACCAGGCAACATAAATGAGGCAATGACTTCATCTTTAGAGAAAATAAAGCTCTAAAAAGTGGCCAGAGTTGTATCATCAATAGCTTGTCTTATCTTCTTGAGTTTTTGTTGTATTAAATCACCAACAAGACAACATAAATGAGGCAATTTCCATTTGCTTCAAGCGGATGTGAACATAATCTTTTGTTTAACAACAAATAATCGCAAAGATACAACATTTACAAACCTAAGAATAAAATGTCAGGAGATATTAGTAATAATTTTATAGTTAATATTGGTATTAATAATTTTTATTAAGCAATTAATATATTTTATAATCAATACTAATGATATTATGAATTTTTTATCAATTATTATATTTATTGCTGTTTATAATTAATAATTAATAATATTAACAATAATTTTACTGATTAATAGATCTTACGCTTAATTTTAATAGACATTGTAATTCCTATCAATAATTAATGAATATTAGATTGTATTAATAATTTTTTTATTAATAGAGTACGGTTAGGTGATTAAAACTTTTTATTATCAATATTAATAATTATTTAATATTATTTTTGTTAATAATTAGATATACTTTTAATAATATTCATTAATAATTAATATTAATATTAAAAAATTTATATAATTAATATTAGCTTTGATATTTTTTAATAATGAGTTTGTTAATACCCTATTTCTTTAATGATTAATTAATATATAATTATTTTATATTAAATATAAAATAAATATATATTAATTAAGCATTAAAGAAATATTGTATTAATAAATTAATTATTGTTTTTTTTAAGTTAATATTAATTAACTAGTAATATTAGTTTATTAATTAATTAATAAAAATTATATTTTTTTAATATATTATATATTTAATTATGGCATTAAAATAATATTAAAACATGTATATACTATAACATTTAAATAACAATAGTCATATGTTAATAATATATCAATATACATATTTATAAAGTTTTAACAATAAATCAATTTATACATTAACTCATTTAAGTATGGTTTAATATTGTTCATATCACAAGTTATTGTGAACATGGTCTTCATAAACAATGGTCAACATGTTTCTTTTTATGGTAAACCATATTTTCCAAAGGAATCATGTTTATATATAGGTGATATATAGTGAACCATAATTAACTATATTGAGCCATGGTGGATGGTGATGGTCAACCATAAAATCCTATAGTGGATGGTTAGGGTTAACCATAGTCAAACCATGGTTAACCACATTATTTCATATTAATAGTAATTATGAACTCCTTAAGCTGAATAATAATAACAATATTATTAACACATTAATCATTAATTTACACATTCATAATATTTTAACTATAAATAAATCTATACACTAACACATGTTGACTATGACTTACTATTGTTGACTTCGACAATTATAGTAATAAGAACCCAAGATTTAGTACATATTATGTAGCAATCGCTTATAATATTTAAGGTTTATTATATTAAACTTATGGATTATAATATTGATGTTAGGATTTATAATGTTGAGCTATATAATATTAGTGTTTATGATATTTGGTTTAATATTAGCATTTCAAATGTTGAAGTTGGAATCATATATAAATCTATCCAATGTCGCAGTGTGACAAGAATTTTCACAATGAGACATGTAGTGTCACGACCCTATACTTGTGGTACTCTTTCAACCACTTATAGTGAGTGTGGCACTACCTTACTTTTTTCTTTTATCAATACTCAAGCAAGAATACTACACCTATCTTATACACTTAGTTAATAAATCTTCAAGTGTTTTTCAATTATGCAGTGGAAATAAATATAAGATTAAACATCAATATATAATCCACATGTACGCCCATACATACAAGGGAGTTGCAACTCCCGAATGTGAGTCTGTTTGATATTATGTTTCACAAAATGTACATTATAATAATCATACAATACCAAGCCTATGCAAGCCACTTTCACTTCTTTCTAAGGTGTGCTTCAACACCTGTGCTGTGGCCTGACCTACAATGCTCTCCAACAGCTCAAAAAATCCATGAGAAATCGAAATTGCCCCTTAAAATACGTTTTCGGCATTTTTTCCAAACACGTGTTCAACCCGGGTCATTGGGGTCACCGATGCCCTCGACCTGTCCACGTTCTGAACACGGGTCACCTGGGTCACCGATGCCCTCAATTTTTCATGCGTTCAAAAATGTGTTCAGGAAAACCCTGACTCAATCCTATCTATAGGCACTGACGCCCTCAAATCCACGCATTCAGAAACGTGTTTGGGAAAAACCCAACTCGTCCCATGACATGTTTAGTTTTCACCTTCTCTCATCTACCCATTTTGCAGGCACATCCACTTGCTCAGATACTTCAGAGCACATCTCAAGTTATCTGATATCGAATGAATGATGCCTTTGAACCTCCTCAACTAGTCTGTATTAATATGCCAATTTGTGGTCCCTTTTTCTCATAAGTCATGACCCTTCGCCCCCACCCATGGGTCACCTTGGTCACATATTTTCACGTATGCCCAAAAAGTATATTTTTCCCATCCACATGCTATAAATTCTCATCGTTGGCATGTTCCATACTTAGCTATTTTTCCTCCCTTGTGTGACCAGTCACAAATCCAATGTCCTATGAGCACCACATAAACGTCACATGACTATCGTGAAATGTTCGTTCGTCATAACACCAAGTGTGGTTCGAGCACATGTGTTCATCGAGGAGCCCACTACATGGTTCGCCCGAATGTGCCTACCGTCACACTTCACCCAAGAGCACCCATCATTCATCCTGAACATTCGTTGCACTCTAACCAACGTTTCATTGCACGTCCACAGAGTAGGTTTCTTGTCGCACCAAGGCACACCAACTGCACTCGGTCATCATAAATGAAACTTGGAGACCCGACATCCTCCCCCACTATAAACAAGGTTGTCGTCCTCGAAAATCCATCATCATCATCACATAATATCATTGCAACATCATGTCGAAACATATCGTCGCACCATACCATCGCATCATATCGTTGCAAAGTGTCACTAGCTCCAACACCTGTAATAATGTCCACATTGCCCACCTCTACTATAAAATCCATCGTGCAAACAAACAAGGTCTTATTTCTCTATAAAAATATGCATGGGAAACATCTCCTCAATCCATGATCATCAACACATCTGTCACAATCTCCACATGCTACTCCATCAAAGGAAGTCAATCTCTCCAATGCAAGCTACATGTTGCTGCAACATATATCTTGTCGATTGATCATATATCATCAATATTGTGTTAATATCTACCATGATACTTCATCCCAAAAACATATCTCGGTATATTATCAATACATCTATCAAACATATCTCAGGGTACTACATGCCCCCAAGGCTCGAACTAGTTAGACGACCAGTCTAACCATATGCTCAATCCCATGAGAATACTCCTCCACATGTCACCATTGGTAATTTTCTCCAGACATAATAAACTCAATCAATAATCCATCCCACCCAAGTGTAAAATAAGCCATGTCCGGGCCCATGAAGTATTCCCTCCTTATCATCCACAACATGTTGTCCATCAAGAAATACATATCTATATTTAATATATTTCTCATGATTCTAATATCCATGTATTATTCAAATACAATCACAAATATCTAGAATCATCATCCATGTGTGAGAGGATATCCTCCCATCCAAATAATCAAAGGGAAATTCCAATATTGCCTCATCATCCATCAAAAGTGTGGCTATGTCAAGAAGACTCAACCCATGCCCAAGTGTACTTGACCAAGGCATCTCCATTGCTACATTTACATCTAACTCCAAAGTGTATTGCCTTGATCATCTCCATCAAGTCACTCCTCACAAACACACCTCATAATGTGCTCAAAGGTATGAATCCCATAATGCATCAAAATCAAGGCCAATCGTGATATCATCTCCTCAATGAACAAGATACTGCAAGATAACTATAATATGAAGTGTCCAATAAGTGAAACTCATCATGAACTCCCATGCATCATCATATCCAAAGATTTGGAAAGCATACTTGTGTTTCCCATGAGTGCCATCACAATTTCTTCCTGCCCTAGAAGTCATATGATTGTCCTCATAGGCTACTCATCCAACCATGGTATTGTTGCTCAATAGTGAACAACATCTCCATTAGGCCACCAATAAAAGGTCTCAATGTAGCACCAACAAATCCATCCTGCTCAACATCCTGCTTTGACACTACTCCATGATGCTCCTAAGTGGCCTCTATAAGTTCATTTTCATAATGTCTCTGCATAATTTCATTCCATTCTCTTATGTTAGTGTCCATGACTTTGGTTTTCCATGTGTCCATAAAGAGTGGACTCAAATCATCTCTAGTCATCATCCAATTACAATGTCATCGATCACTTCTGACATCATAAATCATCATCATGAGTACTTCCTTCATTGTTGCCTCCCCCACTAAAGGTCCACCAAGGGTTCCTTCTTGGTTTTCAGCCATGAATAATTCTACCCATATATATCATCATATGTAACTTCGGTGTGTTCCCATTCTCCGAAAATTCCATGAGTCATGTCAGGCACCTAGCCAATTCTCTATATGGATAAGTATGACCCATACATCACAAAGATCATCATGTTCCACCCTTGTCATGGGAATTTTAACCTTCTATTATGAGGTCATTAATTTCCCTAACAAGTCCTTCAACAAAAAATTATCCTTACTCCTCCAATGTACAAGACCTCATCATAATTATCCAAGGATAGATCATCCATGTTATCAGAAAAGAAGTCATATCGTTGCTCATCCTTGCATATGGTTCATCTTCTAAATGCTCAAATGAAACACAAGCCATACCTCCATGGAGAATCTCCAAGTTAGTGTCCTTCATCCTCATCAATTTCTAAAACATGCACGATCCTAGTTCAACCTGCTCATCAAGTTCCTTCTTGATCACTCTCACATTTGCAACATCTTCATGTGGTTCTTCCACTAGCAATTCCTGCAATGTGCTTGGTATCGATTCAACTTGTTCACCAAGTTATTCTTTGACTTCTATCACATCTGCAACATCCTTTGGTTCAACCATAGTGGGCTCCATGCCACTATGCTTCATCTTTCCAAGGTCTCTAAGCTCAATAAGCTTCTCCCAAAACCTACCTTACCCTTATTTCACCTTGTTTTTCTCTGCTTCAAAACCGTCCATTTCCTTCCCAAGTCGATAGAATTCATCCATGTTTTTGTCTAATATCCCTTCCTTGTATAATACAAGAATGGCTAGTCTTGCTTCATGAGCTCCTTTTTCCAATTCTTTCGACCTTTTCCCATGGTTTATCATCCTCTCTTTAATATCTTCAAATTCCATTTTTAGGGAAATAGACTCACCCAGCAAGGTTCAATACCACCTATAAACCTAAAAATGAATTCCTACTTTCTTTGTAAAAGCCTTTTCAAAATATCTAATACAAACTGATACATAGTAGCAATTGGATTAGACTTTCAATAATCACGCAGCTTGACTCACCATGCCAACTTCTTTCCCTATATGTATTAAAAACAAATTCTGATTTCAACTGTCACAACCATATACTGGTGGTACTCTTTCAACCGCTGATAGCGGGTTCGGCACTACCTTACCTTTCTTTTTATCAATACTCAAGCAAGAAGACTACGCCTATCTTCAACACTTAGTTAATAAATCTTCAATTTTTCTTTAATTATACAACATAAATAAGTACAACATTAAATATCAATATTCAATCCATAGGTATGCCCATACATACAAGGGAGGGGAAACTCCCGAATATGAGTCTACCTAATATTATGTCTCACAAAATGTACAATTTTGCAATATTCATACCATATGAAGCCTGTGCAAGCCACTTGCACTTCTTGCTAAGTTGTGCTTTAGCACTTGTTCTTTGGCCTGAGCTACAATGCTCTTGAATAGTTAAAAAATCAATAAGAAATCCAAATTTACCCTTAAAATATGTTTTTGGCCTTCCGCCCAAAAACACATTTAGCCTAGGTCATTGGGGTCATCAATGCCCTCGACCTGTGCATGTTTTGCACATGGGTCACTTGGGTCATCGATGCCTTCGGTTCTAGATGCGTCAGAAACACGTTCGGGATAAACCCGACTCAACCCTTTCTTCATGTGCACCATTGCAATATGCCCAAAAACCCAACTCGACCCTATCTGCACGTGCTGACACCCTCAGCTGCATGTGATCAGAAATGTGTTTGAAAAACCCGACTCAACCCGTGACATGTTTAGTCTTCACCTTCGCTCATCTACCCATCTTGCAGGCATATGCACTTGCTCATCTACTTGAGAGCATGTCTCAAGTGATGTGAGATCGAATGAATGATGCCTTCGAAACTCCTCAACTCGTCTCTCTTGATATGCCAAGTTGCGATCCCTTTTTTAATAAGTCATGACCCTTCACCCACGCCCATTTGTCAGCTTGGTCACATCTCTGCACTTCGGCCCAACAAATATATCTTTTTCCCATCTCGACACTATAAACTCTCATCGTCAGCCTCTTCCATACTTAGCCATTTTTCCTCCCTCATGTGACTCATCATAAATCCAACATTTCACGACCACCTCATAAATGTCACATGACCACTATGAAATGTTTGTCTCTAATAATGCAAAGGGTGGGTCGGTCACGCGTGTTCACCTAGGCACCTGCTAAATGTTTCGCCCAAACACACCCACCATTGCACTTCACCCAAGCACGCCCATCATTCATCCCAAAGTTTCTTTGCACGCTAACCAATGTTTTGTCACATGTCCACCAAGTAGGTCACCCGTCACGCCGAGGCACGCCTGCCGCACTCAGTCATCGTAACCGAAACTCAAGGGCCTAACAAGTAGTTTGGCAATCGTTCTCACAATGATACATTGCATTGTAATGTATTCAATGTCGTATTGAAATATTGAATAAATTAGTGTGTAATGTTTTGTTTTATAGTATTGGATTTAGGGTTTAGGGTTTATTTTGGTTCATAATATTGGTATTAGGTTTTATAACCTTAAATTTTTTAATTGCAGGATTTATAATATTAATCCTATAGTTTTTGATACTTCGGTTTATAATGTTATTAGGCCCTTAGGTTTATAATATCAATAATCCCTTGGTTTTATCAATTCCTCAGGTTTATATTATTAATTCTACACTTTAATATTAATTACATGGTTTTATTAATCCCTTGATTTTATAATATTAAAAAA
The DNA here is from genome assembly GCA_034641835.2 of Pinus albicaulis. NCBI lineage: Eukaryota > Viridiplantae > Streptophyta > Pinopsida > Pinales > Pinaceae > Pinus > Pinus albicaulis. Next base: position 1,347,685,148 of record CM076580.1, read on the forward strand.
CATTTGGGTTCATAATATTAATAAATGCTCGAGTTTATTAATATTAAAAATGCTTGGTTTTATTAATCCCTTGGGTTTGTAAAATTAATCCCTTGTGTTTATTGATATCTCGGGTTTATAATGTTAATATTCTCTTTGGTTTATTAAATTGTTGGGTTTATATCTTAATCCATTTGGTTTATAATATTTATCTCTTGGGTTTATAATATATAAACCCTTGGGTGTATAATACTAATCACTTGTGTTTATTAATCTCAAGGGTTTGTAATATTAATCCCATGGGATTATAATATTAATCCCAAGGGATTATAATATTAATGCACTGGGTTTATAATATTAATCCTAAGGGGTTATAATATTAATTCTTTGAGTTCATAATATTAATTTTTTATGTTTGTTAATCCATTACGTCTATTAATCGCTTGGGTTTATAATATTAATCACTCAATTTTTTAATATTAATTCATTAGTTTTATAATATTTGGTTTAAAATTAGGATATAATATTTTGATGTTGGAATGGTATGAAAATCTATCCAATGTTGCAGTTTAACAAGCATTATTGCAATGTGACAAACAGTGTGAAAATCATTCTCATAATGATGCATTAAAGTGCAATTTATTCAATGTCACATTGTGACATTAAATAAATTAAGATCTACTATTATGGTTTATAATATTGGGTTTATGGTTTAGGGTTTATTCTCGTTTATAATATCGGGTGTAAGTTTTATAATCTTAATATATATAGTGGATGGTTAGGATTAACCATAATCAAACCATACTTGACCACATTATTTCACAATAACAATAATACTAAACTCTTTAAGGTCAACATTAGTAACAATAATACTAAATGTTTATTAGGATTAATATTAAAATTTAGTAATTCATATTAGAGTTTAATAGCATTATTGTTTTTAAAATTAAGGTTAATATTAATGTTTAATAATAAAGTTTAATAATTTGATTCATAATATTAATATCTTAATAATATTATTTAAATATTAACAAATTTATAAAAATATATTAATAATTATATATAACTACATTAATCTATAATTTAACACATTAATCATTAATCTACAAAATCATTTCTTAACTATAAATAAATCTATACAATAACACACGTTGTGTTGGGAAAAATACTGAGAGGGGGGGGGGGGGATGAATCATTATTTAGTGCAGACTTAAAACTTTTTACTTTTTCTTTCTCTAAAACCCATATGCTACTTTTCTGAAGACAACTAGCGTATACACGTGGATATCCTTCATAAAATTCTCGTATACACATAGATATTATTATACCATTAATTCTTTACTTAGATCTATGCAACAATCATTCTTCTGATGATTAGATAACAATAAGAATGTGCAGTAATAACAGAATAAACCATCACACATAAGCAACACACATGAACACCAGGATTTTAGGTGGAAACCCAAGTCGGGAGAAAACCACCGCTGCCGTTGTCTCAACCTTAAATATTTTACTATAGAGAAAACATCTTACAACCATGTACTAGCACAGACTCATACCAGCACGCAGGCACCCACCTGCAGAAGGAAACAACCTTCTCTCGTTTACCAGCCTCTCCTGGAAGGGAGCTACGACCCCCTGCTCTCGTTTACCAGCCTCACCTGGAAGGGAGCTACAACCCCCTGCTCTCGTTTACCAACCTCACCTGGAAGGGAGCTACAACCCCCTCACTGAAGGCTTCAACCTTTAGCACCTTTGTGGACTACGTTTCATCAATTTTCATACTGGATCCAACCCACACAATTAAGCTTAAGGAACAATCATCAAAACAACAACTTTCTCTTATAGCAGGATAATCAATATTCAAACAACCCAAATCATCATTGACAGATAACAGTAGAATAGCAGAACCGATCAGACATTTCATACCACATACTTCAGCAAACCCTAAATTACATACGTGCTTTTTCTTCACTGAACCTGCGTATATACGCGCTTTTACAAATACCAACCTGCATATACATCTGCACACATTTCAGAGCTCAATTCAATTCTCATACGTGCTTTTGCTGAATACAAGCCGCGTATATACGCGCTTCCTCCTCGACAAACCTGCGTATAGATCTTCAAACATTTTAGGGCAGTGCAGTTCTCCAGAACAGATAAACAGCTCAGATCTTCATTCTTTGCTTCAGCTCAGATTCGCTAGATCACAGATCTAATCCTTCCGTAAACAGATCTAGAAGATACGTATACATTTCAGATCTAGATATCCCTCTTCATCATTTTCTTCACAGGTGCATCATAGATTCAGATCTATCATCAAAATGTTACCCTTTCCATTCAAACATACTTTAGAGTATAGTATCCATTCAAACCTAGACTCATGCACCCACTTTGCACAATTAATTTCTTCTCCTTATATAGATTTAGCCTTTGTCAATTCCATGAGCCAAAACCACAACACTTCCGATGGTATTCCTGGACGGGATCTCATAGACAATCCAGCGCTCAATACAGTGGGTCAATACCATGGTAAGAACCCTTGGTTTTATAAATTTAGAGCGCAATTAGGCATACGCGACTTGGCTCGTACTTTTCCGTGTACATACGCTACTTCGCCTTAACAAACCCACGTATGCCTTGTAACACACCTTTTCATCATTATTCTTGCACATACTGATATTTCTTTCTTCTGCAACTTCTGTACTTCTTGTAGAACATCAGATTTACATCATTAATAAACTTATCAAGCATCAAGAACAACTTCATTAAGTAGGTTTCCATCATCTTCATCAAGTGGGTTGCCATCAAGGACAACACTCGGCATCATATTGCCAACAATCTCCCCCTTTGGACTTGATGGCAACCACGATGGTGTTTGATCACCACAACAGATAGATACATTAATCATAATGATATTCTTCCCCTATTCAAACACCATGTCATTCTCCCCCTTTGACATCAAGGGCAAAGGGCGGATCAAAACAACACAAGATTTTTCCCTTCATGTAGAAAGAAGAGCATTGTAGAACTGATGTGCATTGAAGTTATCATGCTCCCCCTGAGTTCATGCTGAATGTTCAAACATATTTTTCAAAGAAGTACATGACTCTATGGCCTTCCTATCACCAAGGACTCATACTTACATCAAAGATCCAATCAAGTGGATTTACGTATATGACTCAGCTGCCCAACAAAGTGGTTTTACAAATTTGACTCAACTACCCAACCAAGTGGGTTTACAGATTTGAAAAAGTCCTTACATGACTAAATATTACAATTTTACATCATAGGTCTCAACATGACCTTTTCATCAAATTACAAATATGACTTTTTATGACCACTACCAAAAATACCCCAAGAAAGATCATATTTCAGAATCATCATAATGCCAACAATGCATTACATTCAGAAATGCTAATGCTCCCCCTGAAACTGTGCATCTAATGCATCCTTTCCATATGACCAAAACTCCTCCTTAGCTTATGCAACCTGAACACTTTCAACAGCCAAATCATCAAGGCATCTTCATCAAATATCAGAGAGTGAAACAGAACTATGAGAGCTGAAACATCACCAGATATACCATACAACATTAGAGATACCAAACAGCACCACAACATGTTGCTGAAGAAATGCTGACCTAGAAAAAATTGTCAGCAACCACACATACGCGGTTTTCTGTGTATGAACTCGCGTATATACACGACTGTGTTTCAGGAAATCCACGTATCCAATTCCATCTTCTGCATTTTAACCAGATCTAATCCTCTATGAGGCAGAGACAGTTTCCGGCTTCTTTCTGAGATATTTTAATGCTTTCCTGGAATATATGAGATCAGATAGATAGGACAATGTAGTTGTGTCTTCAAGTGTCATTCAATGGTTGTAGCATAAGCACATTAGTAACCAAGCCTTCAAACTCTTTACAGCATCAACATATTCTTTCCAAGAGGAATTATCATACTAGAAAAACTTCTACAATAAACCATACGTGTCAAGCAATCGTTCATGTGATCTGATATCACCAAGATCTATGATCATGATTTAACATGTGTAAGAATTAAAAGAGGTCTCAACCAGCAACAAAATCTGCATGATTTATTCGTATCTCTAAATCAAAAGACTTCCATCTTATCCATGTGTGAAAACAAAAATATTCTTCAGCAAAAAGCAATCAAGGTTCATCCATAATCTCATCATAATAAACCATGTATCATGTCATCATCATTTAGAACTGAGAAATAAATAGATACAGTGCCAATGATACAATCATTAATATTCAGACTGATGCTCCCCCTGAACTTGTACTCCTGATCTTCAGCTATCATACAAATTTTCTTATCATAACTGCATACGTGTCTGTGTCCACTGGAACTCGCGTGTATACGCGACTTTACTTCATTAAACCCGCATATGGAAAGTGAAATGCTGAAAATTTCACACTCCTTCTTCTCCCCTTGAATTTGTACCACCTGAACCTGTCTTCTTCACAACAGATGCACTGTTAGAAATAGACATAACTAGAATTACCAAATCAACCATGAGAATCATCATACATTGCTCCCCCTGTGTTGATACATTACTAATCTCTATAATGTATCTCACATCATTCCTACAGTCATTATGAGAAGTAAGCTTTAGAAGCGGATGACTGCAGTAGGGTCAATATTCCCTACGTTTCTGACCAGTCCTCCTTCTTTTTCCAAATTTTATTGAGCTTTCTAATTATGTGCTGGAAATTGTCCAATTTCTCAGATCTATTCATCCTGCATTCCTTTATTACATGTCCATACTTGTTACAAGCATAACATCTTTCATTTCTAGAAAAGTAAGCATACTGACCATAATGTGTTTTTCTATTCCTTCTTCTATTGCAATCAGCTACTTTAAGACCATACTTGCTACATGAAAAACAATATCCCTTGAAGAAATCAGAGTACCTTTCTGTGTAGAATCTGTTTGTTTGTGACTGAAACAATCTGCTTCTGCAATTGGCTGCAACATGCCCATAATTATGACATTTAAAGCATTCAACATTATTGAATGATTTCCTTTGAGTGTTCATGATTGTTGGTTGACTTCTTGTTTCTTTCAACTCTTTAGGTTTTGCATTGACATCCTTTGAGTCTTTAGCACTTCCTTGTGAACTAGATTCTCCTTTAACAGTTTCATGAAAACCAAGACCAAGTTTAATAGCAGGAGATCTTTGATTACTAAGAATATTGTCCAGAATCTTAGTACTATCTTGAAACCTCAAGAGTGTATCTTTTTCTTCTAATTTACCTTTCAAAATATTTACCTCAACCTCCAAAATTTGGCATTGCTTCTTCATGCTTTCTTCTTTCCTTCTTCCTTCTTCTACTTGATCATTCAATTTTAAAATCTCTACCTTCAACCCATTTTCTAGTGCTTCCAAAGTTTGTAAAATTTCTTCACTCTCTTTATATGATGCTTCGAGATCTGATTTCAGGGAGATGAGTTCTTCATTCTTCTTATTTGATTTTTCCGGATCTTCTTTGAGAGAGATGATTTTTTCTTCAAGTTCTTCATTCTTCTTATTTGATTTTTCCAGATCTGCTTTTAGAGAGATGATTTCTGTTTCAAGTCCTTTACTTCGATTGGATACATTATCGTACATCCTTTTCAGTCTAGAGATCAAATCTTTGTAGGCAGATTCCTTCTCATTAAATATTCTTTGTTGATCTTTGATAACTTCTTCTAGGTCCATAGCATTATTTTCACTATCTTCACCATTGCTTGCACAAAGAAGAATATCACAAGAACAACAATCACTACCTGTTTCATCTTCTTCATTTTCTGCTGCACATATTTTCTGAGATATCTCCTTTCCTTGAGTAGCCTTCTTCTTTTTCTTCTTTCCCATTGTGATGGATCTCCTTCAAGCGATCAAGCTTCTGCAGAAGGACCTCCTCTGATACCAATTGTTGGGAAAAATACTGCAAGGGGGGCTGAATCAGTATTTAGGACTTACTCAAAACTTTTTACTTTTCCATTCACTAAAACCCATACGCTACTTTGTTGAAGCCAACTATCATATGCACATGGATATCCTTCATAAAACTCGCGTATACACAGAGATATTATTATGAATTTATTTCTTTACTTAGGTCTATGCATCATTCATTCATCATATGTTTAGTTAACAGTAAGCATGTGCAGTAATAACAGAATAAACCATCACACATAAGCAACACACATGAACACCAGGATTTTAGGTGGAAACCCAAGTCGGGAGAAAACCACCGCTGTCGTTGTCTCAACCTTCAATATTTTATTATAGAGAAAACATCTTACAACCATGTACTGGCGCAGACTCATACGAACACGCAGGCACCCACCTACAGAAGGAAACAACCTTCTCTCGTTTACCAGCCTCTCCTGGAAGGGAGCTACGACCCCCTGCTCTCATTTACCAGCCTCACCTGGAAGGGAGCTACAGCCCCCTGCTCTCGTTTACCAGCCTCACCTAGAAGGGAGCTACAACCCCCTGACTGAAGGCTTCAACCTTCAGCACCTTTGTGGACCACGTTTCATCAATTTTCATACTGGATCCAACCCACACAATTAAGATTAAGGAACATTCATCAAACCAACAACTTGCTCTTATAGTAGGATAATAAATATTCAAACAACCCAGATCATCATTGACAGATAACAGTAGAATAGCAGAACAGATCAGACATTTCATACCACATACTTCAGAAAAACCTAAATTACATACGCGCTTTTTCTTCACTGAACCTATGTATATACGCGCTTTTACAAATACCAACGTGCGTATACATCTGCACACATTTCAGAGCTGACTTCAATTCTCATACGCGCTTTTGCTGAATACAAGCTGTGTATATATGCGCTTCCTCCTCGACAAACCTGCGTATAGATCTTCAGAAATTTTAGGGCAGTGCAGTTCTCCAGAACAAATAAATAGCTCAGATCTTCATTCTTTGCTCTAGCTTAGATTCGCTAGATCACAGATCTAATCCTTCCATAAAGAGATCTAGAAGATACATATACATTTCAGATCTAGAGATCCCTCTTCATCATTTTCTTCATAGGTGCATCATAGATTCAGATCTATCATCAAACTGTTACCCTGTCCATTCAGACATACTTCAGAGTATAGTATCCATTCAAACCCAGACTCATGCACCCACTTTGCACAATTAATTTCTTCTCCTTATATAGATTTAGCCTTTGTCAATACCATGAGCCAAAACCACAACACTTCCGATGGTATTCCTAGACGGGATCTCATAGACAATCCAGCACTCAATACAATGAGTCAATACCATGGTAAGAACCCTTGGTTTTATAAATTTAGAGCGCAATTAGGCATACGCGACTTGGCTCGTACTTTTCCGCGTACATACGCTACTTCGCCTTAACAAACCCACGTATTCCTTGTAACACACCTTTTCATCATTATTCTTGCACATACTGATATTTCTTTCTTCTGCAACTTCTGTACTACTTGTATAACATCAGATTTACATCATTAATAAACTTATCAAGCATGAAGAACAACTTGATTAAGTAGGTTGCCATCATCTTCATCAAGTGGGTTGCCATCAAGGACAACACTCGGCATCATATTGCCAACACGTTGACTATTGTTTACCTAGTCAACTATAGTAATAAAAATGCAATATCAAATATGAAATACATAGAAATTCCTTATAATATTTAGGGTTTAGGATATTAAGCTCAGAGATTATAATATTATTCTTAAGGTTTATAATATTGGGATTTTTAATGTGAGAGTTTATAATATTTGGTTTAATATTAAGGTTTCATATTTTGATGTGGCAATGGTATAGAAATCTATCCAACATCGCAATGCTATAAGCACCATCGCAATGCGACAAGTAGTGCCACAATAATTCTCACAATGATATATTACATTGCAATTTCTTCAATTTTTCATCGTAACATTGAATAAATTAGGGTTTAATATTTTGGTTGAGGGTTTAGGTTCTTTTTGGGTGTATAATATTGCGTTTAGGTTTTATAATATAAAGGGTTGTAATATTAATCCTAGGATTTTTAATACCTTTGGTTGATAATATTGTTTGACCCCTAGGTTTATAATATGAATAATCACTTAGGTTTATCAATTCCCCGCATTTATAATATTAATCCCTAATATGAATAATAATATATTACGATTTATAATTTTAGGGTTTATAATATTAATCTCAGGTTTTAATAGTAATCACTTGGTTTTGTTAATCATTTCAGTTTATAATATTAATAAACACTTGGATTTATTAATCCCTTGGGTTTATAAAATCAGTCACTTTGGTTTATTCATACCATGGGTTTATAATATTAATAATCTCATAGTTTTATTAAACTCTTGGGTTTATAATCTTAATCCTTTGGTTTATAATATGTATTTGTTGAGTTTATAATATACAAACCTTTGGGTTTATAATACTAATCACTTGGGTTTATTAATTCCAAGGGTTTTTAATTTTAATCCCTTGTGTTTATAATAATAGTCTATTGGATTTATAAAACCAATGTGTTTGGATTATAATATCAATCCCTTATATTTATTAACCCCTTGGGTTTATCACATCAATAATCCCTTTTGTTTATTAATCCTTTTAGTTTGTAATAATATTCCCAAGGTGTTATAATATTAATCACTTAGGTTTATTAATCCCTTGGGCTTATAGTCTGTGGGGTCTTGGATAGACGGTGATTGGGTGCCTTGTTAAGTCACTCCTTGATGTGAGGTCATCAGTTCAACTCCCCACCTTGATCAGGGTGATGTATTTGGAGATGATGATGAAGATGAAGTCCTACCTATCTTACAAAAAATAAAAATCCCTTGGGTTTATAATCTTAATCCCAAGATTTTATCATATTAATGCCTTGGGTTTATAATATTTTTTTCTAAGTAACACTAAATCTATTAATATATAACATAAAAGTACACAACTACCGCTATCTCAGCTGAGGGAGCCTGAGCACAGGGCTTGACTGCCATGAAAAACCAAAGTTTGGACTGCCCACAGAGGGGAAACCAATCCCTGCAAATTAATATTAGCCGCCCTCATAGGGGAAACCAGCCTTACATCCAAATTGTTTAACAAAAATACAAAAAATATAGCTGGCCACTCTGCAAGTAGAGGGTAAATAAACAAGAAAAACAGAATTAACTTAAAGACATTGTGCATGGAGAACAAAAACCTCTAGGGAATTTTCGGACTACTGTTCATTGGTTGGGGAGGGTGGTTCTTCAACAATTCTGCATCCAAATTTGTCGCTGCTCCCGCCTTCTTCAGTTGAGGGGAGCACTTTTCGTTTTTCCTCACCTTCCATAGTCTACACCTACATTGAAACATCCAGAACAATATTTAATAGGGCCAAGGTGTCCTTGGCGATTTCAGTAGAGGCGGGGCTAGGTGCAGTGCGGCCACAAAAAGCAACAGAGGGATCGGGAATTGTAGATGGAGATGGCACCAGGCGAGAAGACTCTTCACAAATAGTGACCGTGACATGCACCTTGAGGACCAGCCTTTCAAACACACAATCGAATGTAAACTCCGCTCGCTGAGAGGATTGGCGAAGGGAGGAAGAGGAAGGAGGGTGTGGAATGGAGGGAGCAATAGAGGGGCAGACTTGAGGCACAGAGGAGAAGACAAAGGGAGGTAGAGGACGCACAGAGGGATGAGTGGAGTTAGGGAAATGAGGCCTACCCTTGTGACTTTTGGTTTCCATAATTTGGTTGCAGGGGAGATCTTCAGAGGATGAGTCAGAAGTGGGAGAAGACTGAGAGCAATAGACATGACCATGACTGGAGCCACAGCAACATCACATACGATGGCGCAGTCTAGGCATGGCGAGGGGTAGAGGTTGATGAAAAGGAAAAAGGAGAAGAGACAGTGGAGGGCCAGGAGAACTGCACAGAGAATTTGAGTAGCAGAACTGACTCTGCGAATAGTGGAATTCTGGGACAGTCTCCAGAAAACACAGAAGCTTGCACCGTCTACCTATCTGCATTCAAGCGGTAGGCTCAGTGTAGGCGGGTGGAAAATAACCATGGTGAATCGCAATAGTGGAGCATACGGGGCAAGCGCCATACAGAAGATCACAATCCATACCAAGAGCCAAAGAAAACCAAATGAAGTGCTCAGTGCATCGACGATTCGAGAGAGCGTAATTAAGATAGCGTGGGGTGGCATATTAAATGCCACCATTAATGCGAGTGTGGGAGACTAGATGGCCAGCCCAAAGTGACGGCCTCAGGAGGCGACAAGGGACGAGCGTCCCATCACGAGCTAGAGTCATCCGCATCCGGGGCTGAGAAGTCGTGTTGCACTAGAGTGTTGCATTCCTGAAGTTTTGCCTCTTCATTGATGATGCTGAGCGGACCATGGAGGAAAGTAATAGAGCTTTCCACTACCACATTAGCAAGGTATTCATCGACCTTGTTTCCATCGCGCCTAATATGGGAGAAGGAAACAACATTATAACTCTTAAGCCAAGTTTCCATGAGTTCTAGTCTGGCAATTAATCTCCAGCAAGTGGATATCTTGACAGCAGTGGTGCCTATGAGCAGATTTTGAGCCATATTGATGAGCACTTGGGAATCTCCTTCAACGACAAGTGGAAATAAGTTGTTGAGTTGTGCTAAGTAGAGACCTTGCCAGAGACCCTTGAGTTCCATAGAGTTATTGATGTCCCATCCAAGATGACCAAAGTAAATAGCAAGAGGAGTTCCTTTAGAATCTCTGAAGATTCTTCCATATCCTTCCCACCCCTAATTGCCTTTAGAAGCCCCGTCAAAATTTAATTTGATCACCCCTGAGGGGGGGGGGGGGGGACCAGTAGATAGGGATCTGCCGGTTACTTCTAGCTGGAGTAGATGAGGTTGGAATGATTTTGAGTTGCCAATTCTCCCAGATGGTTATTCCTTAGGCTTAGATGGTAGGTCCTCTTCTTTCCAAGAGATTAGAGAAAGAGACTCTTGAAGGTTGCTACAAAAAGTATTCCAGATAACTTCTATAGGCGAGGATTGGCTTCTGAAAACTCTTTTGTTCCATTCCTTCCAAATAGTCCAAAAAAGGAGTCCTGGGATGAGAAGCCACAGAGCATTTAGAAGTGCACTAGAGTAGGGAGTCATGGGCCAGTTACGAATGTAATGGATTAGATCTTCAGAGGGTTTTCTTTTTTGACAGCGAAAGCAGAATTTCTCCCAAAGAGTGTTTTCCAGATTGTAAGAGATCATGAGATGCTGAGAAGATTCAAAGCTTTTGTTACAATTGGGGCATCGAGATGGCCCGATTAATCCTCTTCTAATCAAATTATCCCGGGTGAGAATCCTCTTATGACTAAGAAGCCAGAGGAAAGTCGAGACTTTGGGCCATATTCCAGGAGCCCAAACACACTGCCATGTAGGATCGCGGGGATTGGAGGAAGCAAGAATGAGAGTGTAGGCTTCCTTGGTGGAGAAAACACCCTTAGAGGAGTGTCCCCATCTAAGAACATCCGGTTCCTTAGACCATCTGATCCTTCTTTGTATTAGTTCAGAGCTAATGGTAGCTGTGATGTCGTCCTGAGCGTGGGGAGCAATGAGAGTAGCTTGCTTCCATTGCTTGTATCCATTGACATTCTCCATGAGCCAGTGTTGATTGACTCTATCTTCCTGCTGATACCTGACGTTGTCCCTGTAAATATGATTGAGGATATCTGAGATTTTTGGTTGCTGTTGCCAGGCATCCGTCCAGAATTTGGCCGTGCCTCCATTTCGAATTTCCCAGAAGCTATGTTGTTGAATCAAATCACTGTGCTGCTTGGAATCATTCCATATAAGAGAGCTGGGAGCTTTAGGGAAGAGTTGGATCAGTTCTTTCGGAGGTCAATTATTAGCATATTTTTCTATCCAAAGTTTTTCCCATGGTGTGTTTGGATTTGAGGTCCATTTCCACCAGATCCTGGCACCCATAAATTTGTTGCTATGAGTAGGGTCCCTGAGACCGAGACCACTAGCTTCTTTGGAGGTACATACAATATTCCAATTAACAAGCCCCTATTTCTAGTTTTGTCCAGATGATCCCCACATGAATTTACGTTGTAAAGCTTTGATTTTCTTAAGGACCCATTTTGGAGCAGCCAGAACAGAGAAAATATAAAGAGGGATAGACTAAAGAATAGATTTAATGAGGACAAGCTGACTGGCCATGTTAAGGGCTCTGAATGTCCAGGAGGATAGACGAGCTTTAAGCTTCTCAAGGAGAATGTTCCAAGAGGAGTGTTTAATGGCAGAGTGAATGAGGGGGGAACCCAAGTATTTAGCAAGAAGGGAGGCTATGGGAAAGCCTAGAATACGAGCTATGCAAGCTTGAGTGGTGGCAGGGGTATTGAAGAAAAATATTTGAGATTTGGTAGCATTAACGGAGGTGCCAGAGGCTTCAGAAAAGATATTGAGGATGGATTTGAAAGCACGAGCTTCTTGCACTAAAGGGTGGCCAAAGAGAATATTGTCATCCACGAATTGTTGATGGGTGGTAGGTGAAAGGCCATGAAGAGAGATGCCTTTCAGATGTTGAGCATGAATAGCATTTTGGATGAGACGTCCAAGGCCTTCAGCCATGAGCACAAAGAGAAAGGGAGATAGAGGGTCTCCTTGTCTAATGCCTCTAGAGGGAGAAAAAGGTTGAGAAGGAATCCCATTGATCAAAATAGAGTAAAAGTTGGATGAGATAAGGTTCATGACCCATCTTATCCACATATGATTAAAACCAAAAGCTTCCAAGATCCTTTGAATATAGGTCCAACTCAATTTATCAAAAGCCTTAGAAAGATCGATTTTAAGGAGCATACCTACTTTTCTGCTGATTTTGAAGGATTGGATGAATTCATGAGTTAAAATGATCCCATCTAGGATTTTTCTACCTTCCACATAACCCATTTGTTCTGGAGAGATGAGCATGGGTAGGAGAGGCTTGAGACGATTAGCTATAAATTTTGAAATTAGCTTATAGATCACATTGCATAAAGTGATGGGCCGGAACTTATCAAGTTTGATCGGTTGGTATTCCTTTGGAACCAGAGCAATGAAATTAGCATTTATAGAAGGTAATAACCAATGCATATTTCTCGACTCTTCAACTAGATGCCAG